>JACMZG010000008.1:60985623-61115235 GCA_018340805.1 Microvelia longipes
TTTTGCTTTTTCATTTAACTGTACGGCTTAGGTAATCAGTCACCAACTTATACAAAATGTCCTTTGGTCTGTTAAAAGGACACTCGGAAGATATTTCGGCAAATATTTCTAGTGCTCCTAAAGCTTTTAATCAATTTATTTTTCTCTTGGTGTATATTCATAAAAGTTTTCGTAAATTAATTAATAATTCGGTCTTTAAAAGAGTTTGCAGAAGTATATAAAAAACCTTCGCTTGAAAGGGTTTCCAAAAGATTTCCAATTTAATTTCCTATAGATAGAAAATTAATCACTTAGCAAATTGAAGGTCCGTTTTATAAAACGACTACTTATGGTACTTCTATTAAAATTTATAGAAAATATTGTTTAAAACAGGAATATGCTTAAAATATTTGCTTAGTCAATCTTTTTTCTTTATTTGGTGATAGCCACAATCTTTGACACGAATCTTTATTCTTTAATACTACTAATCAATTCCTAATCTCTTTCTAAATGAGGCTCTTTGTTCTATAAAAAGTTAGACGAAATTGAGAATTCAAAAAGTTGCCAAATAAGAATTAGTAAAGGGCCGGAGGGGTTTTTACTTCTGGGACTTCTAGCTAAGAACCTGGTTCAGATCCCTCCGGAATCTAATTTACATTAGAAGGGATTTTGCAATAACTTTAACCATGCACCATTAAAGTCGAATCCTTGCCAGACTCAAGATAAGTCACTAAAACCTTTTATCTGACTTATGTATTTAATTAATAAGTTCATTGTTCAAATTTCTGTTTGCCACTAAGTACCTCTTATTTTTTCAAAGTAGTAAAATTACAAAGCCTCGTGCTTCGCGGCTTTGGCCCAATGTTTGTTCATGTTTTTGCATTTTGTTAACTGTATTTAGATGGTCGTATCCTAGTCCTTCTAAAATGTATATTCTGCCGCCGTATTAGCGATTTTCAAATGTATTAGGTAATTACCGCGATTTTTATATAAAATATGTGTTCGAACGATTAAAACCAACACTTCTGCTGACTTTTTTTCATAAAGGATCCTTTCATTATTGACATTTTTATAAGTCATTATTGTAGATTAATGGCGTCATAAATATTTCATATACAAGGATCTCATTTTCCAATCTGAGAAAGGGTTTAAATGCACAAAAAGCCAGTTTTTTCAAAGAATTCGTGACTGCATAAATTAACATTTTTTAGTGTTTTTGGAAGAGCCATAAATTGGTTGCTGAATCGATTTTGATGTTTAACAATCGTTTTATAGAACATTTATCATCTTTTAAAAATTGTTCTCTTCGTGTTTTGCACACTACCCACAGGGAACCACCTATTTCAAGAAAACTGAAAATTGTCCGATTTAATACAATTTTAAGCTTGCGCAATCATATGAGTGGCTCCACTCTGGATTGGCAGACTCTGTAGTTTCTTTCATAATTAAAGGTACATTTTCAGAAAAAATTTGGTTTGAAGTAGTTTCAAAATGAGTCACATTTTTTCAGGTTCTGGCTCTGGACTAGTGTGCATCAATCTCTATTAGCGTGTCTTAGTTGCTTAATAGTCAGTTTAGGAGGTCCCTGGAACTTTTCCTCACCTATTGCAGTGCACGCTTATCCACAACACTTTGGCCCTTATACAAGTTGTGGCTGGCTATAGACCTTATATACGACTAAATTTGTACCAAATTTCGAAAGAATCCGATAAATGTTCCGAGGTGTATGCTTTCTTTGTATTTTGCTGAGTTATTAAAGAAGGTTAATGACGTCATTAAATATTAAGAAAACACAACCAGTTTAAGTTTTCAATTCCCTAGCATTAAACTGGTACTATTATAATTACGCACGCATTACATTCAAAACCCAGACACACACATTCAGGACAGTCAACCATTTTAAAAAAAACAACTCAGGAGGTCTTGAAAAACACATATTCATCTTACTTGCATGATTACTTATCGGTCAAGCAGCTCTAGTGCTATTATTATTTATTTTTCAGGGCACTATGGTTATGATATATTTTTTATGGGGCGCTTGTTCTTTATTATTTATTAATCATTAGGGTATTGGGCTTTCATGAAAATGATGGCTCGAAAATAAAAATTTATAAATTAAGAAAAAAACTCTCTTGATTTTCTTGCTCTTAATGAAGAACGGTTAGTAATTAGGCAACTAACTGTTCTTCAAGCTCTGTTGTAAAATAGTGTAGAAACTCGTAATTTAACTAATGAGAATTTATATTTTTCCCTCTTTTTACCGCAGGTATATAGGAAAAGTTTGTGTTTGCAAAAAAAAAATCCGAACCGGGGATGTCTCCGGAATTATACGTTTAGGCGTTTTTAATGCCTCTTAAGTGATTTTCACGAAGTTGTCTTGTGTATGTGTGGGTGTGTGTCTGTTATCATGTAGCTTTCAGATATTATGCTTAGAGAGTTGAAATGTTGTAAAAAATTCATTTTACCGCTGTATAGTAGTGCTATTCGGATTTTTTATGTCGACATTCACCCGCAAATAATGACTCTAAAATCGGACAAAATCATACAACGCCGGATAAAATGATGCTATCAGATTGATATTTGGCCATGCATGTAGCCATGTAAAGAAACATTGAAGCCAAGTGTCATTCATTATTACTTAAGTTAATTTTTATCATATGACTTGCTACATGTATATCTTACTTAATGAACAAATACACCAAGTTCGTTTTAATACGACAATTATATCTTATGATTATGTTGTTGGATAATAAAAGGTTAAGGCAGCATCGTCGTGGTCAGTGCGCTGGCATGAATGACCACTGGGAGAAAGATGTATTACTATTGAAGAAGAGCGAAAGCGATTCCGAATACGTGTTGCAGTATAAATTTAACGAACTGCATATTTGCGAAGCGAATCTGAAGTAGGGAAGTATGAGCGTAGCGAATCTGATGTGTTGAAGAATGTTCAAGGTACCCCCGTACCCCGAACGTTCTGTTAATAAAGATGTTTTCTTCCTCTAATATTGGGAAAATTAATATGCGAAATTTCAAGAATATGGCATACCTAAATCACGTTCCATCATACATGAATAAATTCTTAATACTAAACTGGGAAGATTAAGCAAACTGAGTCGGAAAAGTTATGTATAATGAAAATTTTACTTGGGCTCCATTGTTGCTACTCATCTGTAATAATGTTATTGCAAGTAGGTTAATACTGTAAAGGAAATAGTTAATGTGCTGTAATGCTATGTGCTACTGCTACTAAGATAGGATGCTAAGTGGAGCGGATTATCAAAACTCTTCCACGTGACTTTCAACTTAACTTTTTCAGTTCTATAAGTACATCTAGTCCATTAGACATTTCAAAAGTCCTCTCTTTAACTTTTGCTGGAATTATGGCAAGTAATGAAACAAATAATAAAATAATAAAACTTTAGTTTTTATAGTTGGAGGTAATAACGTAGATTCAGTTTCGTTTTATTTACAATAACCTTTGTTATATTAGTAATTAAATAATAAGTAATCGCTAATAATATGGGCTTACCAAACCATATTATCTTTAAATAATTAATAATATTAAAACGATTATAAGTTAATTTATAATCGTAAGGTCGTATAAAAAATTTTTTTTGGATTTTTAAATGGGGTGTTTTTTTCAGGGAATTTTAAAATCCGGTCCAATATGCTCGGATCAAATTTTAATCAAAACAGGACGCATTAGGTGCTTTACACCCTACGTATAAATCAATCCGTTGAGCTTGCAACGGATTTCGATGGATCCAAGTTCGCGAGCAAGGGCTCGTTTTTTGTTTACATTTGTTTATATTTAAGCCAGTTGTTACACAAAGTAATGATGTGCCGAATCGACTTTTTTTTAAATCGACGGTCATACGAGTCGACTCAAAAATCGACGTAAAATCGATTTAGGTCAAAAGTCGACTTGGAGTCGATGAAGTTGACTCGAGTCGATTCAAGTCGACTCGAGTCGATTCAAGTCGACTTCGGGTCTATTCAATCGACTGGCGAGTTGATTTGAGATGGCGTCGCCTATCTTTTCCTTTGCATTATTTTTTCTTGGAAATACAATGTCCTAGATAACACAGAAATTTAACTTAACAGATATATTCTACGAGAATATACGATATGCTTATCAAGTAAAACGCATTATTAAAAAAAACGTTAGTTATCGCGTTTTCGTTACTAAATAACTATTAAACGCTGACGTATATTTCCGGGTTTGTTATTACTATACAATGGTTTCAGGATTTGTTTATTTTTGAAAGGTTTCTGGGAATTAAGTGGTTAGAGTAGGGAGGTTGTGAGCTTTAGCTTCCGGCTTCCATTTCTACGAAGGCCACGGAAATTCAAATATTCAGTTTTAATAAGAATTATTCAAATTTAAAAATGCCCAAAGATAATTCTGCCAAATAAAATCTCAAAGCTGGGCGCGCCGGTTCGCAGATACTTATACTAGCCGAAGGTCTCAATACTTCTAGGAATTCGCAATGACAAAATTGAATCAAAATAATTTAAAATGAATTTTTACAATAGAAAATATAATTATTCTTCAAATAAAAAGTATTTATTGATAACATTAATAATTTTACGTTTTGTTATTATTAAATTAACCTTTGTTTAAAACCGGTACAATCGATTTAGTTCGAAAAAAAACCTGAACGATTCCGAAAAACTAGGACACCTGACATTTGTGTTAGAATGATTTTATTGCAAACACCACGATCTGGATTGATTAAATTAGATCTTATTATAGATCGGTTTTTCTTAAAAACTTATGATAAATATAAGCATAAAATCCTTGGCAACGCGCATAATAATTATATTATGCTTTAGACCTAAGCAGTTCTCAATTGTCAAGCACTGCTCGTACGTAACTCATTTTGTCTGTATTTTTTCGGCTCCGTATTCGTTACGTCGACAAATCACTTCGTCGGACAAATCATTTTCCAATCGACAATCATAGCGTCGACAAATCATTGGTCGACCAAAATCGTATCCATCGACAAATAATTTGAGTTTTGTCGAGCGGAATGATTTGTCGACGGAACGAATTTCGGTTGTTGCGTCGACAAATCATCCGTCGACAAGTTATTTGTCGACGGAACGATTGTCAACGCTGTGTGAACTGTCAATGGAATTGATTTGTCGACGCAACAACCCGTCGTTCCTCGAAACAAAATCATCCGTCGACAAATCATTGTCGACGAATCGTTCCGTCGACAAAATTAATCTGTCGATGCAATGATTTGTCGACGCAATGATTTTGTCGAGGAAGATTTGTTCGACGAACGAATCGGTTTTGTTGCGTCGACAAATCATTCCATTCGAACAGATCACTTGCAGCGTCGACAAATCGTTCCGTCGACAAATATTTTGAGATACATTTTTGCAATTCCAGCCTGTATTGTTCAATTGTCTCTGATTATGTCATTGATGTTTTAAATTATTTTTTAAGAACTGTGGTAGGACAAGATATATTACTTGTGAATATGAAGAATATAAATTTCTATGGATTATATATATTACATAACATTATAGTATATATATATATAATATATATATATATATATATATATATATATATATTATATATATATATATATATATTATATATATATATATATATATATATAATATAAATATACAATAATGTACTTAATAGGAAATTGGTGATAAAAACATATATTTTTGAATTCACATACTTTATTTGATAATATACAGGGTGTTTCATATAAAAGTGTCCACCAGAAAGGAGGTGATTAGTTATCCTCAAAGAACAAAAAATGTCCTATAATATAGACACGATCTTCCAAACACGTTTTCCCACAAGGTCAATTTAATATTGTAAAAAATTTTGATTCTTCACATCATAAAATTGTTAATAGGGGTTTAACTGTTTAAGCTAGGAAAGGCCGAAATTGTCTCTTAGAAAGCTGAGTAAATTTTCCTAAAGGAAAAACTTACTAACTATTGTCAAATTATTAGACTACTGCCCAAAATTTTGCATGAACATGACTTTTTGAAAAAATGAATTTTATGGAATTTTATAGTAGGGCATTTAGAGGAAGTAAGAGATGAGCAAAATTCAGCAAGAACCGGAAAAACTCTCTTATGATTGCCCTTTAGGACAAATTTAAAAATATTTTGTACCATCACATAGGTCAAAATTTTAGGCATTCTTGCTAGAAGTTGGAAAAACTGTATTTTTGGCATTTTTGCATATTCTCTACAATGTTAATTAACATGTACATAAATATAATTAAAATCTCTAAGCAAGAAGAAAGTAGTGGTTTTAGAGAAAAATGTGTAAGAATTAAAATAGCTTTATTTTAGCGTCTAGAGTCTAAAATCGTATTATTAAATTAAACTTTCGAAAATAAAATTTTTTGTAAAATTTAAACACATTATTTCACTTTTATACGACAAAAATTATCAGTTTCCAACTTCTATGAAGAATGGTTTAAATTTTGACTATTGAATGTACAAAAATATTTAAATTTTCTTAAAGGCAATCATTATAGAAGTTTTTCCGTTCTTGGCTGAAATTTTGTCATCTCTTACTCCTCTAATGCGCCTATATAAAAATTCCATAAATTCATTTTTTCAAAAAATCATGTTTCATGCAAATTTGGGCAGTAGTTCTAAAATATTTGACATAGTTAGTAGTTTTTCCTTTAGGAAATTTACTAGCTTTCTAATGAGACCAATTTCGCCTTGTACTTGCTTGAAACAGTTTAAAACCTCATTAACAATTTTATGATGTAGGTCAAATAATTTTTTTAAAATATTAATTTGACCTTGTGGGAAAACGGTTGGAGATCGTGTCTATATTATAGGACCATTTTTTTTCTTTTTGAGGAGTACTGTCACCTTCTTCTGTGGACACTTTTAATATGAAACACCCTGTATAAACAAGAAATTAACTTCTAAAATAGTTTCTATAGTTTTGTAATAATTAATTATATCTGTTAATCGTAACTTGCCTTTTACGTTAACATTGCGGTCGTGTTGGATGTTGGACTTAGCGGTCGTGTTGGAAAGTAGCATTATATTTGTTGCTTATTACTAAAAAATGAAATGATTTTCCTTTTTAGTAATAAGGGGGAGCAAAATAAATCTCTCTCTGCTCTGTTCACTTCTTCTCCTTGCCTACATTTCAAAGGTATGCAATTAAACAATACATCTAAACACTGAAGGGTCTACAGGATTGTCGACGGAACGAAACCGGTGTTGTTGCGTCGACAAATCATTCCGTCGACAAATCATTTGCATACGACAATTATTTGTCGACGGAGGCAGTGATTTGGCGCGGAATGATTTGTCGATGGAATGATTTTGTCGGACGGAACAAACCGGGTTGTTGGTCGGACAAATATTCCGTCGACAAATCACTCCGTCGACAATATTGCATCGACAAAGTTATTTGTCGGACGAGATATTTGTCGGACGGATATGATTGTCGATGGAATGATTTGTCGAACGGAACGGAAACGAGTTGTTGCGTTCGACAAACATTCGTCGACAAATCATTGCATCGACAAGTTATTTGTCGACGGAGTGATTTTGTCGACGGAATGTTTGTCGACGCACAAACTCGTTTCGTTCCGTCGCAAAATTTTCCGTCGACTGTCGACGGAGTGATTTTGTCGACGGAATGATTTGTCGACGGAACGACATCACACATTTTTCAAAGAAATGCGGCTAAAACCTTTAAAAAGATAACTGACTAAGCTTAAAGATAATAACTAAGCTTTAAAATTAGTGCAAATAATAGTTGTGTACTTTTAATTTTAGAGGCATAGTTTTGACACCAAACTTGGATGATTATGCGCATTTCTTTGAATTACAGACAAAAATGAGTTTACGAGCAGTGCTTTGACAATTGAGTAACTAGCTTAGGTTCTAAAGCATGAACCGTAACCACGCAATGGGCATGTTCTTGCATAAGCAAGAAATGGTGTTTAGCACGGAAACACGGCATCCAGCGGACCACCGCGCCGGAATTATTTATTTAGTAGGTTGTATATTATGTAAAAAAGCACGGAAAACACGCATCCAAGGGAAATTCGCCCGACACGCGGACCCACCGCACCAGATTTTTTTTTATTCTTAACTCATAATTTTGTTATTCTACATACTCTTCATAAAGCTAGAGAGTATTGTATTATACTTGTAAAGTGTAGCAAACAAAACAACAAAATTGATTATAATAGTTTTATCGATATTTTCTAAGCACTTCTTTCTTCTTTCTGGCAACCCCGTAAGTGGCGCCTTGCGGGGTGCCTAATATCATCTCGATTAATTAACTCTAAATAAAACAGTTTTATAAATAAATAATTTTTATAATTACATTATGTAAAAGGGTCGTGATGAGATCCGTTAATTTCAAATAAATAAAAAAATATTGTATCTGTTAAATATAACACGGAGTATAAAAGTTACATGATAAGAAAGAAGAGATAAAGCTAAAAATGGTCACAAAATATTTTTGTAAATACCAAAACCCAAAACAGACAATGCGCGCAAAGGTCACTGTGTTTTTATCGAAGCGTTATTAAGATAGCCGGTTGTAATATGACGATGACGGCACATGCTTAATCATTTATACTACAAACAATCCTACTATGTTACAAGAAAGGTTAACTTCAATCGACAATATTTATTTGAATTGGCTCGAGCCAACTTTGATTGATTTAAGTTGACTTTTATCGACTAGAATATATATTACTTATTTTCGACTTTAGTCAACTCCCAATAAACTCAAGTCGACTTGAATCGACTCGACTCCGACTTTAATCGACTCAGTCGACTTAAATCGTTCGAGTCGAGCTTATAAAAAAAATCGACTTTTTCAAATCGACTCTTCAAAAAAATTGACTCATCGACTCAAAAAGTCGACTTGGCACATCACTACACCAAAGATTATATTACGTAACAAATACATAAACGTTAAAAAAGAAACAAGAACATTTACTGAATCAGTTTGAAAAATAATATTTTTACTAAATTTAATATCGTGCTTCATGATAAAACTAAATAAAACAAAAACGGATTACTTCGAAAGATTAATAAGACGCGCATTCTCCCTACTTTGGACTAGCTTGACTTGTCCTCAGAATAAAAAAATACCGAATTTCCGAAGCGTGTCTTCGAAATCGCTTCGCTCTGCCTAAATACATGCGTTTATGATTTAATACAACTTTTATGATCCAACGATAATCATAGATATACTTGTAGTACAATTATTTTCCGATTTTCACATTTTCTGACTTAAACCATAGGTTAATAGGAAAGTATTGTGTTTGCAGAAAAATACGAAACTTCCTGATTTCTAATATTGTCTGTCTGAATGTGTGTGTGTGTATATGTGTGTTATCATCGTAGATATGAGTGTATTTATTCTTGTGAGTTGAAACTTTGTATAAAAATCAGTCTATAGGTGTAGTTGTCCTATTCTGAAAATAATTTATTTTGATGTCATGAACTCGCATTTTCGAAAAATAGTGCCATCAATTTAAGATTTAGCACGCATGTAGTAAAGTATAAGACTAACATATGTGTCAAGTTTTTCATTATCAGCATTAGTTCAAAGTTTATCATATGGGGCACTTCTTTAGATAGTTACTCCCTTTTAGGGGAGTACTATACTGATTTTTTTTATCTTATGGCGACCTCTAGATTGTACTTCCCCTTTGACAGATCAGACTGGTTACTCTTTTTGGTACTCCCCTTTAGTTTTATGATTTATTACTATTCTTCATATATTACCTTATTATACGCTCTTACCGGGGACGTAGAAACATTGGGGCTTTTTGTTTGGGTTTGAATAGGGGAAGACAAGAATTATGGCCATCTAACTAAGGGGAGTAACATTTAAAGAAGTCTCTGAGTACCTCTTCAGATGGTTACCTCCCTATCAACTCTATGGGGGGAGTAACTATCTAAAGAAGGTCTTTGAGTAACCTTCTTTAGATGGTTACTCCCTATCCACTCTATGGGGGGGGAGTAACCATTTAAAGAAGGTCTTTGAGTAACCTTCTTTAGATGGTTACTCCCCACCCGCTATGAAGAGAGTAACCTTTTCTGATAGTTGCTCCCGTACAACGCTATCTTTTTTATTACATAACTTCATGCTCATAGTTTTATTGTGTACCAAGTTTTGTATTTTTCCATAATTTACAATTTTTAATGACATTTGGCAGTTTGTTTGTACATTTTTCATTTTAATTTTAACAATCCCTAAAATCTGTTTAACATCTTTAATCTTTTTGTAAAAAATCACAGTTCATTATTAATTGACCGTGGAAAATCTTATAGTGAACTTTATCTCAAGTTAAAATTGAATTGATATTATAACTATGTAAGTGTTTTCAAGAAATAAAAACATTTCAAGGTCTTTACTTTCATGTTTCTGGTAGCTCTGTTATGTATTTTACTTGTATCAAATTTTGCTTCTCTGTTGTCTATGAATCTTAGTTTAGGTTTTGGCGTTTTATATTTTTTACCTTCAACTCTTATAATGAGTTTATCACATATTAATGTATTCTTTCTTTATAATAATTTATTTTATTCTATTACGTTTATTCTAATATTCCTTTTCTGGTACGTTTTATAGAAATTGGGTCCTCATTGGTCATGTATTTCACATCCTGCCCGATTTAGAGGTTAAATTGTCCAGTTATTTTTAATAAATTCATTATTATCAATACTTTGTCTATAAATTGTCGCCTCATGGGGAACTTATATAGAAAAAGTACTGCTGTTTGAGGGTCCCTTTTCTTCTTTCTTTGTTTTTCACATACATTTTTGCCCTTAAACCTTTCTTTTTCTTACTTTGTTATTAGGGAGTAACTATTTGCATCAAATCCTTGGTTACTTCCCTTTTGGGGAGTAACCATCTTGGGGGAGTAACTATCTAAAGAAGTACCTCATATGGCTTGTGTACGTTTTTTAAAAAATTGAGAAATTATCCAATTAAAATAAAATTTGGTACAAGTATATACCTTTTCGTATAAATAAATGTACTAAGTTTCGTTTTGATTCAACAAGTATATCCAGGATCACAACTTAAGCCGCATTGAGCGTAGTCAGTACTGTATGAGTGACCGCTGAGAATGATTCGGATATATTTACTATGTTAACATGTTGCAGTTTAAATTTGGCGAATTGCATATTCTGTGGACGAGCGAAGCGAGTCCGAAGTAGGATGAGTGAGCGTAGCAAATCCGATGTGATGAGGAAAAGTTCCAAGGTACCCCGTACCCGATTTTTTTTACAATTCTTTAAAAACCTTTTTATAAGAAATTTGATAAAAATTAAACTAATGCTGATAATGAAATGAAAATTGGCACAATTTCATAAAATTTTATAAATTTCCGAAATTTCCAAGCCGTTATTACGGGTTAATGTCGTCATAAAAAATATTTCTTGAATATCGCACAACTAAAACTATGAACTGAATTTCGTACGAATTTTTAACTCTCTAGCATAAATACACTTGGAGATGACAGACATGAACACTCACACTTACCGACAGAAAACTTTGAAAAAATCACTTATGACACCTGAAACGGATAATTCAGGTTGCATACCGGTTGGAATTTTTTAACACAATACTTTTCCTAGATATACATACGGTATAAATGAGGAAAAGTAATAAGAAATAGTAATAATATGTATTAGTAATAAGTACTAGTAGCAATGAAAATGAATAATTTTATGTTATAACACAAAACATACAATTTTATTATTATAAAAAGGGCTTTTGGCATCTTTGATTTTTTGACGTTTTTTATTACTTATGATGGTGATGTCATAAATGTTTCACAAATAATAGGCTTTGTAACCTCCAAACAACATTGATAAAACTTTTTAGAATTAGAAAGCTAATTTGAATAATTAGCTTAATAATTTTTACTAGGTGCAAGTTAGGCGAATTTCCTTTATAATGCGTGCTTCTTTACTCAACAATCCATGTCTTGCTTAAGCTCTCGTTTTATGCTTCAGTGGAGTAGCATTAATTCTTATTTTTTTTTATAGGAAATTTAGAATGAAGAAGATTGTTTTGTAAAGCCTATGACATATAAACATGCGCATTTCTTTTGATAAATCCTAAATAAATTGACTTACGTGTAGTAATGTTGCCGGTAATGTTTGAAGCATAAACTGAAAACTTATGCTTAAATCGATTGTCGAGTAAGGAATAACATATTTTAAAAGAAATTCGTCCGACTTGTGGACCTCCGAGTCAGAATTATTTTTACTGGCTATCTACTAGAAATTTAACAAACAAGCATGAGGCTTTGCAAATACGCATAATCTTACAGAACGGATCCGCCGGTTTGACTCGATCCACTACGCATTTTCCATACGTGTTAACGCACCTATTGTTAACCTTAAAATGTCAGGTGTAACCAAACGTGGCAGATCTTTTTTTTTAAGGTATGTACATTGCGCGTACAGCGAAACTTCGTTTTAGCCAACCTGTATCTAAGTATCGATCAGCCGATGCACTTCAGTGTTTAGTAGCACTAAGTACATTCAGGATATAAATTAAGTGCAATAAAGTAGAAAACAACAAGAAATTTAAACAGAAATGTAGATTAAATAACATATTTTAACAAATTTAGTTATTTTAAAAATCTCATATATTTTCTAGTTGTTGAAAATGTATTCCCAAATCTACATGACAATTTATTTAATTTTAAAGCATTTAATTTGTTTATTTTTTCTGACTTTAAGTTATATATGGTTTTAAAACTGATTGCTGATTTAATTATCCCAACATTTTACAAATTAAATTTCTGTTTTCAGTGCTTTTTAGGACTGATGATTTTACTGAACCCCAAGTCATTCTTTTTTAAATGTCTGGTAGATAGTTTGATCAAAAATAGAGTTGGTCTCGCTTTAATAAGTTTAAACATTTGGAGCGAGATCATGTGGATTTGTTAGTGACCCTACTCTCTTTACTGGACATGGAGCGTCTGAAGCCTAGCCCTGATTGAATTTTAATTTACGATGTTTGTTCAACCCCCTCCCCTCCCCCCCAGACGAGTGGTTTGTTTCTATCCAATAACAACGCCCTTTAGACATAAATTAAACCGAGTTTTATAGCGGCATTATGTCGTCATGAATCCGCCTTTTCATTTATCCTGCAAGAATTAACAGCCTTCACAATTTCAATAAATTGATCTTAAAGCCCACAAACTGGTTACAATGATTTAATTTTATGTATTCACTGAATTTTTTACGATTGCTTTTATTATCAGTTCATTGTATCAGTAATCGTATTCAAATGAACCAAACTCGATACTTTATTGTTTGCTGGTTGTAAAATTTACTTCTTTTGCATTTATTAATAAAAAGTAAATTACTTATGCATGAGACATAATTTCAACGCTTTTATAATCTTGTTTATTCCTGAGACACTGATTCTTATTCGTAAAAAAATTACATCGGTTATTAAATAAAACAAGTCGAGTTTAACACCTTAAGCACGCATCATCAACTTTACTCAGACCTTTCACGCTTTTATACACATCCTAATCATATTTTTGATGAGGATCACATCGGAATCGCTACGCTTATCCTCACTACTATTTAACGCTCACTACTTCGAATCCGCTTCGCTCGTCCTCAGACTATACAAATAACCATATTTTATTGCAATAGTTCTCGCGATTCGCTCGCTGTCCTCAGACTATAAAATAACCATATTTATACTGCAATAGGTTCTCGGATTCGCTTCGCTTGTCCTCAGGGACTATACCAAATAACCATATTTATTACTGCATAGTATCGCTCGCTGTCTCAACTATACAAATAACCATATTTATACTGCAATAGGTCCTCGGATTCGCTTCGCCCGTTCTAAGACTATAAAAATAACCATATAAATATAAATATGGTTATAATAAATATATAGATGCTCACCAAGTATAGTTTTTAAACTCCTGCCATTTCTGAAAAGTTTATTAAAATCCCACCAACTGCTTTTAAAAAATTTACATAAAAACAGCGTTAAATTAGTGTTTCTTTGCTGTACAATTTATATCTTGTTTAAAATGTTTTATTTACGATTCATAACATGGAGCAGTAGTATTACTACTTGTTACTCTAAAATCGTCATTCCAAAATCGGATATGCATGCATATTATTCGTACTAATATAAAGCTCATCTTGAAAATTCAAGCTTATCTTTATTTTAAAACTTTTTATCGCATATATAAATCATGAATAGAACATTTAACAAAATAGTTATTTATGCAACAAGGGATGAAAGTAAGTTTTACAGCTCAAGTTAAAGTTTCGTCCTAAGGCGCAGCGCGAAGGAGGCCAACTTCTTTTAATAATTATTTATGAATTTTAGGATTTTGAATCCTAAAATTATCCTTTTTGTTTCCTAAAATTCCTAAAATTTTAATTAAAAAATTCTGTCAAGGGCAACACTTTTCACTTTTCTCCCTAGGGAGTAAAAGTACTTTACAGTGTGAGATAAAAGACTGTAAGTAGAACTTACAATACAAGGAGGAGATAATATACATTTAAGAGCAAAGAAGCTCGCATTTCAAAGGGAATCCGTTGACATGGTTTCTTAACGTGCTCGTAACATTATTTTACTTAAACGAACTAAAAATTTAAACTAGTAATGCGTTGCATCAGGAACTCACGTTAGTAGATAAATAAAATAAAATGAATAAATAACAGGCTCGCTAGTTTACTATAAATATATACGACAGCTTATGAAAAGAGGGGTGCTTGGCAAGATTGCTAAAGGCTCATATTAAGAGGCAAGATATTAGATTCATTAAAAAGGGCTCCGCTTCGCTCGCTTGAATTGAAGAACTATTTATACAAAGAGGCTCGTTTCGCTTACAAAATGGTAAAGTGTTAAATTAAGTAAATTAAAAAAAAAACTTTCTACGCTCGCTAGTTTGCTAAACATATATACGTTAGGGTAAAAAAAAACACTCGCTTCGCTCGCAAGGTTGCTAAAATATTATATTAAAAAAAACCGCTTTGCTCGCTAAATTGCTGTATAAATCTGTCTTTACGTATACATGCCTATATACGTAAAGACACATAAATAATTATGTACAGTATTAAAGTCTCGTTTCGCTCGCTAGATTGCTATAAATACGGTCAAAAGTAAATAAGAAGCTCGCTGCGCTCGCAAGATTGCTTAGTTATGATATTACATAAAAAAGACAAGGGCTCGCTTCGCTCATTTGATTCTTTATATTTATAATTAACATATTAATAGTAGGCTCGTTTCGCTCGCTAGATGGCGTATATTTATGGTAATTAAAGTTAAAAGGCTCGCTTCGCTCGCTAGATTGCGTATAGTTGCAATAATACAAACTAAAAAGGGCTCGCTTCGTTCGCTAGATTGCGTATAGTTTCTATAAAGTTTAGTCAAAAGGGCTCGCTAGATTGCTTATATTTATTTATAATAATGCATACTAAAAAGGGCCCACTTCAGTTGCTAGATGCGTGTATTTAAAATTTTATATGTTAAAAAAGGGCTCGCTACGCTCGCTAAACTGGGTATCTAATTATTCTTAATAAAAGGTGCTCGCTTCGCTCGCTAGATTGCTTAGTTATGATATTAGAGAAACAATGCTTGGACCCGTTTCGCTTACTAGATCGCATGTGGTCACAAAATTACATACTTAAAAAGGCTCGCTTCGTTTGCTAGATTGCTTATATTTATAATAATGTATACTAAGAAAGGCACGGTTCGCTGGCTAGATGCGTGTATTTAAAATGTTATATGTAAAAAGGGCTCGCTATGCTCCCTAAATTTTGTATGTTATTATTTATAGTAAAAAGGGGCTCGCTTGGTAGCATATATATTCGATTTTAAACATCAAAATCGCTTCGCTCGCTAGATTACTTGTTGTCACATGAATACATGGTAAAAAAGGGCTCGCTTCGCTCGCTACGTTACGTATCTTTATAATTTTACACATTAAAGGGTTGCTTCACTCGCTAGATTGCGTAAAATTACTATAAAGCACAGTAAAAAAGGCTCGCTTCGCTCTCAAGATTACGTATATTTACAATAATGCATAGTAAAAAGGGCTCGCTTTGTTCGTTAGGCGCGTGTATTAAGAATCATATATGCTGAAAAAGGGCCCGCTTCGCTTTCTTAATTGCTTAGAATATGTTTGATTGCATGAATTATTAATACGAATAAAAAAGTGCTCGCTTAATTGCGTATGTTTTTAATTTTTATAATAAAAAGGGTCTCGCTTCGCTCCCTTGGTCGCGTATGTATATGATTCCACATATTACATCGAAGCTCGCATATAGTAATTGTTATACATGTTAGAATAGATCATTTATGCATAGTGAATTATGTATAAGGCTTGCTACGATAGCGTATATTTAGAATTTTACACAGTAAAAAAGGACTCGCTTCGCTCGCAATATACATTACAATTTATCTTTAACTAGTAAATTCTTATAAAATATTATATAAAATTATGGCCGCCATGTTGAATTAATGAAACTTATTTAGTAAAAAGGGACATCTGAAAAGGTTGTCTGACACACCACCGACTTCGACTTGCGCTATTCCTCCTATCCTATTAGCGAATTTTCAGAGGAAATTTGCTATAAAAATTCTGTTGTATGTTATTAACATTTTGGTCGAATAAGATAAATATAAAGATAAATGAAAATGGGGAAAAATGAAAATATAATATTGTATTAGGTTTTTGATATTATAAGAAGTTGGAGAAGGAAGGCTGACATGGGATACCGTCTTATTCATAAGAATTATCGTTTCAATTTCTTTTCAACTAGATCCAAGGATATTGGCAACCCCTAGCTAAGAATTCCTCAAAACAGGTTATAAAAAAAAGTACAAAAAATTGTCCTCATTGCTGAATTGAATGCCATGAGAAGACAAGCAGCTGACGAGGCTATGGAAAAGCTTTGAAATATTAGTTGGGAAAATTGGTTTTTCTTTGGATTCCCCATCGTCTCTAGTTGGGAAATGCATGTGGGAATGGAAATGTGTCCCCTTGGATAATCGTACTTTTACTTTGAGATCCTCCATCACACATCCTCGTGTTTTTTTACCATTTATACCTGTGCCTACATGAGCCTTCACCTGAATGTAAAAGTATCTATGATTAAACTTTAATATCTTGTCTTAAACCCAACTGATAAACTTTTATCTTCTGAATATTATAAGAGTCGTTACAAAAAAAAGTTTTTATCTTTTTTTCCTATTATAAACATTATTATCACTTTTAAAGCCTTCACCATGTTTGAAGTGGTTAAAGCGGTTGTATTTATGCTGACCTTTGACACCGTGAAGGTCTAATAATAGTAATATAGTACGTAGAAGTAGCATATTATATTAAGAAACATTAAAAAGTTTCTTTTTGTGGACTTATAAAAAATATATAAATAAGAACAGATTAATTACACAAAAGTCCTATATTTTTTAATATACATATAATAATATAAGACTTTTGTGTAATTAATCTGTTATTATTTATAATAAGAAACATGATATATAACTTAATTATAAGTAATATTATCATGATATTAATTAACTGTAAGTTATTATTATATTAATACAAGTTAAGTTATAACTTTTATATAACTTAAATTGTAAGTTATTATTATATTACCTACTATCATTAATGAAGTAGACAGAGACACAAATAATGTAACGAAACAGTATTTCCCCAATCCAAATAAGTTTTATCAGTAAATTCATTCAATACAGGGGCCTCTAAAGCGGCTTACGTCGAATGTATTGTAATACAAACTAGGAGAGGGCGTCTTAAAAGATGTATTGGGTGATGTTTACAAAATTATGTAAACAGGTTTTTTACCAATTCCCTTATATGAAAATGAATTGTAGTCTTCTATTTATTGCGTTGTTTTGTAGTTTAAATTTTAACGCGGGCTTTTACTTGCTTTATTTTATAGTACGACACACGGCTAAAATCAATTGACACCCCGCCAAAATCTCAATGCTTTTAACCCTCATTTTTAAATAAAAAAATCCCTTCTTTATAGTAACAAAAAAAATTCCCTACTCTGGCAACACTGAAAGTCAGGTTATGTTTTGAATTTTATGATTTGTTTTTATTTGATATCGTATTTTTTTATTTTTAAAAATTTATTTATTTACTTTTTAAGTAAGAATATCGTTGTATCTTATAAATTTACCTAAGTGTTGCATTAAATTTGTTCGGGAAGTATGAATTAAGTGAAGTTAAAGTTTTTGATTACGTACTGCAATGGATCATAATAGTTCTATGATAAAAGTTTGACGATTTTAATAAATCGTCAGCTATAATTACTTTTTCCCAAAATAAACTGCTTTTTTGTGTCATGTTTGTATAATTGAATGCGTATTGTTACATATTATAAAAATAATATGACACAATATGCATTCATGACTTAAAAAAGTCAAGACTGTCATCTATTGAAAGACATTGGCATTTTCGAAAAAAATGCTGTCTTTTGGTTGACAGACCCCAAACCCTGCGCTGTACTCTAATAGCAAGAAATGCTTGAAGAATACATCAATGTCCATTGCGTCAAATATAGGCACCTCAGATCATATTACAACCCTGCAATAATTGGATGAATTAAACAGATTGGAATGGAACAAAACGAACTCGAACAGATAAATATGCACAATGAGGGAAATAAAAGCGACGCGAGGTTTCAAATATTTACAACCAGTGTTGCCTTTTTATGATTTTATTTACGAAAAAGGTATTTTTTTATACCGAGGTGCATAAAGTGGAGGGGGAAAAAGCGGGTCGGTCTGAACCAATAGAATTCTTTCCCTCACAGTTTTTGGCGGGGTGTCAATAGATTTTAGCCGTGTTTCGTATTATAGTCATTGACATTGCTGTAATTCCTAGTGAATTCTTAAATTTTCATATTTTTAAATAACACATCGGGCTCCTGGAGTGAATGATTGCAAGGGTTGTAATACCCTGCTGACTAAATCCTGTAATCAAGGCATTTATATATTTAAATATAAAAGAGCAACACGTGCCTTACAGTATAAGACAACCACAATAGTATTGTGTTACTCACAGTTCTGAATTCAGACTTAGATTTCCGATTTATATTTACACTTTTTTTTATGTGTAAAAATTTTATTAATTGAGGAAAATCAGATTACATTTTATATTACAATATTTATACTCTTAAGTTGTATAAGTAAAGTTTATCTTCGATGTAAATCTATTAAAGTAGTTCTAAAATCCAATACAATTTAAAGTGATTTATTGCCAAAGGATTGTTTTCATTCGAATATTGTTTGTTTCATCCCTCAGTATAATAATAAGATGTGAAATCTCAAATAGGAAAACTAGAAAAACGGGTTAATGTTATGTTATTGAGATAGAATAATATGAGTTTTTTGTGAAATACTTGTGGTAAGAGAGCTTCAAGTTTTTATCGTTTGTCTGGGTGTAGTAGACTTTCTCTCAGGGGAGGGAATATGTACCCTCTGGGATTCATCTGATAACTTATCATTTGTTTGGCGTTTTGTTGGACAAACAAAACCAATTATAAAGATGGGAAATAAGAAACGGGAAAATACAATCCTAAGACACGAGTAAATACGCTATAAACATTTCTTCTCTTATCAGTTTAACAAACATCTTGGTAAGAACATTCAGAAAGACATCAGTAGAATAAACTTTTAAGATGTCGTTTAAATAAAATATATTCTTTTTAAAATATGTAAGACATTGTGGTTTGAAGGAGCCGCAAATAAAGCAATGCTGCTTAATATTGCCTTTGAAATAGAACATGAAACATTTTCTAAAATAATTAAACATGAACATATTACCAAAAAGAATTAAACATTCTTCTTAGGAAGCAATAAAGAACCCCCCTCTCCCTATTGGGCTCCTTGAGGTTTGTACCCTTTAAGGCTAAACCCATCCCGGGTCTTATTGGCTCAGTTTGCCACTGTAAATAAGATATAATACAATACAATACCATAACCATAAAAAAAAAAAAACATTTATTGCAACTAAAAAAAGGTATAATAATGTGATATAATATTAGAAAGAATATAAAGCGGTAGGCATCTATTATGTAAGCTTCGTACTAACAATCGTGAGCGGGGTAACCTTAGAATAACACTAATATAGAAGGAGCACAGGACCTTAAACACAAAATAATTTTACTGATAACACGAAAGCCGGTTGACTGGTGGCTCGAATAATATAGACCAAGAGCCCAGAGATGTTTTGTTAATAAAAAGTGCAATGGCTGGAAACGGGTTTAATTTTTCGTAAATACCTTCCTGAGCAAGGATCTGCAATTCTGCAGACTCGTATAAGATGGGCGTCCCAGGCAGAACGCACTTTAGGAGTCAAATTTACCACCCAAGTTAACAAACAGTGTAATGGCTGGAACCGGTCTCAATTTTTCGTAAATACTTTCCTGAACAAGGATCTGCAATTCTGCCGACTTTTATCGGATGGGTGTCCCAGGCAGAACCTTTGACCCCTAAAGTGCGTTTTGCCTGGGACACCCATCCGATACGAGTCAGCAGAATTGCAGATCCTTGTTCAGGAAGGTATTTACGAAAAATTGAGACCGGTTCCAGCCATTACCTTTTTATTAACAAAACACCCCTGGGCTCTTGGTCTAATACTATATACATAGAAGGAGCTTAGGGCCGTAAACGCAATGTAATTCCACTGATAACACGAAAGCCGGTTGACTGGTGCACTTAAGTAATGGCA
Source organism: Microvelia longipes (assembly GCA_018340805.1). Classification (NCBI taxonomy): domain Eukaryota; kingdom Metazoa; phylum Arthropoda; class Insecta; order Hemiptera; family Veliidae; genus Microvelia; species Microvelia longipes. The sequence continues at coordinate 61,006,356 of JACMZG010000008.1, forward strand.
GCATTAGTGACTGACTGAAAACTTACCTAAAAACAAAACATTATTTTAAATATGTGTCATAAATATCCATTAATGAAGAAAGATCGTAAAGAACAAATATAATAACTTAAAACATCTGCTGAGTATTTAATAAAAACGGTCTTAGATGGCAAAAAGGTGGCGGAATACAAGAATCTACATTTAGTTGACGAGGACTACTTTTAATATAATTTTAATTAAAAACGTTAAACTACAATTTTAAATGCTAAAAATATTGTAATGCGCTGATATTTATATTAGTATTCTATGAATAATCAATCATTAATTAATAATAGAACATAATAATTCAGCAACCGGAAGTATTGCCAACTTTTTCATAAGAAAATTGTATATTGTTAGGGTGGCAGCATTACTTAAGACCACCAGTGAACCGCCTTTCGTGTTGTCAGTAGTGCTCCTTAGTATTATGCTAAGAGGGTAACTGATTATGTAACACATGATACAAATACATTATGGATTATGGGAAATGAAATAGCGACATTTAATTTTAGAATCCATGAATAAGGAATTATTGAAAAAAGTAAACAAAATACGGGCCTTCGGCCCGTAGCCGCTACGCGGCCTCGGCGCTTCGCGCCTCGTCCGCTCCGCGGCGTCGGCCCACCGGGCCGCTTCGCGGCCCGGGGGCCTCCCTGTGGCCGCTTCGCGGCCACATTGTTGTTGTTTTGTATGATGTGTTGTTTCATTATTGTTCTTGTTACATGGCATTTGGCCATGTACCTAGCGAATTTTCACAGCCTCTCCACACAAGCCCGCTTCGCGGGCCTGAGAGGCTTTCTCACAAATTTGATTTTTCTAATTAAGATTTTATTAATACTTTATTATTAATAGTATGCTATAATATTAAAACTAACAAGCATTATAAACAAAAATATATTCATGATTTATGTTTTTAAATAAAAATACCGTTTCCGTCACTTAGGATCATAGATAAAAATATTAACATAGATGGCTCACTCAAAGATTTAAAAAAAAATAGTTGATGGGATGCAGGAGGCTCAAGTAGTACAGTCTAGTGGTGACAGCGTGAAACTGTCCCATATTTTTATTTCTGACATTTTATTTATTTATTTTTATTCAACCAAACAACGAGCTGTTGAGGGTAATCAAGTCTTTCCATCCGCTTTTTTAGCGCTAGAATCATGAGGAGTCGATGGATGAGTGATCCCAAGAAAGCTCTATAAGAATTTCGTATAAATTGGTAAAAAGTGAAAAAAAAAATATTTCTCACTCATACCCATTCTGTCGTCCCCCCTTGGATTTGAACCTCTAATGTCAGAGTTTCAATTTTTGTTTGTTTCCTTTACTTATCCGTTTGCGCCAACCCGAGATGTTATACTCAGATAGCAAATTTAAATTAAAAAACTAAAAATGAATTATTGTTATTTTTTTAAGAAAACAATGGTGCTGCTTCGCGTGATGAGGCCCCCAAGTTTTATTAAACAAAAATACATCGCGAATACTACAGCATACCATAGATCTTTGTTTACTTTTATTTTATTTACTAACGATTGGCAACTGTTGTTTTTAAAAAAAATACTACAGCACAATCTAGTAGAGAATAGAGCAAATATATATTTTTACTACTAGCGCTATTCAAGACTCTAGTGATGAGGCCCCCAACTTAAATCATAAACACAAACTTGTCAATTGAGTGTTCCTACTACACTCGGGAGTGAACCATCTATGTTAAATTGTTTATCTATGCTTAGGATTGTCTGATTGAGCTGAAACCGGTCGCAATCGTTTTAGAATGACTTCGACCATATAAAGACTACTTCGAGGTTCTTCCGCTTTACGGGCCTGCTTTGCTCGGCGTGGTTTAGTGGAAGCCATTTTTGTCCTGTCTCTCTGGGACAGCAGGCTTACCAGGATGGAGCAAGAGGTAGAGGTCCATCTTTTATACTATATCCCCACCCTCTAACACTACTAAACCTAACAGATATCGTACAAGTCTTTGACCTGGACGTATACATATATACAACATTATATATATATATATGTATACTGTTTGCGCCATTTGTGATGGTTCGATTGAGCTGAAATTGGTCTTAATCGATTCAGCTAGCCGTCTACCTAAACACGAAATACCTTGTTTTAAAGCCATTTCAAGTTTCAAAAAAATTTTTTTTATGACGTCATAACTTTGGTTGATGACGTCATAATGTTTTTATAAACAATAGGCCTCGTAACCTCCACAACATCTCGCGATTTGCAAAGTTTTGTTCCAATTTGACAATGCCTTCGAGAGTTATCGTTCGCCATACGAAAGGGTAGAAACTCTTACATACATATATATATATATATATATACATATATATATATATATATATATATATATATATATATATATATATATATATATATGTATATATATATATATATATATATATATATATATATATATATATATATATATATATATATATATATATATATATATACATATATATATAAACTTTTTTCGGGCATATATTTTTTTTATCAGGAAGCCAATAGGAACCGATTCCACTCACTCCCACCCTCAACTTCCGTCATCCGAACAACCTCATAAGCGTCATTTTCATAATGAAAATTCGCTAAAAATTATTGAAATAGAAAACACTATGGATTGTCAAAATTGGAATAAGGGTCTGTTTATTGAACTGTGATTGAGTGGAAAGTTGTGTAAATTGTTGGTTGTTTACGTTGGGCAGAGGTTGCAGTAACACGGGGTGGGCAACCCCTTAACACTATCAATATGCAAATAAAGCCATTATTTTGCCTGAATCCATTACTTCGGACTACATTCCCCTTCCTTAATATTACCCTTCATTTCACCTCCCTACTTCATATAAACCATTAAAGTTAACATCTATTTACCTTTAGCAAAAATATTGATGGGTATAAACTCATTTTCTTTAATGTTAGCGAATAACAGAAACGAGGGAAAGCTTAGCTTGGTAAGGAGGCACCAAAATATTGTTACAGAATAATTTACGAATTAATATAGGTGTAAATAAAAATGCAGTACATTTTATTTCACAGGTAACTGGAAGGATTAAGTATTTGACATAATTCAAAATATAATTTCTTAGAGTAGTGAAAAAAACACCTTAGTAACTTCAGGAAGTTCATATCACAGGCTTCAAATAAAATCGAAAGATCAGTCCAGACTTTTATAACTTTTAAAGTCAATTAGAAATAAAAAAAATTCAATCAAGGAAGGAGGCTTTCCTACTAATAGATTAAAAAAAATATTGCCATATAAGCTAGCGTATGTTCACGAAAAATGTGCTGATTAAATCATATAAATATCTCGAGAACTGTGCTAGCCACAATGGGATAAAATCGGGTAAGGGGTACCTGGAAGCTTTTCCTCACAACATCGAATTTGCTGTGCCATATAAGCACATTCAAGAAAAATGTGCTTATTTAATCATATAAATAAATACCTCGAGAACTGTGCTAGCCATAATAGGATAAAATCCTGACAACATCGAATTGGCTGGGCTCATCCTAACTATTTAGTACTCGCTTTGCTCGTCCCTCAGAATATACGAATCGCCTAATTTAATCTGAAACACTTCTTTGGACTCGCTTCGCTCGGTCCAGATAGTAAATATATTAGTTTTATTTCCAGCATTTATTTTCAATCGAGGTACTATCCTCGCTTGATGCTGCTTAACTTGTATGATCCAAAAAAAAACTCGTAGATATACTTGCCGTATTGAAACTAAACTTGCTATATTCATTTATTACGTATAGAGATACTCTTGTACCACATTACTACTTAATTGGATTATCTTTCAATTTTTCCCTATTTCTTAAAATACGTATGTCATTTGATAATAATTGAACTAACGCTGGTAATGAAATGAAACTTTTAAAAAAATGTGTAGAAACAATTGTTACGAAACAAATATTTCTTGTAATTATTATGATTGTTATAAAACTTTGACACGTCGTCGCCATGTTGGATTTACCCCAATACTTAATCTGTTCTTTCTCTCATATGATTTAAATTTTAAGCCAAGTTTCATGAAAATTAGTACAGCCGTTTGAGCTATAGCGTGTATTTATAATGTGTACATCTATACATTGATACTTACCTACAGACACCTATACACACTAGTTTTGGGACTTGTTGGTTATGAAACGACTTTTGATAAAATTATAGATGTCAGCTTTTTTGCCAAAGTACGTTACACGGCTAAAATCTGTTGACAGCGCGGGAAAATAGTATTGAGGAACCAATAAGGTTAGCCTGATTTGAAATTGAGGGCGTGGTTTAACATCCTGAAATAACCTCATTGTCTCCTTTGCATTATTTTCCCCCCGCTGTTAACTGATTTTACGCCGTGTGTCGTATTATAATATAATACTTCCCTCTCCTTATAGGTATATTGAGAAGAAAAACTAAATATTTTTAATAAATTATACATACAGTATTAAAAATTATCTAAAAACCAGACTATAAAATAATTTTACCGCTTTTAACATGTGTTTAATATCATGATAACTTTTTTATTACTCAAGATATAAAATTATAATCAAATGTAATATATTTTTTACGATTATTAATTTTGAATCAAGTGTTAAAAAACTTGTTTCGAAATTTGTTATGCTGAAGACGTGAAATGTAATATATATATATATATTATATATATATATATATTATATATATATATATATATATATATATATATATATATATATATATATATGTATATATATATAAAACATTGGACTTGATCCATAATATTTTGAGCAAACAATGTATTGTCATGTCTTTAAAATTTCAAATATGAGTGCATGTGTATGTTTGTGTGTGTGTATGTGTGTAATGGACAATTGTTATTTTTAGTTGTAATAAAAAAATATTATTTTATTAATAATAATGGAAAATAATAGGACTCATAACTGTGCATAAATAAGTCTTGTCAAGTTCACAGCTCTTTTTTGCAAACACAGTGCAGTTTTTTGCACAGTGTAGGTTTGCAATTAAACCTATGGAAATTGATTAAATATAATCTAAAATTTCAAAATTAAATCCAAACAAATACATTATATACATTTAAATTTATTGTAGCGTATTTATGTGTGTTAGTGTTTTAGAGGAAGAGTCAAAGGAACATATGTCTTTCAGAGTAACGGAAATGCAAAAATACCAACACGAATGTTGCCGCATTTTTAACTTTGAAAAAGTAAAAGACTTCAAGATGAAAGGTATGTTCTAACCATGGTCGAAGGGAAATACTTGTGGCATATAGTATTTAGTAGTAACCATGTTAGCATTAATGCTTTTATATGATTTATTTCTAATGTAAATGCTTACATATGTATAAGAGTATACAAATTTATATAAAGTATTTATTTATGCTTAAAAATGACTTTTAATTAGGATAATTTTTATTTATCTAAATTGTTTTACTTAAGTATTATTTAATGACGTGTATATTTATACTTCACAAAATTAAGAAATGCATCTACAGCTTATATTTACAAATCTATGTTTAGAATCAGCTAAACATAGATTCCTAAGGAGGATTTTCGGAACATTTCAGTTTACTATAAGAACTACGCTCGACGCTTCATTTCCCCTACTCACTACCTTCCCTTTTCGTCAAAGACATTTTTAATGACGCACCATTATTTTAAATTAACTGAAGTATCATTCATTAATTAGAAGAACTAGCTTGTTGAAAAATTATTTCAAATCGGAAGTAAAGGAAACAAGGATAATGATGAATATTATAAATAATTTTCAATGAAACACAACATATATCAAAGCTTGTGGTGTAAAATTTCTTATGATCTTTATGTCTTCCGTTTTCAAACTCTATAAAATTGTAATAAAATTATAAAAGTCAGAAATATGTTGTTAATAAATACAAAGTATTATAAATTATATTATTATAGTTGACTAACGAAGAGATAAAATATTTATATACTACGTTAATATTAGAGAACACGTTTGTCACATATGTGATGTAACTACTAATAAAGCTTATAAAACCCCTTAAGCAATAAAAAAAGAACAGGAAAGTATGTTTAACTACAAGAAAGTTAAGTTAACGTATTTATGTTAATAAATTCGTTAATCTATACATACATACATGTATATAAAATGAATTTTTGTTTGTCCCTTAATAACTTTGATACAGTTGGACCGATTATCGTAAAATTTGGCATACAATCATATTTTTACACGCAAAAAGATTATAGCTTTAAAAATATTTTTTAAGAATCACTTTGATAGATCGACTGTGATTAGAGTGATCGCAAAAAAATATACCATGCAGGAGCATAATATTGAGATAAACCCTAAACAATTAATATCAAAAGAAAAATCAGCATAAGTCTGTAGAGGTGGTAAAACATTTAAAGAGCATATTGCACAATGGAAATTCTACGGATTTGCAGAAAGGCATCTAAAAAGATATATTTTTGACTTAAATGCGAACTCTTACGTCATAGTAATTCAGGAAAAATAACAATCTGTATAAAGCGGGTTTTAATTTCGACAAAATAAACGATTACAGAATGAATTGATACATTTTACTCGGTTTCACAAATTTGTGCATGCATTGTCGCCACTGAAGTTACAGATAGAAAGGACCAGGATGCCTTATTGGCCCAAAGTCAAAGTCAAATAACCTCTACTGGCAGAAACATTTTAATTTTATTTTGATTAAATCTTTTGAGGTATGCATAAAGTTTTTGCAACATATTAGAAAATGCAACTGATCCTTTCAAATGATGACGTGTGAGGCATAGAATGTTATCAGGTATGGTCATTTCGTATATAAATTTAAAAGTATAGTATCAGATTGGTTCACTTCATTCTGAAACCCAAGACACCGCACTAAAACATTATTATTACGACGCAATCAATTATTTATTATACAGGAATTGAAATATTTTATTTCTTTTAATATTTGCACCTTTCCATTTTTTTCTGGCATTAGTGCCTTTTTATATTCCCTGGTATTAGCGCCACTCTAGGTAATAATTCCATTTCTCTTGGTATTTTTCCTTTCCATTTTTCCTAGTAATAGCATTTATACATTTCTCTTGGTATTTTTCCTTTCTATTTTTCCTGGAATAGCACTTTTACATTTTTCTTGGTATTTTTCCTGGTAATAGCAGTTTTACTTTTCTCTTGGTATTTGCACCTTTTCTTAGTATTAATGCCTTTTCATTTTTTCTGCTATTCCACCTTATGAATTCCTCTTCCTTTTAAAATGAAGTGTCCTCTTCCTTTCCTGCTAATGAATATTTAGCTCTGTTAGTGCTAAATATTAACTTATTATTTAATATTCAAATGAAACTTAAAAACTAATGAGCTCTTGCTTCTATAGGTATTTTTAATCAATCAAATATAGTATACAATGTTGTCCTTAAAAGAAAAAGAAAATAAAACAGAAAACATTTGTGTTCTAAGGGAATAAAATTTGCTTCTAAAAATCTTCTAAAATATCATAAATTCAATAAAGAAATAAAAATAAGATTATATACCTCCTGTCTTCTACAATTAATCTTAATCTTGACTCTACGTATATTACCATTTTTATTTGTCTTTCAGACTCCATCAAGCAATGGTAAGTAAGAAAAATAGACCATTGTCTTAATTGCATGCATCCTAAGCGCAGTACCTATATAAAGATAACATCTTCATTTTTTTTATCTTTTTGCATTTAAAATTAGTCAATTAATGCAGATCCAATATCTGATTTATATTTAAGAGACAGTACCTTTGCCTTGAGAAACATAACATTACTTTGAGAAAGTAAATAAGTCAGAATTATAATTATTGTTAAATTTCCTTACCCTTCACTTAATACTCGGTCAAGTTTTTAGAACAATTTATCTTAAAGGTAAAGATCCTAATTTAAACGTGTTTTAAATGTATTAGATTGTTTGCTAACAAATGTTGGGCAATTTTGAAAAAAAATACTTGAAAGTTCAATTTAAAATTATAGTTTCGAACAACCTTCTAAACAATAAAAGTAATAATTCCGTTTTATTAGTTACTCAATACTAATTTATATTTATTATAACTAAACATTAGTTTAGTTAAAATAAAACAAAACAAGTTTGTACAATTAAAAAGTTACTAGTAACAATTAAAATAAAGTTTGTCTAATTTAAAAAAAAATGGGTACGGAGTAGCTCGGTACTTTTACTCACTAAGCTTAAAGTGGTATACCTTCCCTCGCCCTCAGAATTTCATGATTATCCATAGCATAATGTGGTTTTAATTCGGTCTCGCTGCGCTCCAGCTCTGAATTATAAGGTAACTAAATTTCTTCTTATAAGGTAACCAACCTTAAGAATGTGGCTGTGCCGTGATACCGAGTATAATATTTAATACAGAAACTTGAAATTACAAACAGTTGTCCGCCACAAGGATGTTAACCTTAAGGTTAATTAAAGCTTCAAAAATTACTATAGTAGGTAGCCATTCAACAACGCTTCTGTTGTCAACTACGCTTCTGTTGTCACGATAGCTTTAATAATACTAGTTGTCATACTTAGCAGCTTAGATAGATTTGTAACATCTAGTCAAGTCAATTTTTTTGTCTAGTCAAGTCTAGTCTCATGTTTTGTCTGAAAATTACTTATCGAATTAGAGTGAATGTTATTTGATTTTTTTAAAAAAACCCATAAAGGTTATACGATTGAGTCACTAGTTATTATACATAAATATTTAAATACAAACCTTAATATTTAAATACAATAATTTAAGTGATGGTTGTTCACATCAGTTAACAAGTTTGTTTAAAAGTTACAAATATCTGATGAATGGAAACCTGATTGTAAAGATATGAAACAACAAGTGATAAAGTGATTGATGTAACATTGTATCTCTCATCAACAGGGGCTCCGCTCATCAAGTGATTTACTGTGTTGGAAATTTCACCGAGGTAGGAGCCAATCAAAGTGATTCCCCTTATTCATTGCTGTTTGGAGAGAAAATACATACTTTATTAGTAAATAGAAAGAAAAACTTTTATATTTATAACGTTTGAACAAGTAGAGTGTGATTGGTTCACTTTTGATGCTGTTTTTCCAAAGGCATAAGATTAATGTTTTTTTCCGAAGTTCTTTTGTTTTTCACGGTTTATTTTTTCCATGGAAATCAAACTTCTCTGCTATTGAATTGGTTCTTTGTTAGTGGACCCCCTCACACGACTCAGGATTGATAGCGGTCCTCTCTTTAATTCACCCTTATTCTTTTAGACAAAAAAAAATAGCGTGGAAAAATAAATAAATAAAAAACCAATCGTAAACGTAGTGGAAGTGAAAAAGCACGAATGTATGGAAGGCTAAGAGTTGAGGAGTGGCAGACAGAGGACGCGGGGAGACTTATTGAGTGAAAGAACAGTGTGGGACAGGTTTGCCATCAATATCCTTTACTCACTCTTATGCTATCAATATTATATCTCTTTCCTTCTCTTTTAGATTATTATTGCTGAAAGTAATACCTAATATCTAGAGAGACTATTGTAGATCCTTTATGTGAAGACGCATACGAATAGTTAAATTAAGTTCTTGTGGGAGAACTACCACCAAAAGAACAAGGGGCCTTTGGCCATTTCGCGGTTCAAAGAGATAGTTGTAAGGTTGGCAATACCAACGGTGGGAAAACAAAAGGGTGATCAAAATTTTGTTTAATATAGGATTAGTATGGTAGCCCATCAAAATTATTAATGTCTTTATTGTTACTTAGTTTGTGATAAATGAGTTAAAATTAATAGAACGACCATCGGTGCTTCTATTCGACCTATATACAAGTAGATTGACTTGTATATAGGTTTTTAAATATTGTAAAAACCCGAAAAATAATTTAATTAAGTTCAAAATTGGTACAAGTGTATACCATTACTCAATAAATAAGTATACAAAGTTTAGTTTTAATATAACAAGTATATCCCTGAATTTTAGTGGATCATAAATGTTAAGCAGTACCGAGCGTAGTCAGTGCATGGATGAATGACTGCTGGAATGAAACGGATGTATTTACTATCTTAGGATGAGCGAAGCGAGCCCAAAGTTGGGAAGATGAGCGTAGCAAATCCGATGTGACGAGGAAAAGTTCTGAGGTACGCCGTATCCTATTCGTTTACTTGATATTCAATTTTTCGTTTGAATTTTTATTTGATTACTTTGTAACCCATTTATATTTTGACTACATCTATTCAATTTCTTAAAAAGTATAATTCAAAGAAAAAAAATACAATATTTTTCAGGTTGGATTTCTTTTTATAGAAATAAGTTTATCTTTTCAACTAAATTTCGAGAAAGAGTAAACTCTTCAAACTCTATCCATTCCTCTTTACAGCCTCCGGCCAATTGTGTTTTTATTCTTTTCTTTTGACATGGTTTTCTTAACACTTGTTTCTTCTTGTTGGGTTTTCTTTGTCTAAAGACAGTTTTTCCAAAGTGAAAAAATATAGCCCAAGGCCTAGAAATGATCAATCGCTTCACCTGAATCGACTTAGATAAAAAATAGCTTATTATTTTTGTATTTTTCTTTTATACAAAAATAGTCACATAAAAGAAAAACTATGTTTTTTATAAATGAAGTAAAAATAAATTTGTTGTACTTTGTTTTCTTTTTGTTTATCTATTCTTTTGCTTAAAACAAATTTTAAACATTAGCGTTTTTTTATATTTTATTGTTTTAAAAGATTGCACGGAATCAATTGTACTATTGTTGATGAAATAACTAATGTTAAGGATGGCTATTAAGGAATAAATATTAAATAACAATAGTTTAGTAATTTAACTACTGTGTGGTACACTGGCCAGAAGAAGAGAAAGACCAGCCAACTGATGGCATGATGACATCGTAAGTTTCTGTAGAGTCTTCATGGCACAGGACAGGCTTTAACATTACAACAACAAGTTGGGGAGAGGTCTATGCCTTACGTCATAAAAGAAAATAACTAAATAAAACACTAACTAAACAAAACAAAATACTGTCCAAAATAATTTATACTAATATAAATAAACTGTTGTATAAAATAATTTATACTAATATAAATAAAATATTGTATAAAAACAATTTATATAATATAACATAAATAATTAATACTAAATAAATAAAAATATTTATAAACATTTATAATAATATACATAAAATAAATTTATACTAATATAAATATTTATATAAATTATAATTTATACTAATTTAAATAAAATAATTTAATACAAATATAAATAAAATATTGTATACATTAATTTCTACTTAATAAAATATTGTATAAAATAAATTAGAACCAACGGTCACATATGCACCTACTGACCACACAGCATCGATGATTCATCATATGATCCAAAAAATACCGTGGATATGAAAACTGAATTATTATGGAATAATTAGATTTAAGGTCTATAGTTGTGTTGCCCGGAAGATTAAATCTTTTAAACCATGATAAACAATTTCGCTAAGCCATAAGATTAAAAAAAACTCGTTAAAAATTGACCGATCGACTTCTTAATATTCAGCAAACCACCCATGTACGTCTATAAGTGTTAAATCAACATGCTAAATTTCATTTATTTGTCACTGTTTTGAAAATATTGATCTTTGAGTTGCCATAATTTGATTCCCTATAATTTTTAAATCGATTAATTTCAGATTTGGCATGCATGTTCATCTTGAGACCAACATATATGCCAAGTTGAATCTTACTATCAGCATTATTTTCATGTTTATTTATTGACTTTAATACGTTTTTTTTTATTGTTAACAATCACAAAATAATCCAATTGAGTTAAAATTTGGTGCAAGTGTATCCCTTTATGAAATAAATATTCATACTAAATATTTATAACTTTAAATAAAGTTAAAAACCTAAAACGTTCTAAAGCATTACTTAAAACCTAAGCAGGGTAAACTAATTTTGCTAAAACTAATGATGAATTAAATAACAGTGATAAAAAAAGAACATTGAAACATTATTGGGATTAACAAACTACTAGACCAACACAACAGCTACTAGAACTACTATACCAATACAACAACTACTTGACCAATACAATAACAATTAGACTAAACTCCGTCTGACATTATGAGTGTTGCAACCAATTTTGCAGTATTTACTACCTCCAAAGTCTCTTAGGAAGTATTTAAAAACTTTTTTCTTCTTGTTTACATATTTAAGTTATAATTTATTTTAATCCTGATTTTTTTTGCATCAATTGGAAATAACATTTTAAAGAATAATATAGATATAATAGATGTCAATATGCAGCAAAGGAAACATTGCTGACTTGTGCTAGCAATAATCTGGATTGGCAACGCCTCTGCAGCCAATCGCTTGACTTTGCCTCGTCAGTCTAATGGGTTAATTAACCTGCCATCGCCTTCGGTTCGGGGGTTAATTTATGAAACTGGTGTAAAATCCTATTATGCAATCATATAGCATAATATACTATAAATAAATTTACCTAAAATTGAAAAAAACTTGTTTGAAAAAGTAGAGGCAGGGTTGCCAACTTATGAAAATAATTGCATCTAGGGTATCTTAGGCTAATGCCTAATACTAAGTTTATACAGCAATTATTATTTTCTTTATTTTTCCCAGTGCCTATTGGGTGGTTTAGTTTTATTATTGATTTCCTCTCCGTAAAGGCGATCTGAGAAAACTAGAACATTCTATATGTAAGCAGACAGTGGCGTAGCCAGGGGAGGGCTGAGGGGGCTTCAGCCCCCCCCCCCGAAATTTTAACATAACCTAAACCCGCAATAAATATGTGAAAAAAATAAAACCTATAAAAAATATTAAAATAATAATTTACATAACATACATTTTTTAACAATGAACTTATAATATATAACAAAAAATATACCATGAAATTGAAAGATATAAAAATAATTTGAAAACATTGCCCATATACACAATATATATATATATATATATATATATATATATATATATATATATATATATATATATATATAATATATATATATATATATATATATATATATATTATATATCAGCCCCTCCCGAAAAATTAAATCCTGGCTACGCCACTGTAAGCAGATACGAGAGGATAGAACACTAAGCCGTATTTAATGTGTTTTGAAAAAATATTAGGGAAAGGAAAGGCTGTGTTTATGGTGGGTTTAGATAGCAAGAAGCTTTATTAGCTTCAACCCTGTTAAGCTTTACTGTAAACGAGCAATATTTGCTCTAAGCTATCATGTTCTATAGCTCAGAGTAAAAATATGCTAGCTAAGCTGATCTAAAAACATTCAATCGAATATGAACGAAATTTCACTTCCTAAGCCTGGGTATTAAAGCTCTCAAGTGAATCCTAAATATTATATAAGTAAGACCGTCATATGAGTTTTTGGTCCGAAATACATGGCGATCATCGAACTATAAAGTTTCATTTCATAACGGATCATTTTTGATTAGCAGTGTCAAGCGTAATCAATAGACGGATGGGTGTCCACTGGGCTTAAAACTGAGGTTTATTGTCAGAGAAAAAGCAAAGCGTGTCAGAAGTAGTGGGGATGAGTGTGGTAAATAGGATAAGGTGAGGAACAGTTTCGAAATATCTAAGTATTTTGTTAGGATTAAACTAATTATTTTATATTATTCTCTATATTTTTAATGTATTTTTACTTACGATCTTAAATCTTAATTAATTGTACACTTTTCAATACCCAGGCCAAATAGACCTTGATTAAATTCATCTAATTTAATTACTGATAATAGTTAATTTATAGATTGCATGTTTCTAATACAAATACCATAGATTGGAATCGTTAAAAATATTGTATACCGAGGATTTAGTTTAAGACGGGGCTATGAAATGCTAACACGCTGTAAAATAATGCATTGCGGGTTTAGTATTATTGTAATGTACTACGTTACGTATACGTTTATGTATACGTTTTGCTAAGAAACCAATGGAAATTCGGTACTTTTTCCAGATTAGGTGATGATGAAAGGAGAATTTATCCATTTTCCAGTGTTTTGTCCCCCACCCATACACCCCCTGGTTCCCATCTGTCCAGTATGATTGCAAATTGAAGGAAAATATATTCATTTTATACTTAATTAATGGTTAAAAAAGTAAATAAACACAAGTGACACCTAAATTATCTATTTACCATATGAAACCAAAGGTAGTTTAGATGACCCCTAGGGGGAACCCTAATCTGGAAGAGTGCCGGAAATTCTTCACAAGAAGAAGACAGGTAAAGACACAAACTGATGTTTGACTTGATGCTCACCATAAAAGACCAAACCAATTTCATCAAGGGAGCTGAAATAAATTGCGTTTCAAGATACTCAAACGGGGGATTTCGCGGAATAGCATAATTACATTTTTGGATCGCCTTGAGGCGGAGAAGGGCTCCTACCCCCCATGCCTCCACCCTCTGGGCGAGCCTTAGTAATAAAGTAATATTTCAGTGATTTAAAGGTATGGATTTTGAAGATTAAATAATTCCTATGAATGGTTTAATGTTTTATTTTAAACATATTTTATTTGGTTATACTTTTAATTGATTTATTTAAAATAAAAGTTTGTAAAATAAATTGGGTCAGATATCGATGTTGAAGTCAGTTTTAATGAGTTGGAACATCCTGTGGGGTCATTAAGGACTAACGACGGACCCTCAACTCCCTGGGGGGTTTCTCCAACTTTTTTGATAACGCTGATTAGATACAAATTGTCGACATGTAGTTTCTCATCACCATTATAATACCTTACTGATGACTGTATTGGAAATCCTTAGGGACAGGAATTTCCGACCCCTGCTTCTTTTTCTAACAACCCTAAACAATACTATGTTGGAATTTCACAAACTTCGTAATAATTGTTGAATAGAAAAACATTTTAATCTCTTTTTAGCCACTGCTTATTCAAAATATTTCATATTATTTAAGGTAGTCAACCCTAATGATCGTGTACCCTTTTTAATTGATTAAATTAGTTTTATATTTTTTAAGTATTATGTCCACATGTTTCACATTTGACCTATTATATTTTAACAACATACCTATGTTATTTATTATAAAAAAATATTAAGTTATAAATAACATTAAAATTGTATATTATACTACTAGACTGTTAAATAAATCTTTTTTTACGAAGAGACTATATTAACTGGCAAGCGAAGCGAGTCAGAAAGAGGAGCTGAGGTAAAACAGTAACTCACAGTCATTTAGTGTATGCTATTTTTACTAAGATAAAGAGTAATAATAAAATAAAAAACTTTATCAAACACTTTTATTTATCGCTTCAATCGGTAAAGATTTTAACTCTGGTGGAGTTGTTACCAAATTAGTGTCTGTTAAATCACAATTAAACATTGTAAATAGTTGACATAAAATAATTTTGCGAGTGACACCTAGGAAATGTAACAAGAAAAATGCATACTACCTCTGGGAACTGTTCCATCATTCGACATTCGTCATCATTGATGGCGTCATCAGGGCGCCGACAGAGCCTGAACTCACTTTGACCTTCAATTAATTCCGAAGAATATAATATGAAGTATTTAACAGAGACAAGCGGTGCTCTCTTACCGCTATCATGTATGGCAAGCAAAACATGTATCATTTGATACCACCGAGTTTTGCTAAACATGAATAGTTGACACAATATAATTGTCTCGCACAATTATATTGTGCGCAGTTCCCCTTAAGGCCGTTCGGCGACCACATTATTCTTTTTTTGTATTATTTGTTTTCTTATCATTAGCATTAGTTCAATTTTAATCAAATGACTTAAAAATTGTAATAAACCAACAAATAATCCTATTGCGTGGAAATTCGGTAGGATTCGGTAAGGAATACCAATGAATTCCTTTACGTATCAAATAAGCATACTATGTTTCGTTTTAATGCGGCATACTATGCTTGTTGGATATTAAAAGTTAAGCAGCATCGAGCGTGGTCAGTGCCTCGATGGGTGATTGCTGGGAATAAAACGGATGTATTTAATATCTGAGGTCGAGCGAAGCGAGTCTGTCATTATAAATTTAATGACGTGTATATTCTGAGGACGAGCGATGCGACTCTGACGTATAAAAGTTCTGAGGTACCCCGTTTCCGATTTTTTATCTATACAGCTAATTTCAGGGAGCAGGAAATCTGCATATTCTGATAATCAAATAGTAATACCGAAGCATGGTTAAATAAGTTGGATAATCATAAAATGAAGTCCAGAGTAGCGAGACCCAAGTTATTACAGCTTAGACATTGGGCTAACTTTTCTCTTTAAGGTTGATCACCGCGAGACCGATAATATATGACCAGAAATATATATGGTTGCGGGGACAATAACATTCTAAGGATTAACCCAGGCCTGGGCAAACTTTTCTAGCAAAGGGCGCTTAGTCTTTTTACAGCCAGTCGCGGGGCCGCATTCCTTAAATTTTAAAGTATGCTAAACCCTCAACAAATTGCAGTTACGCTTGTGTTTTACTAAAGTCAAATTTATTCTCAAAGAATAAGAATTGGGGAACTTTAGCACTAAACGGAAAAAACACAGCGGAGTATCTTCGTCAGATCTTGAAATATAACTGAAGACAAATTTTGCTAGAATACTAGGTGTAAAAATAATTTTAAAAAGTATTCCTATGAAATATAAGATCAAAGGGATTGTATTTTATCAACTCCTTTTCGGCAATTCACAGAAGGCAAAATAGCTATTTTTTATCTTATTATTGTGAAAATAAAGATTCGCTAAAATAATTAGAATTCGCCAAATCTGGCAATGAGAATTTATATGAAAGGCGGCCGCTCTTTATGTAATTGTGTCTTGAACTAGTAGTACCTTACTAGTTTTTGTTTCTCCAAACTTTAAAGTTAAAGTAACAATCCATTATTTCCTTATCTTGATATCTAATTTTTAATAATTTTGAATTAAACAATTTATTTGCTTATATACCTAATATTTTTGTTACTTTTAATTTATTTGATCTTTTTTCCAAACATTTTAATTTTGCCCGCGGGCCGTAGTTTGCCCAGGCCTGGAATAACCAAACAAGTCCGAAGTTTCATGGAATAATTCGAGGTACCTTGTACCAGGTTTATTAAGTTTTTAACTAAAACCATGCATCCAATTATTATTTTAAGCATAAAATGTACATAAACATATACGATTATAATATTAGCAAATTCCAGGCTTGTTAAATACTTTAAAAGCAGCTAAAAAAGTTTTAATTCCTTCTTCACAAAGCCTGAAATAATGCTTGTCTAATTTCAATAATGGCGGAACTCATAAGCATCCCTTCACTTAAAAAGTTTATCAAATCTTTAATAGTCTATTACAAAGATAAAAGCCAACAGAAGAATATTGTTTCGGGTTTACCATATCGTAAAATCGACATTAAGGGAAAACCTGTGTGATATGCAATAATAAAGAGAGCTAATGAGCGTTTGAAACTTGTTCATATTGGATAATAATGATTTCCTTTTTGCATAATACTTGGATTAGAGTTAGTTAAAGGCCTTTTAATATGTAAACGTTAATATGATGGCATTCATAAGCCTTTTGAACCCCAACTGTCTACCGGATAAAATAAATTCATAGTAACACAATTTCCAATTCTATTTAGAGTTTTTATGCAAATGATTCTTTGATGTATTGCATTAGAATGTACAATAAAACTCGTATTGATAAAAACGTAGTATGATGTAGTTCTTGATGTATAAAATATGTTTTTGTTAAGTTTCAACTTTAATCCGGATTTGCAAAGTGCAAAGTGTTTACACGGGCTTGGAACAAGTGTGAGACGCGTGTAGGCATCTCTAGAGTAATAGAATTGAACCTCAGCGACACACTCACTGTAAAAAGAGAGGTCTAATTGAAAGTCTTATGCATTATTAGTGGAGAGTGTGCGAGGGTGCGAATCCCCACTGGGTGACGAATACGTCCTATTAGACAGGGGTTTGTCATTCCCTCGAGTAGCGGGTTTTACGCGTATTGCACTAGAATTCCCTTTATCAAATAACTACCGAGGATTTAGGGGATAAAGTCATCATTCCAGTCGTAACATCTTTATATTGAATCCCACTCATAGTAACTATAAAATAGTGAACTAGAGACAAAAGATCCCCTTCTTCGAAGAAATAAAGAAAATTATTGCTCAATAAAAGGCATCCTGTGCATAAAACATTTAATGCACACTAATAAAAGCAACATGAATATCTATTTTATTTAAAATATCACCAAAAACGTAGAACTCTTTTAAACCCTATACTTTACTTGAGTATTATTTTCTTGTTTATCATTTTCATTTTCTTTTTTTAGAGTTCATTAAATTGTTTTATTTTAAGTTATATTTTTTAAATAACGTAGAAACGTATTTTCTTAACTAAATATGATGTAGTTTAGATCACATCAAATACAGTACTAAAGACCTTTAAGGAAAGATTTGTAGAATTACTTTTCCTCTTATATGGTAGAAAATGCTTTTCGGTATAATAATAAAATGTGATTGAGGATATTTTTGGGCCAAGAAAATGTTGTGTCTGTTATTGCTTTGCCTGGTAAATATTGATTTCATATCCTCATATAATGCGGATATGTGTGAGTGTGTTATAAAGCGACAATTGTCCACAGACATTTCCATCCAATCTTTTCTCTTTATGCTTTTTAACAATTGGCTTTTTGAAAATTTTCCAATTTTTTTTCTTGTTTAGAAGATTATTTTATATTTTTTTACCTTCCTATTTAAAAAGAACGTTAAGTAGCTGGCATACCTTTTTCTATTACAAAAAGCCCATACAATTTTTCTATTTTCGAGGTTTACGTTTATATTCTTTAAAGAAGTAAAAAAATAATGTTTATTTTAAGTTTTGCTACGTTGCTTCCCTGCCTTCTAAAAGAAAAGGGGATGCATTGCAATAGCAAAACACATAGTACCCAATTTTTCATCAAATGTCGACTTTTAGCACTTATAGATCCAAAATAATATTAAAAAAATCGGGTACGGGGTACCTCGGAACTCTTCCTCATTACATCGGACTCGCTTCGCTCATCCTCCCTGCTTCGGACTCGCTTCGCTTGTCCTCAGATAGTAAATGCATCCGTATCATTCTCAGCAGTCACCCATACAGCACTGACCACGCTCAATGTTCCTTATTTTTATGATATAGTAAAAATAAGGTCGAGTACTTAAAATGATTAGTTTAATGTAAATGTTTTAGACCTTTGATGACTACATTTCTATAAACGAAATACGACAACAATAAAAACTTTTTTAATAATTGTTTTAAAAGCAACATTTATTTCAAGTTCTGTATTAGATTTTCAAAAACATGATATTACATTTATAAAAGAACTAATAAATAATTACTTTTATAAATGACTTGCAATACTTATGTTAATAAAATAAATTAATTAGTTAACAAAAATAATCCTTTGGCTAGCCTCAGGGTTTAAATAATATGGTTTATTCGGCTTAGGACTCAGTAACTAGCCTGACAACTCAGGGAGCAAAAACATACTTTCCTTCCTAAGTATTTAACTATTGTTTTATAAAAATATTTTCTAATTATGTTTTGAAGCTTTGTGACTACATAGAAGCTTCAACCACTTATGTGCCACAGTCATCTTGATATTTTTGTTAATGGATATGCACTTTTTCTATAAGCTCTCTTACGAATGCTCAAATTTGTGTTTTTATTTTATCTGACCACTTCTTCATAACTCTAAATTCTTTGAATAATCATGAATCAAAAAATTTCAAATGAATCCAGAATTCTACAAAAAAATATAATTCTCTAAAAAATAATTTATGTTAATTGTTACTTTTCTAAAATTCGAGTTAGAGTTTTTTTTAGAGTTCTCTTTTTCATTAAAAGTACTATTCAACTCTATATCATTAAAATATTAACTTAGACTACTTTAAAATAAATGTGAGTTTTGTTTGCAGTCATAATAATCTCTGGTATGGCTATTAAATAGAAGTTAGATTATTCCAATTTAAAGGTCACGGTTAGTCAAATAAATCGAAGGTCTTCAAATCACTCTCACTTTAATGGAAAGATCCATTCAGTAGCCGGGAGTCAATAACATACTGGTGAGAAATAATTAAGAGTGTGGCGAATGATTTCTAATTGAACAAGAGATCCTTACAATGATCTTAGAGGGGACTTGACGGCAAATCGAAGGGCGTTGGAACAAATCATAAATATATCGTTACTCCTAAAGGCTACTCATTCTTTGTAAGCTAAGAAACAATCAAACAATCTTAATAAAAACAGGAATGATACTTGATAGATTTTAGACAAAGAAAATGAAGAGTCACCCTTACTCTTTATTTTGAACTTGATAACATTCATGATTTCGATTCTGTTTGTAATTTATTGTGGATGTTGCAACATTTAATTGAGAGTTTATGGTTATTGTAGCCTGACTAAGTGTGTGGTTTCATTCATTGCATCGTGAGAATGAAATTAATCCAGTAATAATGACGAATACTTACAATTATAGTGACTCGACTTGAGTTACTCAAGAGATTAGGTATCATTAATAATTATACTTTCTTTCTTTTTTTTCAGATGCAAAGAAGGCGATTAACTTTCAAAGCAACAAATAGCTTTGAAGTACTTCCTACGGCGCAAATACTTTACTTGTAAGTATTGATTAATATTACTTATCGGTTTTCTAAAATAATTATATGTATTTACTAGGTATGAAATATGTAATTCTTTTCTTGTTCTTTAAGATTTAATTTATGTTTTTACAAGAAAGTGAAGTGATTGGTAAAAAAGCATCTAATTAATATCTAAGCATATCCCGTTATAAAACATTAACATACATATTTTTTAACATTTAAAGCTAAATTTGAACAGCCAAATGTCTTAAACACTTACCTTCGGTGACTGATAAACCCTTTAAGAACAAAAACAAATGGCGCGTATTTTTTACAATAAAAATTTCTCAAGGTAAAATGCGTGAAATAATGAAAATATTAATAGGAGCTAAATAGCGAGAGAAAACATTCGCATTAGCTAAAATAAGAATTTTTTTCTGAATATTTTCATTAGAATTTGTTAGTCTCCATGATTGCAATATAATTGATGATAGGGCACTCATGAAATCTTAAAAATATCACTCCAGTTAACTTTATATTCTAACTATATTTCGCATACCCGAAATATATATACATATTTATGTTATATTGACAAAATCTAGGGATGTTTAAATACTGACTACAGATAATAACTTATTTTCATAAATAAATATTATTTATTCGTCATCTAAAGTAAACATATCCTCCTCAATTAAGGTAAAACAAGAATGAAATATAAAATGCTCACAGGATACAAGAACATTGCTTAATAAACAAAGGCTAGAAACTCTATAAAACCTTGAAATGAGTTATCCTTATGCCTTTATTAGTTATGTTATGAACATGTTATCTTTTATACTAAATTGAGTAGGATATGTTTCCTAAATTAGATGACGAATAAATAATATTTATTTATTAAAATAAGCTATTGTATGTAGTCTGCATTGAAGCATCACTAGATTTGGTCAATTTAACATGAATATATATATATCGAGGGTAGATACTAAATATAATTAGAATATGAAGTAAACAGGAGTGATTTTTAATGTCTAATTATTGCCACATCATCAATGATACTAAATATTTTTTATTCAAACATTTACTACAAAAAATAATAATATAAAATAATTTTAAACTAATTTGCTACAGTACCCAATGATCTTGAAATATTGTAGGCAAAATTATTTACCAAAGAATTTAAATTTATTATTTATACAATCTATACTTTTACTTTTGAAGATTCCTGTAATTAAAAAAAACTTAACGATCTGGCTATGGAAAATTAGCTGAGAGGCTCTGTATTTAGATTAAATGATAGTTTATGCCTAATTCTAACCTCTATCTAAAATGCCTCAAATTTAACATACCTAATTATTTTATAAATATAATTGATTGCTTGGTAGTAATTTATAGTTTGTTCTTAATGCTTAAGTAATCCAAGTCGTGAATTGCAAGATATTTAAAAGATTTAAATTTCTTACTAATTAAATTTACGTTGTAAAAATAAATTAACTCGACATTAGGGTTGAATGAAAAGTCTAAAGGAATGTTTAATTTAAGTTCAGGTTATCTGTTTAAGGAGAAAAAGAAAAGTAATATAGATTACAGCTAATCAATGGTCATCTCTAAATCTTCTCTGCCTCGCTATTTTTACCTTTTTTTTAAATTTTTCATTGTCTTTTCAAAATAAATATAAGAGTAAAAAATAGAATTAAGGGGTTAAGTAGAGTTTGGTAAAACTTTTAAGACTGCAAAATTTGGTCTTGGCTTGTAAGATGATTTTTATGCAGGTATTTTTTTCTTAACTAAATAATAAAACTAAATCAATAAAATAGCTCTCTCTTCCATCACATAAAAACGAAGGGATAAACGAACCAAATTTTGTCTTAGAAGTTATATTTTGCGGAAAATATTTTTTCTATTTTTTAATTGACTCCAGCTTTAGTACTTTTATTTTATAATTTGATTTGCTTTTTAAAGGTCATACGAGTTATAGAAATATGTATTGTAATGGTAATCATAAAGTGGTCTTAGAGTGGATAAAAACTTACTATGTGTATTTTCGCAAAGTATTCATCATAACAATCTTGTTAAATCCATAAATCAGGTCTGGGAGGTAGTAAATAATATCGTATGTTGTATTGTATATCTAGTATGAGACAGTGGTGTTCCTGAATGTCAGATGTTGGTATTTAGTTTTGGGGGAGAAAAATCATCTAAAAGACAAGAAGTAGTTCACGGGCTGTCGGTTCCACTTACCTTTACCTTTCTGTCTTCTCTGGCTCGTAAACAGGTGTCAAACCTCAAGCCTTTATAACATCCCATACCTTTCTTCATTATACCTGGTAAAAGTATTTGTCCCCCTCTCTTGTTTACTACTTCCTCATTATAAAACTTTACAAATATGAAAACTTTATAAATAACCATTTATTATTCATATGATTTTGTATACCATATCTTCCCAACAGTACCTATCATATTCCCAAATATAAAAAAAAAACTTTTAATTAAATATGTTTCCTAATCACCATATCGCGAATTTAATTCGTTTGTTAAGAATCTTCCTTGATCCTAGAATGTTTGAAAAGATTCGCTGAGTTTATCAAAGTTTATTTGGTAAACAGAAAATTCAAGTAAGAGAAATTGATTGAAAAGTAAAGAGGGTGAGTTTTGATCCCTAAAAGATGTTCTTTAGCTATGGTCGGGGGAAACGTGTTGCCACAAACAAAACTTAAACAGAAACCTGGTAAACTGTAAATCGACACTTTTGATCCTGAACAAACAAAGAACGAAAAACCATTTGGAGTGGTTGGGCGAAGCGATTCATTATTGTCTCGAGTGTCTGTGAGAGCGCCAGCAGTACAGCACTTAGATCCGAATAGTTTTTTTCTCAGTTTCCAGCTGTTTTGAGTCACTCTGTCAACTCGTGCCGACGTGCCCTGTGTTGACGCGAAGAGATAAATAGAAAAACAAAGGATCCAATTACCTCCGAAATATCTGGAGCAAGACTTTCATTCTCTTAAAAGAATATTAAGAAAAAATATTAAATTATCCCTTAGGCTTGAACAAGAGCTCGTTTAACAAAGGAAATTGTGAATCCTCTTGCCCTGGATTTCTTTTTGTCAATTTACCCAGCATAGTAGCTTACTGTTCCTTAAAGCGAAACCATCATTTTGAAAGCGGCCCATTAACTTTCTCTCTTCTGCTAACACTCGCCTTTAAAACAAGGAAAGCTAACATTTTTCAGATCCAAAAAGAAACAGTAGGATTTTCAGTTCTTGATTACTCTGCCTCATTTATTTTGGCTCTTGATTAGACTATAAGCGTACTAATCAATCTTTTTTAACTGTATTCATTGAAGAAATATTATTGTAGCAAAAACAAATAATATTTTTTAAGCACTCAAGAACATCAAAATGCGTTATGAAAGCTGGTTTACAGAATGGGTTAAAAGTTGTTTAATCCATGGACTTATTTTTTTTTTGGTGAAATTTGTCTTATGGGAGAAATTTTACCAAAAAGTGGAAGAAGTTCATTTACGCACATAGTCAGCGGTCCGTCAACGGTGCCTTAATAATAACTGCAGTTATTAAACGTCTTTCATAAAATTAAAAGAAGCACTTTTAAAGCACTATAACTTTTGTATAAACGTAAATATGACCTATAATACCTTCCTAGATAATGAAATAATAACTGCTTATTGAGCTAAAGTTAAAGATGACATCTTTGAGTCAATAATGTGCAAGGGTAAAAGGCTGTTCAAGAGATCAAACTGAACGGTTTTAACGAGGCATATCTTGAAAAATCTTCCATCCCCACCTTAAAAATTCCGTGGTGCCCTTTTACTTCATGAAATTGTTTTCCTGAATTCCATTCTATAGTTAGGGATCAAATGGGGTTGAAATTACGACCTGTGTCCTCATTGTACGTCCCCAAAGTTCAACAAAGCTGTAAACGGTTACTCCGATCTTAAGCGTCTTTGAAATGAAGGGTTAGGGAACTTGGATGAAGAAAAGTTTGGATCCTCCTTAATAAAAAGATTTACCACAAAAACCCTCCTGTTGTTGCCCCTTTTCCAAATATGCATAAATCTAAAAACGTTTTGAGAAATGGTTTTTAAAAAATGACAAAACTGCAGTTAGGAAAGCTTGTGGTTGATACTAAATCACTTGACAATGAGATGTCGGAAAAACCACGCTTCTAACAATAGTCTTCATCAGAAAACTCCCTCCTAACATATTCATATCGATTTTCTTTCATTGGATTTTCCCTAAAAAAGTTTTCTCCTTGCTTTATTTTGGAACAGTTAACATTTTTTGTTATACGTGTAGACATTATGGTTTTATATCATAACTTTAGCAGTAAAAGCAAATATTGCAACAACTATGAATCAAGATTATTCATATATTCAGCGTTTATTCATATATTCAGCTTACTATATATTAATGCGACATAATATTTTAATTTTTAAAAACAATTAAAAAACAGAGTTCTGTCTGTCTTTTAAATCGTTATTTTTTGTATTTTCATGTTATTTTATTTTTAATTACTTCTTTATACATCAATTTCGTACTTAAGTTGCGTTACGTATTAAGAATTTAAAGGAATTAAGAACACCATAAGAATTGATTAGTTGTAGCGTATAAAGTAATAGTTAGATTCTTTGAATACCAGCAGGGCTAGCAGATAAGGGGAAGAGCCAATAAGTAGCAAATCTTAGGGTGCTTCTATCAGCAGATATTGGAATTAAGTGTTGAGGATATTACAAAAGAAAGGTTAGGGATGAGAATTTAACGAGAAAATCCCCTTCTTAAAGTCTGTCTTTTGTCAGTACCATGTTTGATTTAGAAGGACAATCAGACTTTTGCAATGTTTCGAATCAAAAGAGTATTAGAAATTTCAGATCCTGGATTCTGTCGATCTTCATGGACTTGTGTCAACTTAACACTTATATTTACAAAAAGGGAAACAAAAAGGGATTCACAGCCAGATGCAATACCTGTGTTATATGTAGACTTTCATTTTTTGTACATTTTAAGCCTCAAATTTATTTTACTATGATTTATTGATTGATTTGAATTTTCAATTGATTTATTTTTTTCTCTTTTAAAGTCAAGCATAGAAATTGCTGTTAAGTTCAGATTCGCATCAAACACATTGAGGGTTTAAAAAATTCTGGCGCGGTGGTCCGCATGTCGGGCGAATTTTCTTTGGATGCGTGTTTCCGTGCTTAACAACAATCCTGATTGGAATGATAATTTTAGTAGTTTCATACATAACAAAAGTTTACAACTACTAAATAAGTAATTCCGGCGCGGTAGTCTGTTGTCGGGCGAATTTCCTTTAGATGCGAGCACTCAAACCCAGAGTACCTGGGTTCAAATCCTAGTAGGGACAATATTCTTTTTATACTTTTTTTTTACCTAATATAAGTTTACAACTAGAAAATAATTCTGGAGCGGTGGTCCGCAGTCGGGCGAATTTCATTTAGAATGCGTGTTTCCGTGCTAAACAACCCATTTCTTGATTATGCAAGAACCATGCCCATTGCGTGGTTCCGGTTCATGCTTTAGAACCTAAGCAGTTACTCAATTGTTAAGCACAGCTCGTAACTCATTTTGTCTGTATTTTCCAAAGGAAATGCGCATAATTATCCAGCTGGTTGTACATAACTATACCTCTAAAATTATAAGTACGCACTATTATTTACACTAGTTTAAAGCTTAGCTACTTATCTTTAAGCTTAGTCAGTTATCTTTAAAGGTTTTAGCGCATTTCCTTTTTCCGGTTTCATTCGATTCAGCGCCCAAAAATACATAGAAAACGACACCCTACTCAAAATCTATTTTTTATCGACCTAAATTTTAGTTTTTAGTAACTTACAATGGTTTATTCAACTTTTTGATCACTTAGAAGAGTGGTTGTATCGACTTTGGACCGGTTACTTATGATTCAGCGTCTCAAAAAACATAAATATTGACCATTTTCGCAGCAAAAAATATTGATCCTGAATTTTGCCGATTTTTTGATAATTTCGCTGACTCAGCAAACCGGGTTAATGACGTCACTAAAACCTGGTTTTAAATAGGGTTGGTGTCCTCCCGAAGGTTGATTTTTGTACCAAGTTTGGTTAAAACATATTAATCCGTTCGAAAGATAAAGTGTTTACAAGAAAGTGTCTAGATATATATATATATATATATAGTCTAGCAAAACGTATGTTTTCGTCATTAGGGACGCAAACGGATTTGCGTCGTGATCCGAGTTTCGAATTCCGCCATGACGCCTATGCCATTAGCGAAGGAAATTCCCAAAGGAAATTCGCTAAAACACAAATGAGTTTTATAAAATCAAGTCCACATAAAATATAAATAATTAATTACAAGCTCTATAATATTTTAAATTAGTATATTTGAGAAATATAAGTTTAATTTATTTTTAGCGAATTTCCTTTGAAAATTCGCCAAATGGGATAGGCGTCATGGCGGAATTCGAACCTCGGACCACGACACAAATCCGTTTCAGAGTCTCTTGACGAAAAAATACTTTTTTTAAAAACTTTATATATATATATATATATATATATATATATATATATATATATATATATATATATAATATATATATATATATATATATATATATATATATATATATATATATATATATATATATATATATATATATATATATATATATATATATATATAATATATAATTATATATATATATATATTATATATATATATTATATATATATATATATATATATATATATATAATATAATATATATATATATATATATATATGTATTTCTAGACACTTTCTTGTAAACACTCTATCTTTCGAACGATTAATATTTTTTTAAACCAAACTTGGTACAAAAATCAACCTTTGGGAGGACATGAACCCTATTGAAAACCAGGTTTTTGTGACGTCATTAGCCCGGTTTGCTGAGTCAGCGAAATTTTCAAAAAATCGGCAAAATTCAGGGTTAATATTTTTTGCCGCGAAACAGGTCAATATTTATGCTGAATCGAATGAAACCGGTCCGAAGTCGATACGACCACTATAAGTGACCTAAAAATCGAAAAAACCATTCTAAATTCCCGAAAACCAAAATTTAGGTCGATAAAAAATAAATTTCGAGTAGGGTGTCGTTTTCTATGTAATTTGGGCGCGGATCGAATGAAACCAGTCCGAAGTCGATACGACCACTTTAAGTTACCAAAAAGTCGAAAAACCACAAAAATTATAGAAAACCAAAATTACGGTCCGTTGAAAATTAAATTTCGAGTAGGGTGTCGTTTTCAATGTTTTTTGGGCCTCTGAGATGAATGCCAGTGGTCCGGAGTCAATACAACCACTCAAACTCAGGGTACCTGGGTTCATTTCCTGGAAGGGTCGATCATTTTTTATCGTTTTTTTACCTAATATAAGTTTACAACTAGGAAAATAATTCTGGCGCGGTGGTCCGCATGTCGGGCGAATTTCCTTTGATGCGTGTTTCCGTGCTTTTTATATAAGTTTACAACTACTAAATAAATAATTCCGGCGCGGTGGTCCGCTGTCGGGCGAATTTCATTTAGAATGCGTGTTTCCGTGTTAAACAACCATTTTCTTGCTTGTGCAGAACCATGCCCATTGCGTGGTTCCGGTTCATTTAAGAACCTAAGCAGTTACTCAATTGTCAAGCACTGCTCGTAACTCATTTTGTCTGTATTTCAAAGGAAATGCGCTAAAACCTTTAAAGATAACTGTCTAAGCTTAAAGATAAGTAACTAAGCTTTAAACTAGTGCAAATAATAGTGCGTACTTCTAATTTTAGAGCATAGTTTTGCAACCAAACTGGATAGTTATGCGCATTTCCTTTGGAAAATACAGACAAAATGAGTTACGAGCAGTGCTTGACAATTGAGTAACTGCTTACGTTCTAAAGCATGAACCGGAACCACGCAATGGGCATGGTTCTTGCATAAGCAAGAAAATGGTTGTTTAGCACGGAAACACGCATCAAAGGAAATTCGCCCGACATGCGGACCACCGCGCCAGAATTATTTTTTAGTTCAATAGATTTGTATTTAATACGTTCATATTTAACACATTTGTATTTTAGCGAATTTCCTTTGAAAATTCGCCTAATGGGATAGGCGTCATGGCGGAATTCGAACCTCGGACCACGACACAAATCCGTTTCAGAGGTCCCTAATGACGAAAAAATACTTTTTGCGAAACTTTAATAATATATACATATATATATTTAATATATATATATATATATATATATATAGTATATGTATATATATATATCAGTCAGTGTCTAGCACTCGCCCGGTGTAGGTCTAGACCTTATCGCAATTTATAGTCAAACCTTTCACAGTGCCTATCATAGTTGTTTATATTAATTTAATATTTTTATTTAAATCAGTTTTTATAGTTTTAACTAGTTCAAAACATTTATATGTGATCCGTTATCTCTTTATTTTTGCATTATTGCACTGTAACGTTTAGCTTATAACGCAATACTATTTATATTATGTCAGCTACCACATGCAATCTCTGTGAGATCGATGTGCCTAACACGGATTATTTAGTCTGTGCACAGTGTTCCAAAAGTTGTCATTACTTATGTAATGAGCTAACAGAGACTAGTTTTAAAAAAGCTTAGAGCTGAAGTCAAACAAAAATGGAAATGTGTTTCTTGTAAAAATAAAGTTTTGACTTCGTTATCGAATGTCAAAGATAATGTTAAAGCCGAAGTCACAGCTTATGTTCAAGAGTTAATCAATGAATTTAACAAAAAGTATTTTGACAAAATTAATGATCATTTTGTTAGTATCAATGAAAAAATCGAGCAAACATTTACCAATCAAAATTCAATGATTAATCAACTCATTACCGATAAATTTGCTGTAATTAATTCGGATATTAACAAAACGTTAGCTATCAGTTTTCAACAAATTAATGTCGATATTTCCCAGCTCAATACTTCTTTAAAATCACTGACTGAGTTATATGAGAGCCTAAAGCAAGAGTTGAAGAAAATAAAGGCAGAAAAAAAGCGCTTAAGCAACGAGATCGAAGAACTTATAGATTACAGAGAACAAGATCAGAGATACGCCAGGAAAGAAAATCTAATTATTTCAAACATTCCTGAAACAGAGAATGAGAATTTAACCGCCATATTGGATGATGTGCAAAGAGTATTAACGTCGAATTTGATGAAAGAGATATTAGCGTGAGTCACAGGTTGGGTAAAAAAATCTGCAGCCAATAAGAGGCCTATTATAGTTCGTTTTTCGCGCCGTTGTGTTCGGGATAAATGGATGTCAAACTTTTGGTCATTATCTAAAGCAGACAAAACCAAACCTGGACTTGCACTAGCAACCGTAAACCCGAGATTTGAAGAAGGTCGGTTCTTCATTAACGATCATCTGACTCCAAGAGCTGCATATCTACTATCTAAAGCGCGTTTAGCCAAAACAGATAAGCAAATTTATTCAGTTTGGTACTCCAACTGCAACATTTTCTTTAAAAAGCACCAAGATTCTATCCTGAAATCCTAAAATCTAGTTCACAGTTAGGTTAATTTAATTTTAGGTTGATTTTTTAGTATTTATTATTATTTTTAAATTACTATTTGGTTATTTAGATTTATATTTATACTTATATATTTTTTTTCTCTCCTTATTATTTATTTATTTTATAATTTGTATTTATGATTACTTATAAGTTAATTTAATTAAATATTATTTTATTAGTTTATTATTATTAATTTTATTTAAATTATATTATATTATCTGTGATATAATTTGTTATTTGCCTAATGGTACTTGAAAATTATATAGGTATTAAGTTGTTATTTAGTTTGTTTTTCAATAATTTATTGTTTTAAAAAAATCAATTTTATTATTTATTTTTATCAATCCCTCTTAACATATACATATTAAAATATTATAGGTTTCATTATTACTTATTTATGTGCATGTTTCGTATACATTGATAATATTTGCGCATTGCATACATATTTATTTTTTAAGTTTTGCTCATTTTTAAAAAAAAAAATTTTATATTTATTATCTATATCCATTTTATTTATTTTTTAACTATTTATTTATATGTTATTGATGGATCCAATTTATTTAGGTTTTTTTTTTAGTTTTAAGTATTTTAAACTGTATATAATTAAATTAGAAAATAAAATAATAAATAAAATAAAGGGATCTAAACAACATGACTGGTCTATTAAATAGTTTAAATGAATATAATAATAATGAAACCATCATTATGAATGGTCCAAATGAATGGCATGATTTTCTTGTTTTTAAAGAGCATGGTATAACTATAGTTCAGCAAAACGTGCGCAGTATAAGAGCGAGATTTAATGAGATGTGTGCTTTCATGAGTAGCTTTAATAATAATATAGATGTTTTAGTGCTTACAGAGGCATGGATCGAGCATGATGCCGGCTATGATATTGCGGGCTTTGATAAATAATTAAAATAAGCATAATAAGTGTGACGGACTTGTAGTTTATGTTAACAAAAACTAAGCTTAGCAGTAAGTTATTGCATGTTGATATTGAGTATTCTAACTCGATACATTTATTAGTAAAAACTTTATTCTCAGGGCATGAAATTTTAATAACTGCTATTTACAGATCACCAGAATTAAACCCAGATGATTTTATTTTAAGTTTAAATGATTATTTAAATGACAATAAGCAATATCGAAACCAAGTCCTTTGTGGTGATTTAAATATTGATATACTTGGGGGTTCCAGTATGAATAGAACCAGTCACTCTTATCTTGATTGCTTAAGTCAATTTGGTTTTACCCGATATTTAGACGGCATCACACGAGTTTGTCCTTCTGGTGGCACCTGTATTGACCACATTTTTATTAAATTGCCATCCTCAGTTAATATTAAAACATCTATCTTAGATACTCGCATCACAGATCATAGGACTGTAATTGCTTCATTGACTTTTAAACATTTCAATACTCCCAATAAAAGCAATCATAATATTAATTCTAATATCATAAAAAACTAATAGTTGATGAACCTAATATGATTAAATGCTTAGAAGTCGAGAACTGGGAAAAAGTCTTAAAAAATGACAGAGCGATGAAGCTTTCACTTTATTCTATGATATATTTACAAATATATTATATAATAATAGAACAGAAAAATTATTATTGTTAACTCTAAAAACAGGAAAATCAAGCCCTGGATAACTTCAGCTATCATAAATTCCATTAGATTTAGAGATTCCATGGCTCGTAGACTGGATAAAGAACCGGACAACCTGAAATTAAAAGAAAAATATAAAAAGTACCGAAATAATTTGACTAAAATTATAAGGAAAGTAAAAGACGAGTACTACTCCAATAAAATACAGGAAACTAAGGGTGATGCTAAAAAGTTTTGGGAGCTTTTAAATGAAGCTACAGATACAACAGTACGTAAAATATAAAATTTACCTGAATTAAACAAACATGATGGCTCTGGCGTAGTTAAGGATCCTCAAGATATTACTGCTGAATTCAACAATTACTTTTCTAGCATAGGAAGGGAGATTGCTGACAGAGCTCCAGCCGCTGGCCAGAGTTCTGCCAACCAGATCCCTTCTTATCATAAATCTTTTTACTTACATCCAGTTGATGAGGAAGAAGTTATTAAATTAGTTAAAATTTAAAATCAAATACTGCACCAGGCCATGATGGTATATCTTCTAGCATGTTAAAGAAAACTGTCCAACTTATAGCTAAACCCTTAGTTCACTGTATTAATTTATCTTTTAATCAAGGTAATTTCCCTGATCAACTGAAACAAGCCATAGTTATCCCTCTTCATAAGGGAGGCGATACTAAAACATTAAACAATTTCAGGCCGATATCCTTACTTCCTGCTTTATCTAAAGTTTATGAGAAAGCTATCAAAAATAGACTAGTTGAGTACTTAGAATCTAATAATTTATTGGCTCAATTGCAATTTGGCTTTCGTAACGACCGAAGCACTGAAGATGCTATTTATTTTATTACATCTAAAATTATGGAATCCCTTGATGAAGGTAAAAAAGTTATCGGGGTCTTTCTGGACTTACAAAAAGCATTCGACACTGTCGATCATAACATTTTAATTAATAAATTAGAACTTTTAGGCATACGAGGAGTTCCTTTAGCGTTATTTAAGTCTTACCTGTCTGACAGAAGTCAGCAAGTAAGATTTAAAGATTTGCTGAGTCATCCTCTACCTATTCAAATAGGAGTACCTCAAGGAACTTGTCTCGGGCCTATTCTTTTCCTAATTTTCATTAACGACTTACTGAAACATACTACAATAGAATCAGGACAGGTAATATCATTTTGTGACGACAGTACAGCGATTTTTACAGGTAATTCGTGGACAGAAGCTTTTCAGTTTGCCAATAAAGGTATGCAAGAAATTAATGCATGGTTAAATAAAAATAAATTATCTTTAAATATAAACAAAACAGTATACCTTACATTTTCTTTAACACAACCTGGAAATATTCAAAGCAATAATAGCACAAACAGTGTAAAAATGCATGTCTTGATTGTAAAAGAGAATTATTTTGTCAATGTCCCTTTATCCAGCATTCAGACTCAGTTAAATATCTTGGTGTTATCGTAGATAAATATCTCAAGTGGAAAAATCACATTTACTATTTATGTACAAAAATCAGAAAAACAATTTTATAAGTTTTATCAGTTAAGATCAATACTGTCCTTAGCTAACTTACGTAATGTATATCTTGCTCTATGCCAATCTTTACTTGAGTATGGTATCCTAGGGTGGGGTGGAGTCAGTCCTTCCATCAGAGTCGTCCTGGAAATAACGCAAAAAAGGATTATTAAAATATGCCT
This sequence comes from Microvelia longipes, assembly GCA_018340805.1. NCBI lineage: Eukaryota > Metazoa > Arthropoda > Insecta > Hemiptera > Veliidae > Microvelia > Microvelia longipes. The sequence continues at coordinate 61,039,829 of JACMZG010000008.1, forward strand.
TAAAAAATATAAGATATTCGACAGATGAAATATTTAAAATTTAAAGTCCACGATATAGACATGTTATATAACTATAAAAAATACTATTTGTGAAAAAGAACATACTTAAATATGACAAAGTAGAACATACTTACGCGACTAGACGAGTAGATGGAACTAAAATAGTAGAGCCTTCATGTAGAACTACAGCCGCCACCAGACATGCCTCCTTCACTGCTCCCAGACTTTATAATTTACTTCCCGACAATATTCTGAATACCATTCCGTTTAAAACTTTTAAAAGTAAATTAAAAAAATTATTTAGGCCAGAAAATTGAGCTGATAAAAGGTTTATTTTATTTTATTTTATTTCTTATTGCTTAGTGTTAGCACTGTTATAATTATTGTTAAAAAAAAAAGTTAGTAATTAAGTTAATTAAAGTTAGTACTGACTCAGTGCCGCGCTCGAGCTTTGCTCCTGCGGCTGTGCAATAAAATGTTTATTTTTGTGAATTATTAATATCTAATATCTGTAATATTGTTCAAATAAATAAATAAATAAATAAATAAAATAAATATATATATGTATTTCTAGACACTTTCTTGTAAACCATCTATCTTTCGAACGGATGAATATTTTTTAACCAAACTTGGTACAAAAATCAACCTTTGAAAGGACACGAACCCTATTGAAAACCAGGTTTTTGTGACGTCATTTACCCGGTTTACTGAGTCAGCGAAATTTTAAAAAAAATCAGCAAAATTCAGGGTTAATATTTTTGCCGCGAAAAAGGTCAATATTTATGTTTTTTGAGACGCTGAATCGATTGAAACCGGTCCGAAGTCGATACGACTACTATAAGTGACCTAAAAATCGAAAAAACCATTGTAAATTACCAAAAACCAAAATTTAGGTCGATAAAAAATAAATTTCGAGTAGGGTGTCGTTCTCTATATGTAATTTTGGGCGCTGAATCGAATGAAACCGGTCCTAAGTCGATACGACCACTTTAAGTTACCAAAAAGTCGAAAAAACCACAAAAATTATAGAAAACCAAAATTACGGTCGTTGAAAGTTAAATTCCGAGTAGGGTGTCGTTTTCAATGTTTTTGGGCCTCTGAGATGAATGCCAGTGGTCCGGAGTCAATACGATCACTCAAACTCAGGGTACCTGGGTTCACATCCTGGAAGGGTCGATATTTTTTTATCGTTTTTTTTTTTTACTTAATATAAGTTTTACAACTAGAAAATAATTCTGGCGCGGTGGTCCGCATGTCGGCGAATTTCCTTTGGATGCGAGCACTAAAACCCAGAGTACCTGGGTTCAAATCCTAGTAGGGACAGTAATTTTTTATCGTTTTTTTACCTAATATAAGTTTACAACTAGGAAATAATTCTGGCGCGGTGGTCCGCATGTCGGGCGAATTTCCTTTGGATGCGTGTTTTCGTGCTTTTTATATAAGTTTACAACTACTAAATAAATAATTTCGGCGCGTTGGTCCGCTGTCGGGCGAATTTCATTTAGAATACGTGTTTCCGTGCTAAACAACCATTTTCTTGCTTATGCAAGAACCATGCCCATTGCGTGGTTCCGGTTCATGCTTTAGAACCTAAGCAGTTACTCAATTGTCAAGCACTGCTCGTAACTCATTTTGTCTGTATTTTCCAAAGGAAATGCGCATAATCATCCAGTTGTTGTACAAAACTATGCCTCTAAAATTAGAAGTACGCACTATTATTTGCACTAGTTTAAAGCTTAGTTACTTATCTTTAAGCTTAGACAGTTATCTTTAAAGGTTTTAGCGCATTTCCTTTGGAAAATACAGACAAAATGAGTTAAGAGCAGTGCTTGACAATTGAGTAACTAAACAACTTTCTGGTCGACCACCGTGCCAGAATTATTTTAATATATTTATTATTCTCTACATTTGTGTACATTAGGTTGTATTAAGTATTTATTTTGAATTGACGTGTCATCTGTTTCTTTTATGTCACAAATACAAATTTATTTATTTAAGTAAGAAATGGATTTTTGAGCATGGAAACACACTTTCCAAAAGAAAAAATCGCCCGACATGCGGATCACCGCGTCAGTTCTATTTTGTAGTTTTAAACTTACATAATTTAAAAACAAACGATACAAAATTTTCGTCCTTACCAGGTTTTGAAACCAGGTACCCTAGCTTTGAGTGCTCTTATTTACTTCGGATTTCTCTTATTTCACTTACAGGCCTAAAAAACGTTGAGAACGACTCTCCACTTGAAATGTGTTGTTTAGCAGCCGCGTTTTAAATTTTCTGGTATTGACTGGTAATTTATCGACTTTTTGGTATCGGCTTCAGACCAGTTTTATTCGATTCAGCACCCAAAAATTTAATGAAGAATTTTCATCAATGATTTATAAAACGAGAATGACTTAAAAATGATTAATTATCAAATAACAAATCAAAATCTGTTACTCTACTTTCAACAGATAGTATAATAGCCTTCTAAGGTTATTATGCACCTTATTTATATGCTAGTTATTATACACACAATATTTAATATGCTTAGAACTGGTGATATTTTGTTTGATCATTTTTTGTTAGTTAGAGTCTGAATTGATCATTTTCTTTCATTGTTGAAAAGATTGTTTTCTTTTTGTTGAAAAATGTTTTGACTTTTTATTCATAGTTCGCACTTTTACTTAACTCTTTCTTTTGTTGCCCATAGTGACATTAATGTCATCAGATTTAATGATCCAACAGGGTGGAGAAAAAACATTTTCAATAAACTGGAATTTATTGAATGTCTTTCTTTCCAGTCGGTTGCAAGTGTCAAAGATACTATAGGGGGCTGGCATTAGAGAAATTCAGTCAAACGACAGTGACATTTAAAGACAACAAGCTATAAAATACTTAGCTAAGGATTCTACAGGGACGGGGGATAGTTGTTAAAGATTGATGACGTCACGATGTTAAGTGTATCCAAAGCCCGGGTATCTTCCCTCCCAATGGATGCGCCATTAACCAAATGCCTTTTGGGTCTGTTTTCTCCCCTTTAGGTACTTGACTTTCCCCCTTTTCAGGATCTACCCACTTGTAAATAGTGACTCACATTTCTTCTTTCGCAAAGATTATTATAAGTTATGATCTTTATACCCACTTCTGATTCCTGACCAGGGGTGGTTTGTCTGCTACATTAAAAGCAGACTTATAGCAGATTTTCTTGAGAATCTTTTGTTTTGTGATAATTTGAATTTAAATCTACTTAATTTTTCTCAGCAGATTGGTTAAGTCCAAAAATATGTGTAATTGTGAGCTTCTTTATATTTTGTATTAAACTTTCCTATCTTGTTTATTAAATATACAAATACGAGCCACTTTACGGTCTGATTTTTTACATTGATATCTCAAGAACAACTTTGTTAACCACATCCCAAAAAATAATTTTTATATGACGTCATTAATTGGAAATAAAATGTTAAAATTTTCAAAACTCATAAAACGTTGAAATATGTTTTAATCGATTTGAGATTTGGCACTAATGTAGTCTTATATAAGACAAACATATTTCCAAAGTTTTATACCATTATCAGCATTAATTCAATTTTTAGCGAATGTCTTTTATCCAATTGCGTTCAGAATTTGACTTTACGGAATAAACAAGTTTACTAGGATTCGTTTTAGTGCAGCTAGTAAATCTACGGGTTTGGTTGGATAATTAAAGTTAAGCAGAATTGCGAGGTCAGATGGGTGCCCGCTGGAAAAAATAATAATTTATTTACTATGTTAGGACGTGCAAAGCGAGCTCGAAGACGTGTTGCAGTATAAATTTGTCGATGTATATATTCTAAGGACAAGCGAAGCGAGTTCGAAGTAAGTGAGGATAAGCTTAGCAAATCCACTGTGGTTGCTAAAAAGTTTCCCGAGTCCCCGTGTCCTATTTTTTAAAATTATTTTGGAATTTTTAAAAATTGTAAAATACTTTTCTTTTAAGACACCACGTTATAATTCTCATAAAAACTTATAGTTTTTCCTGTTCTAGAAAGAGGTTGATTTTTTTTAAATTTTATCAATGTAATAAGCAGTTTGCTTTTAACATGACTATACAATAAAAAACACCATAGATCTTTTAAGGCACATCTTTCCATACATATATATAATACCATTGTTTTCCATTGTTATCTGTAGGCTTATCCTCCAATTATAGGTGATAAAAAGTGAAATTTCTGCTTGGACTTTACTTGCTCAGTTGGCTTTTTTTACCACGCAGTGCAATGTTTTTTCCTACTGCCACAGCAATACAATCAATAAATTTAAGTGCTCATGACCAAGTAACATCTTTTCCTTTTCAAGAGGTTGTCTTTGCTAATTACTCTTTAGTTTAACCTGTTTCTATTTGCCTTTCACCTTGTCCTCTAAGTCGTTTTATATAGATGGAAGTATCATCGAATGCTGTTTGAAGCAATGCAATATGTCTGTATTAAGCAGACATAAATATTCATGTTCATGAATTGGACTTAAAAATACACTTAAAAGCAACATTATATGTATCGTTTAAATTACAAATTCACTTACGTACTTAATTCTTGTCCTGTAGATAGTATAAGTTATTGAAATATCCACATATTTAATAATTCTCTGTACTCAGAGAGACGTAACTCTTAAAAAGGCTTCCGTCTCGTAAGGCTTCACACAATTTATTCCAGTATAAAATAAAATGTAGAGCTTCATGCATTTCCGTTTTTTAACATGTTTAGAGGTTTCGTTACGCAAGTCTGTTTGTTATTAATAACTTATTATGTCAAATGTGTAGTTATGTAACATGTCATATTCATAGATTTTAAAAACAGGAGGCACAGCCGTGCTCTCGCTAACTCTAGCGATCAGTGGCGTATCATGCTTTACAGGAATCATCTCAAGGCTATTTTCATACCCTCTCATCTTTTTTATTTAGACCATGACTAAATGTATAATCTGCTTTAGATAAAAGATCTTGTTTAAATGAACCTCCCGTTAAAATTTTATCTTTCAACTATTCTTAGTTTTTAAAATATATGAAGGCTCAGAGATTTATGGTTTTGATACTCATTGACTGACTCATCGTAATTCTACGGTAATTCTAGCTAGTAATTCTATACACATTATTGAGCAAATCACTGCAAAGCTGCAGTCAACCGCAGCACTGCAGTTCGGTGCTGCGTTTCACCACAGCACTGGACTGCCCATGGGCAGTCCTCCCACTACTTCTGCGTGCCCTGCATACTGCCAATGTCACAAATTTAGTTGATGATTATTAAATAAGGCTAATCAAATGTGTGAGGCTGATTGGAGTTGGCTCGAAATAAGATCTCACTCCTTTTTAAAAGTTATTTCGATTTACTTTGCTGCTGAGCTTAAGATGTGTGGATTTTGATAGAGCCTACTTTCCGTCTTTTATGGTCCATTTTTATGTCACATGTAAATGATAAATGTAGACAGCTCAGAAATGTCTGTTATTAGCATGAATCGATACCTGCACTATCTTAACTATTTCTTTACAAATACAAGTTAACGACACTCTAACAATATTTATCTAACAAATCTTACACTCATTTCAAATTTAAAGTTTCTACTATTGATAGAAGTGTTAGAAAGTACACTTACTTAGAAGTTAGAGTTCAGTTATTAGGAGTTTGTTAGGAGTACGAGTTAGTCAGTTAGTCACAAAATTAGTAATTTTAAAGCGAAATTTCTCGTATCCTATTTAAGATAAAGAGTTGTTATTTCAAAATTAATATTGTTCCGATATGAACTTCGCAATAGCCAAATTGATTTTTTTAGGATAATCCAGTCAACACTGTAAGAGGGATTAAATACAAGGGGGGGGGGGGGCTCCCAACGTTCGTCAGTGCCAGACTTGCTACGAAACTTACTTACTGTATACCCTTAAAGCAAGACTTGCCTGGGGTACTAACGAGCTCCTAGATTTGTGTTTTAATTGTATAAAAACAAATTAATTTGTTTTTAGCGAATTATTTAATTTATATTTAAATTATGATTTTTAGGGTTATTCTAAATGGGAAATTAAGTCATGCCGAGAAAAAAATATATTATTTAAAATACATTTTAATATGTACATTATTATACATTTTAATGTGTATATAAGATAAGGAACTATCTTCCTTGCTTAATGTATATATACATTAAACAAGCACAGGGGGCACAGGGGCCTTAAGTCTAAGTTCACCATGGTACTTAAATAGTTTTATGTACATCATTGTAAAACTTCACTATTCAATTAGGATAAAGTACTGAGTAAATTACTTAAAGTACTTAGTAATTTATTTAGGAAATTACAAATAAATTATTTGTATATCATTTTAAACTTTTTTTCAAATGATTAAAAAAAACATTTAAAATTACATTTCTATTTTAGAATTTTGTAATGAACAAGTTTTATAAATTAGGACTTAATATTAGCATTCGTTATAAGTTTAAGAAAATTCAAAAAATAAAGTTTCTTTGTCCCAGTTCTTTTTGTTCAAGTTAAATTATAATTATTCTTAACGTTAGCTCTAATATATCTGAAGCAAACCAATCTGATTTGCCTTATCCTTCATCCAATTATAACTTTTTCTTCGCTCAAAATTAAATAAAGACTAAGCAGTCGAGAAAAAAAAGTTTTCAATTTCAAAGTCTTTTTATATAAAAACTCTAACCCTCTCTAATCCATCTTTTCATACAGAATCTCATTCTTTGAATTAGATAGATATGAGAATATAAATCTTTATTTTAGGCATTAAACCTTTGAAAAAATATTTTTATAGCTATTAAAAAAATAATTTGAATTCAATCACGCAAAGTGTATAATTCAATGGAAATTTTGAATAATGTAGTCACAATATTAGAAATCTTCTAAAACTGACTTATTTTTTGATAATGGAAGTTTGAGATAATAATTGAATTTTATGATGAGATTTTTGGGAAAGAAAAACAATTTAATTAAGGTTTAAAAGGTTTTTATCTAAGGAAGTAAGGATCCTTTGACCACCAGACCTAGGATTTTTTCTTAGTGTCCTAAGAAAAAAGGATAATAACCTAAAAGCTTGCATTACTTGAAAGAAGAAAACAAAAATAGACTTGATCCAATACTTACATCGGTGTAGTGTTTACTTTCCTAAATTTTATGTGACTAATTGTTTCATGATTTTTTTTCTAAAAATTTATATTGTTTACTTTTCTTTTTGTTTTTAAATCTATCAACCTAATATTCAAACCAATATTTATACCTAATATTTTAAATTATAGTTATATGTCTTTATATTTTTATTGTAATATAATATTTGTATTTTATTATATAAAATATAATTATAATAATATATTGTAAATATAATAATATTTATAATTAATTATTATTATTTATTATTGGTGATAATTATTCCATTCCGTATTAACTAATTCTGGATATCTATAATATAAAAATAATTCTATATTATGTCACACCTTCAATATGCTTTTGATTTCGGTGTTTTTCTGTGTCGTTCTTAGTTGTGAAGTCCAATCTATATGTTTTAGAAATTAGAATGCCCACTGTCACACTTTCTTTCCTGTGGTTTTTTCCCCAAATTAAGGCTGAATCATGTCATGTATGAGATTAATATAGGCTAAATCAATACAAGGATACAAAGTCAATGGCCCGGATTCAAATCTGATAACCACCAATAAATTTGTATGCCCTTATTTACTCTATTTTACTTTATAACTACAAATAACTTTTAATTCTGCAAGACTGGCAAATTACCTTCGAAATGGTTGTTTTTTGCCCAGTCTTGACATTTCTTGCTCGTGTCTTACTTATACTTTATCGCCTTCTCAGTAACAATGCTATTTGAGCTTTTAGGATCTTTTAATGAAAATGCAATATAAAGCATTATAAATCAGCATAAACTAAATCATATGTGTACAAAATTTTGTGAAGAGCTGGTAAGGAAAAATGAATGAAGGGTTAAAACCAAACAGGGGCTTTTGTCCTCTGGACGCTGTGCGGGGCCTTCTTCCGGCGGTAGATTTTTGGAAGGAGGGTCTCCAAGAATATATATATATATATATATATATATATATATATATATATATAATATATATAATATATATATATATTATATATTTGGAGACCCTCCTTCTAAAAATCTACCTCCCCCCCTCCATGATCCAATCTCATGAGCTCATTTTCTCTTTAAAACTTCGTTATTAATGATTAAATTTAACAACCCAACGCATTTATATATATATATATATATAATATATATTCTTGAGACCCTCCTTCTAAAAATCTACCTCCCCCCCCTCCATGATCCAATCTCATGAGCTCATTTTCTCTTTAAAACTTCGTTATTAATGATTAAATTTAACAACCCAACGCATTTTGTTAGTGTTTTTCATTGTTTGTATTATCTTAACAACATTAAATTAGCTCACATATGAAGCTGTTAATCTTGTTTAGTATAGTCATATTACAAGGTTTACAATGTTTATTCAGATGCCGTGTTTCTACAGGATAACCTTTGTTTGGCCTCTATAAACTATAAATCCAGGCACCTGGTCCTCATGCCCAGTGACCACCCAAACTACCTCATATGCATAGAAATTAGAAGGCTCCTGGTTCCTTTCTTTCTCAGATTCCTATCTCAGACTTGTTGCCTTGTTTTTATAATTCTTTCTTTTTAATAAGTGTAATTTATTTTATTTCATTCCATTGAGGATAAGTCTGTAGCTCCCTGGTAGAGGTAATAATAAATTTATTATCTTGTTATACAAGATGCAGTGTGTGTGGTCTTTCAATTTTAACTAGTGATTAAAATGTATTTAAACAAAGAGTTAATAATAACATTTATGATTCTTTATTTTTCATCATTATATATTATAATTTTTGCCATAGATCATTTATCGTTATATTAGAGTCACTCAGCAATCATAAATAACGTCACTGATTTATATGATAGATTGAGCTGTGGAGTGCTATGATAGAAAGAAATAAAACTAAACAAGTTTTCGTCTCTCCACTCATCATAATTACTAATAACAAAGCCGACTTTCAACCGTTAAGGGTCATCATTAGTGCCGGTAAATATAAAAAAGTAGATCAATAGTCTACCAGTGAGTCTAATGGTACAAAGTTGAACATCAAATCAAGTTTTCTTTTAGACAAGTGTGTAAGATTAGACTCACTGGTAGACTACTAATCTACTTTTTTTATATTCACCGGCACTGATGATGACCGTTAACGGTTGAAACTCGGCTTTTTTATTAGTAATTAAAATGAATTGTGAGACGAAAACTTGTTTAGTTTTATTTTTCAATGGTTTACGTTTTATATAATCATCTATGTAAAACAAATTATTTCTACGTATTAACTAATATGTTTTAGCAAATTTTCAGAAAATAAGCATCATTTTCTAAAAATTTACTTAAAAATATTAGTTAATGCGTGAAAATATTTTGTTTTACATTGATGACCATATAAAACGTTGTTTTCGGTTGTTTGAATGACGGAAACTTAGTTTAAATTAAAAACTTGTTTTTACAGTTTGGCACGGTTTTTATTTCAGTATTTGTTTTGGGATTGAAGACCATTGAAAAGAATTTAATTTCTTTTTAATTATTATTGAGCAATTGGCATAATTGATTGAGGATCTGGTGTTTAAAGTAATTATTAAACAAGGTGAATCAAAAGCTCCATTTACTCGATTTTTAACTTTAAACTATCAAAGTATAATAATTTATTGGATGGAACTTACAATTTTCAATGGGAACTTAATTGTGGTATTATAAATACTTAAGTAATTGTAGGGACATAAAATAAGTTTTGTCATTCTTTTATATAATATAACTCTATAATTACAAAATAATTCAGTCGCGGTGGTCCGCATGTTTAGCGAATCAATCCATTTCTTGCTTAAGGATCTGGTTCATGCTTTATAACTTGAGCAGTTACTCAATTATCAAGCACTACTCGTAACTTATTTTTTCTGAATATTTCAAAACAAAAACGCTAAATCTTTTAATGACCAACTGAGCATTAACTAGTGCAAATATTGGTATGCACTGTAATTTTAAAGCCATTGTTCTGTATAACCAACTGGATAATTGTGTGAATTTCCTTTGAAAAATACAGAAAATTAAGTAACTCCTCAAGTTATAAAGCATAAACCAGATCCTTAAGCAAGAAATAGATTGTTAGGCACGGAAACACACATTCCAATGAAATTTTCCCGACATGCGGACTACCACGCCAGAATTTTTTAACCAATAAATGGGAAATTAATCAAAACTAAATAATTCTGGCGGTAGTGCCAAGGAAGTTATAGACTGCAGCATCCTGCTTTCCTCTTCTGGTTCAATCCCCCCTTCTCCTATATCTCTAGTAATGTAATTAAAGTTGGCCAGCTTAGTGAAAGTCATATTATGCTTGGATTTTCTCCAGCTTTTTGTCTTTATTTATAACAATGCTTACAATATAGATTAAAGTGCAGTTTCATTTAAATATTTGTCATGGTTGATTTTTGAACCAAGTTTCATTAAAATCATTAATCCGTTCGAAAGATGTGTTTACAAGAAGTGTATATATATATATATATATATATATATATATATAATATATATATATATATATATATATATATATATATATATATATTAATATATATATATATTATATATATATATAATATATATATAATATATATATATATATATATATACACGAATGTATATAAAGTCTTGTAAAACCTATTTTTTTGTTAAAGGGACCTCTGAAACGGACTTGTTTCGAAGTATGACTTCCGCCATGATCCCTATCCTATTAGGAAATTCTTTGTTACATTCTGTATCCTCCTATCAACCCTGTCAAGTCACTTTAACCGGTATGAGCACTATGTCAAATAGTGTAGACAATAATGTAGACAATATATATATTGTATGTATATGTATATTGTATGTATGTAAATATATAATATTGTATTGTATGACAATATTGTAGACAATAATCAATCAAGTTAAAAACAAAATATTTTGTATTTGTAATTTTACGAGTTCATCTTAACGAATTTGATTTATCTTAACAGCCGTTTTACACTATTAAAATTTTATTTTAAATAAGAGGTTCTTTATTTTTGTTAAAAAAAACACAATAAGGTCATACATTCTTATAATGTTGAATATAAAAGCATGTTTTGCAAACTTATATCCTGAAAAGTACATATCTGAGTAAGAAAAGACATTTAGTTGCATTTTTCATGTATAGGGCCATCTCAAGGGGCTCGCTTAGAGCCATTCCATTTTTGAAATTACGCACTTATTTGAGAATATACGAATCTAACTAAATATTATTCGTAGCTGTAACATTTATTTATTATTAGACCAAATTTTTAACAGGAGTATGTTCAATACTTTTTTGCTATACTCGCACATAGAAGAAAATTACCTAGGCATATGTGTGAGGACCACACATATATACACAAGCCAGATAACTGTCTCTTTACTATTCTTTATTCACACCGTAGTTATATAGGAAAAGTATTGTATTTGCCAAAAATCTGAAACTGGGATTTCACATATCTGTTTCTAGAGTTTTAAGACCTCCTGAGTATGATTTAGCATGAGCACCAGTGGAGTTGTTCGTAATGAAAGGAACGAAGAAAAGAGTCTCTCCACAAAACTATTAATTTATTAAAAGCGCTTTCAACCTTACATGAGGCCATCATCAGTGCCAGAGATAATTAAAAGAAAACAGCTAAAAGAAAAACATTAAATACGCAAAAATTAAATTGAATTAGTAATATTCTTCCTCTTCTTTTTCGACTCAATTATGTCGGTGAACGGTGATAGACACCAGCTATACTAATTCTATTTAATTTTTGCGTATTTAATGTCTTTCATTCAGCTGTTTTCTTTTAATTATCGCTGGCACTGATGATGGCCTCATGTTAAGTTGAAAGCGCTTTGAATAAATCAATAGTTTTATGGAGAGACTCTTCTCTTTGTTCCTTTCAACCTCCTGAGTAGTTTTGATCAATTGGTCTGTCTTTATGTGTGTGTATCTGGTATCATCGTAGTTCCCTAGTGTGTTTATGCTATAGAGTTGAATCTTGACACTAATTTTAATCTTAAGTCTATTTGTGCATTCCGTAAAATATTGTTTTATCAACCGCCATTAATGACTCAGTCCATGTTTCAAAAACTCAAAAAACGCTGCTTGAATTAATTTGAAAACTTGGTATGGATGCAGTTCTTTATAAGAGCAACATATGTGCCAAGTTCCATCTTATAGCTTGGTCTTTAATTCATCCTTACCTTTTGTTTTTGTAGTTCTTCTGCTTGGCTTGGACGATGAAGTTGTACCCTTTGACTTTCTTAACTTTTCCCTTAGGGATAATACAGAATTTTACCAATATTTTCTTCTTAAGTATATGTGAGTATTTCTTTAACTTATTTTAGTAGATATTGTATTCTTTTTAGTAATTTCTTTACCCATCAATTTATTAAACGTAACATTATGATTTATTACGGATAAATGATTATGACTAGCAGGGTCGGAACGCCCCCAATAATAATGTAATTTTTATTTATTTTTACTTAACATTTGGACGAAAGCTCTCAAACTTATTTTATACAGGGTATACATTTTAGTTTTTCGGAACTCATTATTAGCATTTTATCAATTTTCATCGAATTACATGAATACGTTTTTAAAACAACCATTACAATTGATACAGTATATAATTGTGTTGAAATTCGGTACAGGTGTAACCTTTGATATAATAAATTATTTATTATATTAAGTTTGATTACAATATAGCTAGTATACATAAGGCTTTGTTACATTACTTATCTTAAACAGCGTCGAGTGAGTTTACCCATCTCTAGTGCCTAGTTGGGCTACCACTGGGAATAATAGTTATTTATGCCATAAGGCTGAGAAGTGTGTGGCATACACTATTTTTTTTGAGGTAGCACTCATTAAATAAACTGCGCTATATACTGAATTGAAAAAAACAAACAAACGTCCAATTAACTCCATATTATCGTCGTCATTGAATTCATCCATAGCTTCACACTTTTACTCAAAAATGTAAAAGCTTTACAAATAAACACACAAAAATTGTCAATTAGAACACCTTTTAAAAACGAAAAAAAGTTAGTCTACGAACAAAAACAGAAACAAAATTAACGTTTTTAAAGAAACCTCATGAGGGTTTTACACAGATTGTTTTTTTGAACACGCTACATTACAGTAATGGCGGCAATATATGAATTACTTTTACGTCCTAGGAGTTTTTTTTACATTCATTATTGTCCTCGGAGGTGAAAAGTACTAAATAACCTCCTATAACAATAATGATTGGCTTCTCATCCTAAAAACGGTCCAATAAAGTGCTCAATTACGTACTACCTCAAAAAAACAAATGTTTTATCTATCCGCGAGGACGAAAGACGAGTCCGAAGTAGAGAGGATGCCCGTAGCGAATCCGACATAGCAGGTAAAAGTTCTAAGGTAGTGTTGCCGATTTTTTGTTTACATTTCATGATATCAAAATTATTACTAAATAATGTCTGTTAAAAACACATTCTGATTATTGAATAAATATAAGCTGACATTTTGAATATTTAATCCACTTCTGGTTTCAAAGTAATAAATAATATGTTAATTATCGAGTAGAGTATTAGATGGGGAATTTTAAATGAGACTTTTTAGACAGTTTTGGTAATTAATTATTCGTTAGTCGTTGCTGGGTTCTCTGAGTGTTCAAAAGTTAGCTTGTGGATAACTTGAGTTTAAAAGTTAAACTGAAATAAGATAGATTTTCTATTAATGGTCCTTCCGGATATTAAAATCATAAAATATTTCATAAAGCGAATTTTCAAAGGGCAATATGTTCATGAGGTCGTAGATATGAATTCAGTAGGAAGGAGATCAATTTAACTTGAGCTCTAAATTCCAAAAAATATTAATATATAATAATACATGTAATTTTATGTGTTTATTTTTAAGTTAAACAAATTTATTTTATTTATTCTTAGCTATAATCTTTTTATGAAATTCTTTATTTAATTTGTTTTAAGAAAGTATTTGATTTTTGTTATTGCTAATAATATAATATAATATATATATAAATAAAATAAATAATATATAATATATAAATAAATATAATGTCAATCAAAAAAAGAAAATAATGAATTTAATTTGTTAATGGCCAATTAACAAAATGAATTCATTATTTTCTTTTTTGATTTCGCCTTATCATTACAGATAATATTTTTTTATTGTTTGTGTGGTGTGTAACTCGTTTTGTAGGTAATTAAGATAAAATTAAAATTTATGCAAGCACATTGCATCTAGATTCTAGTTAAGTAATTTTATAGCAAGTTTCAAGAGTATATATTATATATATATATATATATATATATATATATATATATATATATATATATATATATATATATATATATATTATATATAATTATATATATGTATATATATATATATATATATATATATATATATATATTATATATATACAATATATATATTATATATATATATATATATATATATATAATATATATATATACCTATATATAAAAGTATCTTATAAATTATAATATAATATATATAATATATATAACTAGTCAACGTAGCTATTCCCTTTATAATTTCAAGAAGTGCTATTCAGTAGCTGATTATCACGCAACAACCTGTGTTTCTGTTTCTATGTGTTTATTTATATGTTTGTCTTTATGAATGGAGTGTTTTGTCAACGACACGAAGGTAGTTGGGAAGATGATATACACCTCGGTGCCTGGAAAGCTTGCTGAACAGGCATAGTCAGTGCAATAAAATAAGCCCCGAAAGGACTGCGGCGAACCGAGCAGTAATAATAGAAACGATAAAAGAACGAATAATACAAAATAAGAACCAATACTCGAGAGACTTCTTCTGACCGGAAGAAGTCCCGCACAGCACCCAGAGAACAAACGCCCCTGTTTGCATTCAACCCTTCATTCATTTTTCCTTACCAGCTCTTCACACCATTTAATACACATATGCTTCAGTTTATGCTGATTTATAATGCGTTATAGTGCATTTTCATTAAATGATCCTAAAAGCTCAAATAGCATTGTTACTGAGAAGGCGATAAAGTTTAAGACACGAGCAAGAAACAAACATTTCAAAGGTAATTTGCCTTATATATATATATATATAATATATATATATATATATATATATATATATATATATATATATATATATATATATATTATATATATATATATATATATATATATATATATATATATATATATATATATATATATATAATATATAATATAATATATATATATATACATATATGTCATTAATAGATACTTTTCATAGCTAATATAATACTTACATTACATACATTTTCCTTAATTTTTAAATAACAATAATGATTATTGTTATATGGCTTAATAACAATTATGATATTTGTGGTATGGCTTAAGCTACTGATCGCAGTAAAAATATCTGGGGGTTCATAAATAATTAATGTATTTATGCACAATTTTTAGTTGTTGTAGAAAATTGTTTGGTAAAGTTTTTTCTGGAACAATTTATAGATCTAATCTAGTTTTTTGGTGTATTTTTTGTTAAGATATGTTCACAATAACGTACCCCACACACATCGTCACTGTCAATGTCAGAACAATATGCCTTACAAAAAAATCATTGTCACGGTTTAGTAAGAAATTCGAGATGCTGGCGCTGTTCCTTTTTTTGTTGGATTTTAACAGTCTGTCGTAATGCTTAATATAGACATCATATTTGTATTACAAATGTGGTTCCATGATTTAAAAAAGATTTTTACAAAAAGTGACAGGCACAGAAGAAGAATCAAATCTATGCAATACTTCTTTTCAATAGAAACTCATACACTTGTTCTGTATATTTCGTTGCTTTTGGTGTATTTTGAAATTCATTCGATTTGTTATTAAAATTATTTTTGTAAGGAAATTCTTGGTCGTATGTTAAGTATATTCCCTTGAGATGATGAATCTCAGTCAAGGCTATTCAGTTATTCTCATAGCCTTGAAGTTACTTGATTTAATTCTACAAGGAATACCATGGATAATTGGGAATGGTTGTATAATTGAAAATCTACGATTCCCCTTGTAGGTCCCCATATGTTTAAGTTAGATATTAAACCAAAATACAACTTTCACTCATAAATAGGTATGACATTCTTATGAGGTTTATAAATCAGTTATATTTCCGTCAGGAAACATGGGGTAACTGTGAAACAAGTAGATATAGGATTAAGTACATTGCATGCCAGCTGGTATATCATGACCCGATACAAACAACAGATGCTGGCACTATCCCTAATCCATTAGTAATCAATGTAATCGGATAAACCATTACACACCATACTAACCGCTACATGCTGTAGGTTTATATAGATATTAGACAGACTTCACTTAGAAGGTGTATGATTAGACTTACTTCCTTTGTATTTTATAAGTACCCGATATAAGATATAAAACGTAAAAGAACGAATAAGCCTTCATAAAGTTGACTTTTTTGTCTTACTCTGTATCGACGTTTATACGTGTATCTTGACGTTATCAACGTCGTTTGTCCTAAGCCTATACACTTATTTTATTATGGAATTTGTATTAAAAAACATTAATAAATAAAATTTCAATGAACACGAGAAAAGCCTTTTTACTAAATCTTTTTTTACAATAAAACTGGTTTATGAAGTCCTAATTGGTTTACTGCCTCGCTAACTAGCCGTCATGCTTTATATTATATAAAAGCTAAAGCTTTATATGTTCGATAAATTATAAAAATAATTACTTCGTGTAATTATTGTTAAGTGTGCAGAAGTAACGTGGTGGAAACAAAGGACATTTTTGTTTTCTTTCCAAAAGCTTTTAAAGAGAAGAAAGTAAATTGACTTAAGGTTTTGAGAGTATAGAAATTAGTGCCGGGTAATGGAGGCGTTTTAACGCTAGAGCTGTACTATAGCGAGATATTGGTAATCGACTTTATAGGAGCTGTGAGGAGAAAAAGGTTTGTAGGTGAATGGAAAGCCTGCACATGAGTTATTGAGAAGGTCCACGTGCAATGGGTCAGCATTGTATTGTGCCCGAGTCCACTTGATTAGAGGGGTTTTACATGGTGCTCGTCTATGACCGATTCTATTCTTGTTCTATGCGCACACGTCTCTAACAGATTTCCATTCGAGATAAAAGACGATTTATAATCCCTTCCGGTTTTATATGATAATATATTCCTTGTTTAATTTCTCTATGATTTAGCCTCGTATAGTTCTTATGTCTCACCTATAACTTCATACCTGGTTATGGCAGTCAACTACTTATACGTTAACGGACAGTCAAGCACTTTATTCTATTTAGAGCTAAACTTATATAGGAGATGCACGTTTGTTGTCATAGACGAACATGTCAGTCAATTTTTATTAGACTAACTCGAGTAAATCATGTTTGATTATAATACAAAGTAACTTTAAGTTGCTTTTGATGTTTTTACTCCATTTAAGCTAAAAACAATAATACCCTCTGATAGGAGATCAATAATGAATTTTAGGTTTAGAGTTATGGGGTAGTAGTCAGATAACAGAAAAACACAAATTTGAGCTTTCGGCTGTAAATTAGGCCTTCATCAGAAGTAGTTTAATTTTAATTTTAATCTTTTGCCTGTAAATACTTGTATATTCACAAAGCAATTAACATGAAGTTACAATTTCATTACATTCAATGAAATAAATTTGTAATTCTCAATGAAAAAATGTCTTCTATTTATTACTTACAAATTAGTTTTGTATAAATTTCTTTTTTTAAATATTTGTTGATAATTTAATTCGATATCAGCAAAATTATTTTTTTAAAATAATACATGATAAATGTGCAATAAATGAAATCTAGCAGTATTATGTCTTTATATGGAAGTGATCGATAACCCTGGGTTGTTTCTTTGTCTGTCTTTTTCTTCACCACAAGGTAGAATATTTTCTTCTTGAGAAGATGGTTCTATTGATGAGATCTTCCTCTTCTTCTTACTCAAGAAATCTATCAATTTACCCCTCTCCTCTGTCACATTCACCCTTAGATCCATATTTTTTTCCATTTGGTTTTCTTTAGGTATCGATGTTTTTTTCTCGGTTCCACCTGAGGCGCTGTTTTTTTTGTGGTACATCCATCAAACTTTTCAGGCATTTTGAGATTTATTACTATTTTCTAAAAAAAATGTACGCTACTCTTATTTTTTTCACCTTTAAAAATATTTCTAAACATTTGGTAGAAAATATTCCTTTTGAGCGTAAATATATCATCAATGAAAAATAAGTAATGTTACGAGAACATGACTACTGATTTCTTTTCTTCACCGATACTAATAGCAGGAAAATCATTGTAATAAGAAAAATTTGACACCCACGTTTTTCACAAAATGTCCACGTTTCAGCACCTACAGTCAGGCTTCAGATCCTGAAAATAAAAGTTGGTGTGTATTTATGGATGAATATAAATGTATCTTTCTTGTAAACACAAAGTAGATGAAACTTAGTTCAAAAATCATACTTTATATTCATATTTTAAAAGCTGGCCGCGAAACGACTTTTATGAATACGAAATTTTAAAAATGAGATAGAGTTACTTAGGCCCATATTTAACCACTTTTTTAACTACAAAAGCGCAGTAAACAAGAAATTACGAACAAGTTTCTTCAAACCCATCTTTATTTGTGGTGTTGTAATGATGAGTGTGTGTGCTAGCCACTTAGGTTCGATCCCAGTCGAGGCCTCGAAGATTTTTATGTGAGGGTTAAGAAATTCAGACCTGCCGTCCTTTTTAGCGTGTAATATGTGAGTGTAACAGAGCCCCGTACTATGTGAGTGACTGGTAGATCCCTGTCATTGAATATACCTGGGGTTACACAAATTTTAGGGCAATCAATAGTACCTTATGGGTGGTTCAAAAATTTCCTACATATTAATTTTTTATCTGTACAAGATAAATTATTAAAACTTGGTATCTCAATTATGTAAAGTGAAGTTATTTTTTTATTTACCATTAAAGCGCAGTGACCGTATCTTACCCTATTACGGCCGCTAACTTATCAAATTTCAATTTTGACCTCATTGTTTTCTAGCGTATTTTGATTCTACATCCAAAACAATTACTAAATTTTTCTCTTCGAAGTTTCTGTCTATAACTAATAGTTTGCTATCTTAGGAGGAGCTAAAATGTAAAAATAAATATTATTATTGGTTATTTGTGCTCTTTAAGGTAAAACAACTGATGGTTTATACTTGGACTAGGTTTGGTCCACATGAAGGGGCAAACATGTAAAAGAGCTGCAAAAAAATAATGTAAAAACTAACTTTATTATTGGCCATATGTGTTTTAGTATAGGTAAAATAAATACTATTATGAATAAATAAATACCCATTCAACATAACTTCACTAGAAATAGCTCAAAATGCAGTAATAAAATCATATTATGAAAACCATTGCTTTATCCAACACAGGATTTATTTTCAAATTTTAGGGTCTTTAATATTTCTAAATTATTTAAGAAACCAGTGTTACTATTTTACTTTAGAACCGATAAACAATTTATAGACCATAAGCACCATACTAGGAGAAGGTCAGATAAAAAAGTTACAAACGTTGCATGCAACACTAACCTACTTCATAGAGTGTTGCTGGTCCTAAATTATACAATTTGTTACCAAAGCAAATCAGAAGTATTCAGGATTTGAAATATTTTTATATTATCTATATTATACTTATGTTATAAATATTATTGTTATTATTTTATATATTTAAAAATAACTAAGCTCTGGCTAACAAACATGTTATAGTTTTAATTTCAATTTAATGTCAATTAATTTATTATTTTATTATATCAAATATCATTTTATTTTCTATCTTTAGTATTATGATTAATTTTGTTTTATGACTAGTTTTAATTTATATTTGTTTTATATTTTCATCTATTTTTTTCTTTTATAAATTGAAAAAAACTAAGTTAAATAAAAAATTAAAGAGGAAAACACAAACTTATTAATGACAAAGAGCCTACTCTCAAGGTTTTCTTCTTGTAGGATCTTTTTGTAGTACTTACATGACAAAAATGTAGATCAATGTAACTTACAATTATTGTAAATTCTGTAAATTAGATATTGTATGCAATTGTTGTATCGATTATTATAAATAAATAAATAAAAAAAGATGTTTTATACTTCAACATTTTTTGCCACCACTAATGGTTGCCCTTATTTCTTAGTTTAATAAATGTACTATAATTTTATTTATTTTTTTTAACTTTAATTTGATTATATTTTTTTTTAAATTTAATTGTTTCCCCATCACACAATCTGACGATTTGTGGGATTTTTCATTGTTTATTGTATTTTGGTAATTTTGAAAAATAAAATAATTATTTTTTATTTTATTTAAAATAAATTAAATTTGTACGGTGCTCTTTTAAATTGTTCTTTTAAAGGAAAAATATAAACAAATATATAAGACATATATATATACCATTATTTTTTCTTACTTTTAGGTGCACTTTTCAGTTTTGCCCCTCACTAGATAGCAAACTATTAATGATAGACAAAAAATTCAAGAATAAAATAGTTATTATTTTGGACATAAAATCTAAATATGTAAGAAAATATATGGGGTGCAATCTGAAATTTAAGTTAGCGTAGAGCGTCTGGGCGAAGCTCTCTAATGGCCAATGCAAAAAAAATCAATATACAGGGACCCCCAAAGTTTCAAAAATGTATCTTATACAGATAAAGAATTAAAAGAGGGAAGATTTTAGGATCACCCTGTGTATAAAATATGTTTTGCCTTACGATTTCAAGTACAGGAAACCTTAATCTTACAGTGAGGCACGTGTTGTTTTAGTTGAAGCTAAGGAAACGTATTAAAGTCCTGGCTTTTTTAAGGATTAGACACAACATAATTATGCTTGGCCTCATAAGATAAAACACAATCTTCTATCTAAAGAAGTTAGCAGTAAGATCTACCACCTGTCTTTATTACTATTACTATTGCTACCTTTGATGTATATTTTTATAGTTTTATTCACAAATAAAGGGATGTATAAAAGTTTATGTGAGAGGTAATTGTAAGTATAGTACGCTATATAGTTTTACGAATAATACCGTCATTACTTGGCGATTAATAATAAACATTGAAAAATATGTAGTGTATCAATTATTATATAGGGATTTGGTAATATTCTTGGGTAGGGAGGACATGGCTTTGACTCTTTTGTATGCAGTTTAGCACAACCTCTAATAGATTCGGTATAAGAAGGGTGAAACTATTGTACATAGCAAGTCCCGCGGGACTCTCTTAGTCTTTCATTAGGGACAAATGAGTGCCTATCCAGCAATCAGATTTAGCAGGGTAAAAATAGGGAAAAAATTGTGAACAGAAGAAAAGGGGATTTGTTTAAGAGTGGGAGGCAGCTGAGTAAGTGAGTCAACCCTTACATTTTCTGGCCCTAACTCACAATAGCTTAGTTAATTGTAACCACTCACGTAGGTTATAGCTATTAGGGGTTAAATCATTTTTTTACCGAGGCACATGCGGCTCTCATTCACAATGTCCAGAAGTGCACCATACACTTCAAGCAGCTGAATTATCAAAGAATTTTTATAGATGAGCACAAGTTGAAAACCATCTGACTTGAAGCCTCTTATGGTATCAGAAAGCAATAAAGAAACGTTTAACCTTATGGTGGTCTTGTTAAATCATCAATATAAAACTGTTACTACCCTATTTTCAAAAGCACTAACAAAACTTTATTAAAAATACATGAACTTCTTTTGCACTAAGTACAATGAAGGATCAAGTGCACCATCCTGCTCCTTTATAAACTCAACATCTGACTTCCTCTTTTTAAATATTACTTTATAATAATAAAGAATTAACACTGCAAATTTTTAATTAACCTAAGAAGTAAGAACCTGTCATATTTTACTAACTGGCACAAAATATAGGTAGTTCAAGAAAGTACTTTATAAATACTCTTCTGGTAAAAGTTTGATTTAAGCCTCATTAGATACGCAAAAACAGGTTAACCGTTTTGGCTAACGACTCTGACATTGGCCATTAAATTTCTCCAAACTGTTTAAATGAAATCCTTGAATCATAGATGTTGAGCGTTTTATTGAAAGAAAAGTAAGGATTCTTATAATGTGATAAGCTCGTGTAAGAAAACGCAGCCATTCTAAATTAAAATCAGTTTATGGAGTCGACAAGAAATTAATTAGTTCCATCTTTATATCATTTACTCATCCTTCACTTCAAATCCACAAGGTAGCATTATTCCTCAACATATTCAATCAACTCTTTAAATGCAACTCGACATTAATATTAGGGATGTCACAATAACACAACATGTACCATAGGAACGAATACGAACAAGCCCCAAGTTATCAACAAAGCACCTTAAACCCCTATATAATTCGGCCGTAACTATAGCAATGAAGCAAAACGTATCAAGCATCAACAAGCAACATGCTATCCATGACGTTCGAATCGTCCCTCAACGCTCACGACACTCAGCTATTGACTATTGCTTCACAGGGGAGGGGGTCTGACACAGGGTGACAGGGATATATTATTTGTGGTCTTGTGCTCTATTTGTAAATAGAGAAACTAGATATAAGGATGGTTTCTACCTATTCTTTAATAGCACTCAATTAACAACTCTGTGTTAATGTTTTTAGTTGGAGGCCTTATCACTTGAGTCCTTAAGAAGATTTGCAATATTCATTTGTTAATTAAAACTTGGAGGTCCTATCACGTGGAACAGCTGCGTCAATTTCTTCGAAAAATGATAATTATTTATATTTGAATTTTTATGCCTAAAAGATGAATTTCCTATTAAAATATAATTTTTTATCTCAAATGGTCGTAGATTAATTATGTCGTTTATTAGTTCATAAATTATAAATACTGTTATGAATTGTACCATAAATTTCTTAATTCATCAACACATTTATGTTATGTGTTGATGATCTTATTTATGCTAGAGTGAAACTTTGTACGAAAATCAGTGTACCGCTGTAGTTATGCTATTCGGAAAATGTTTTTATGACGTCATTAACTCGCAATAATAACTCAACGAAAATTTAACAAATTATAAAACACGGAAACATGATGCGATCAGATTGAGATTTGGCGCGCATGTTGCCATGTATATGATTCACATATGTGCTGTGTTTCATGTTATTAGCAGCGTTAGTTCAATTCTTATCAAATGACTTGTGTACGTTATTTAAAAAATTGTAAAACATCGGCAAGTAATGCTTTTGAGTTGAAATTCGGTATAAGTATATAGTATATACCTTTACGTAATAAATATCTACATCAAGTTTGGTTTTAATATTTAAAAAATTGTTAAAAATCAGAATAAAATCCAGTTGAGTTGAAATATGGTACAAGTGTAGCCCTTGACGTATTAAATAAGTGTATTAAGTATTGTTTTTATATAACAAGTATATTCATGATATTTGTTGGATCATAAAAATTAAGCAGCATTGAGCGTGGCCATTGCCTAATGGATGCATTTACTATTTAAAAAATATTACTAAAACGATGCATTTACTATAAAACGGATGCATTTACTATTTAAAACGGATGCATTTACTATTTAAAACGGATGCATTTACTATTTAAAACGGATGCATTTACTATCTGAGGACGAGCGTAGCGAGTCCGATGTACTGTAGCGGTGTCAAGATGTCAAAATTGACAGTTTTTACTTTGAGTTTTAATTTAATTATTATTGTTCATTTTTGTGAGTTGTAAAATATATTTATTCGTATTTCTTCTATCTGAGAACTTGCACAAAAGTTTTCACATTAATGACATTCTAAACATTTGTTTTAACATAAAATTCCCCTAATATTTAAACGAATGATATTTTTTACTTTTCCTCTTTTATACCGTAGGTGTATAGAAATACGGGCCTTCGGCCCGTCGCCTTTGCTCGGCCTCGGCGCTTCGCGCCTCGTCCGCTCCGCGGCCACATTGTTGTGGTTTTGTATCATGTGTTGTTTCATTATTGTTCTTGTTACATGGCATTTTGCCATGTATCTAAGGAATTTTCACAGCCGCTCCAATGTGTCAAATCATAAATTTTATTTTACTAATTGAGATTTTATTAATACTCTATTATTAATAGTATGCTATAATATTAGAATAAAAAAGCATTATAAACAAAAAATATTCATAATTTTTGTTTTTAAATAAAAATACCGTTCCGTCACATAAGATTGTCGGATTGAGCTAAAACCGGTCGCAATCGTTTTAGAATGACTTCGACCATATAAAGACTATTTCGAGGTTCTTCTGCTTTACGGGCCTGCTTAGCCACGGGCCTGGTTTAGTGTAAGCCATTTTTGTCTTGTCTCTCTGGGACAGCAGGCTTACCAGGATGGAGCAAGAGGTAAAGGCCCCTCTTTTATACTATTCGCGATTCAAAGTCCGTAGAAGCGCTACCGTCGCTGATAAGAAATTGATAACGGAAGAGTGATCGTTGTTAATGTCCTTATAGGAGTTTTTTGGTTTTCTTGTTTGTGATGATTATTTTTTTAAATTTTTTATCAAAGTGATTTAATTTAATTAATTTTAGGGCGTATGAACTCAGTAGAATCATTATTTCGTTGAAAAATAGGGTTTTAATGGGTTATCAAGAGTATTTAAATTGAGTGATAAGATGGATAAGATGGTGAAAATCACAATATAGTGTTTTATTTTAGTTATTGTTGCAATATAAATTTTGCGTCTTGTATATTCTAAGGACGAATAAAGCGTGTCCCTACTCCCTACTCCGAGTGTAGCGAACTTGATGTTGTGATAAATATTTCCGAGGTACCTCGTTCCAGATATTTTTATTATCTAAGCTCCTTATTTGTTGTTTGTGCAATTTGTAAAGCAGAGCTTTATAAAGTGCAATCTTGTATTTCTAATTATAAAATGCATTCTTTTATAATCGTAAACTTTTCAAGAAATTTAGAATTATCCTCTTCTTAAATGTATTCTGTTTAATAAGCTTATGCTGTTACTTTAATTTTAAGGATAAAAATATAATTTATGTTATAAGGATATGATTAGGGGGTGCAAGCTATAGCTTTCACATTTATTAATCTTACATGATCGTAGATTACTTATGTCAATTATTAGATTAGTTATTATATTGTTATAAATAATACTTAACTCCAATTAATTTTTACTTTAAACTGTAGATCTAAAATTTGTTCATTATACTACTTGTTCTACATCTAAATATCGACAACTGAAGTTTTTAAGTATTTTTTCTTAAAGAGTAGGGCTTGGGGTTACTGCCAAGGGGTGTCCTTGTGACTTGGGTAAGGTTTAAGAATTTCCTTTGCTGAAAAGGAAATGGGTAGAAATAAGCCTTAGTAGAAAAAGGAAACGGAAAATAGATTTCCCTACGGAAACAGGGCCAAGGATAAAATATCATAATTCCTGAGAATACGAATGTACGAGTAAATATTCGACCTTACATTACATCTATTTTATAATATATCTATCCTTAAATTTTTTATACTTTTTCATTTTTATTTTCCCTTCTAAATTTTTTTTCGAAAGGTTATTTATTAGAGATTTAAAAAATAAATTTATAAGTTAAACATGTGACATATCTATCGTAATTTATATTTATAATATTTTATTAATATAAATATATTTTTTTTTATTTATATTTATAATATAATTTAACACTTCATAAACAAATATATATATATATATATATATATATATATATATAATATATATATATATATATATATATATATATATATATATATATATATATACAGGGTGTTTCATATAAAGTGTCCACCAGAAAAGGAGGTGATAGTACTCTCAAAAGGAACAAAAAATATCCTACAAATATAAACCCCGATCTCCAACCGTTTTCCCACAAGGTCAAATTTAATATTTTAAAAAAAATATTTGACCTCACATCATAAAATTGTTAATAGGGATTTAACTATTCAAGCTAGAAAGGCGAAATTGGTATCATTAGAAGCTGAGTAAATTTCCTAAAGGACAAACTACTAACTATGTCAAATATTTTGGAAACTACTGCCCAAAATTTGCTTGAAACATGTTTTTTTTTAAAAAAATGAATTTTATGGAATTTTTGTAGTAGGGCATTAGAGGAAGTAAGAGATGAGCAAAAGTTCAGCCAAGAACGGAAAAAACTTCTCTCATGACTGCCCTTTAAGAAAAATGTAAATATTTTTATACATTCAATAGTCAAAAATGTAAGCTATTGTTGCTAGAAGTTGCAAAAACTGATCATTTTTGTCGTATAAAAAGTGAAAATAATGTGTTATTTTAACAAAATATTTTATTTTCGAAAATAATTTAGTAATACGATTTTTAGACTCTAGAAGGTAAAATAAACCTATTTTATTCTACACATTTTCTCTAAAACCACTCTTTTCCCTTGCTTTAGAGATTTTTAATTATTTATGTACCATGTAATTAACATTGTAACATATGCAAAATGCCAAAAAAATATCAGTTTTTCAACTTCTAGGAAGAATAGCTTAAAAATTATGACTATTGAATGTATAAAAATTATTTAACTTTTCTTAAAGGGCAATTATAAGAGAAGTTTTTTCCATTCTTGGCTGAACTTTTGCTCATCTCTTACTTCCTCTAATGCCTACTACAAAAATTCCATAAAATTCATTTTTTTAAAAATATCATGTTCATGCAAAATTTTGGCAGTAGTTCCAAAATATTTGACATAGTTAGTAGTTGTCCTTTAGGAAATTTACTCAGCTTTCTAATGATACCAATTTCACCTTTCTAGCTTGAATAGTTAAATCCCTATTAACAATTATATGATTGAGGTCAAATATTTTTTTTGAAATATTTAATTTTGACCTTGTGGGAAAACGGTTGGAGATCGGGGTTTATATTATAGGACATTTTTTGTTCCTTTTGAGGAGTAGTACTATCACCTCCTTTTCTGGTGGACACTTTATATGAAACCACCCTGTGTATATATATATATATATATATATATATATATATATATATATATATATAATATTATATATATATATATATATATATATATATTTAAAAGTATTTAATGTTATCTATAATTAGAAATAACCATATAAAATACAAGAAAATAAGTTTAATAAAATCATTGCATCAATAGAAAAATTTAAAAAATAAAAAAATATTATATTTGTTTTGAATTAAGCATACTATGCTTGGTATAGTTATATTATACTAAGAGTTCTATACTTTGTATAGTATGATTTAGAATGTTCATCCTGGCTCAAAATTCAAGAAAGGGTATTTTTTATTTTGTTGGAAGTACTAAAAAAATAATTTCCGTCCTAATTGTTATTGAAGATCTTTTATCCTTTTCTAAAGGAGGAAGGGTGTTGAAAAATTTAATTTCAATTATGAGGTTTTTTGTGACTAAGGGAAGTGGCCCTGGGGAGAGATAAGGCAGGTTATACAGGGGTTATACTTTTCCTTATTCAGGGGAAACCTTGTAAAATACTCGGATCTTTTCACTTTAATTCATAGATAAGAAGTTTTTACCTGGACTTATCTCAACACAACTTCTAACAGGTCTCAAGATTTATTCCTTGAGAATAATACAAAGGTGTGAAATCATTTCGAAAGTCAAAACCACCTTTTCATTCTGTCCGAGAAGTTAAAATTAAAAATATGTATGTCAATAACTATATTAAAATGCAACTAATATTATATTACTAAAGATTATATCCTAAATTAAAAAAATGTATAATGTTTTTTTTTAAAGAATTTACATCATTGTTATTGTTTTAAATCTAACTATCAATATAACTAAGTTTATATTTTAAACTTGGTGGATGAATATTTAATCCTTTTATATTCTCGAATAAAGAATTTCTGCCTTTCCATTAGGACAAATTAGTATTGTATTATTCTAATTAAATTCTTTAATTACAATTGCCTAAATTAGCTCAAAAACTTTTTACCTTCCATTTTATAAACCAAAATTTTAGCTACATTTTTAATTAAAGTGCTGATTTTGTAATTAATGAAGTAATTAGCAAATTAGTGTAATGTCAGATACAAATTGTAGTGAATAACGTTTCTCGGTTTAAGTTGCATTTTAAGTTTTTTTTTAAACTTTTGAACTGTATAATTTAAGAACAATTATGTTGTTTTAAAGTTTGAATGATCAATCTTTTTTTGTGCTAATTCTTAAGAAAACAAAGAAAAAGAAATAAACATTAAAGAAGCATGTGCCTTTTAGAGTGCAGACAGCTGTAGTAAAAACTGGGCATTGCATGTCAGTTGTGAACTATGTCCAGTACCTAATTATTATGCAAGCTTATATTCTCATTTACTTAAGCGAAGTTTCCAAGAATTTCAAGATATTTTTACATTTCCAATACTAGTGCGTGCTTTGAATCGATCAGGAATAAATAAGAAACTTGTAAAACCTTGATCTTGGGACTTTTAGGAAATGAGGATGCAATTATCGGTTGGGACCCTGGTACAAGAGGATGTGACGCCTCGACATGGGTGGCTTTGTTTTACTGCCTTTGCATAATAAATCACTTCAGAAACTATGTCAAGTTATTGCAATTAACTTTGAAGAGTAAAATAATTTTCTTTAGAAAATAATTATAAGATTATCTGAGTATTGTTAATTTTTATTTAAACATCGAAATTAAGATTATGTATCTGCCATCTTCGTGTTTCTTCTTATCTTTTCCAAATATATTTAATAATATATTAAATATATTATATATCAGGAGATAAGAAAAGTAATTTTTCTTAAACAGGAACTAGGTAAAATTGGCCCCGTATTGTACAGTGCGTCTATCTCTATCTACTACCTGTTATGAACTATAGAATTAGTGTTGAATTGGTAATTGAAAAAGTAAAAAAATCCATGTACATTACCAAACATTATGTATGTATGTTAATTTACATGGATTGTAAGAACTATGTTTGTGGAGAAAAATTAAAAATATAATAATATAAACCCAGCTGTTTCTAAATGTAGGTAGCCTGTTCGATTCTTCATATAAAGCGGCATTGTCTTTGTGAGCTTATTTTAACTATTAATAACTATTTAACTAATAAGAGCTTATTTTAAAGTATTAATAACATTACATAAGTAATATTAAGAGCGTATATTTTTAACTATTATAAAATTACATAACTAATAAGAGCGAATATTTGTAACTATTAATGACATTAATTAACTAAAAAGAGCATAATATATTTGTTAATATTAATAACATTACTTAAATAATAATAGCTTATTTTGTTTACTATTAATAATATTACTTAATTAATGAGAGCGTATATTTTTAACTATTAATACCATTATTTAACTAATGAGAGCTTTTATTTTAAACTATTAATAAAAATAAATTGATTTTGTGGACACATTTATAAAAACATTAGTATTAACATAATTATTAAAACACATTTTAATGTTATTAAAAAATTAATATGTCTTTCTCAATATCAAATTGATATGCGCTTAAGAATTTTTTTAATGTTATTTATGAATATTATTTATAAATGTTATTTATAAATGTTATTTATGAATGTTATTTATGAATGTTATTTTTGCTGATCAGAACAACTTTATTCATGACAGGAAACAAAGGCATCCTGAATAATAAATTTATGTAGCCAGACAAATTAAATGCTGTCAATGCTGTTCTGTTAATGCTCGAGCAATAGGATTTATAGATTTAAGTATTGTTTTAAGTTAATTACTATAAACGTTGTTTTTTAATCATTACTTGTATTTACCTTTTAATATAGACCTTATAATGCTTTTTCAGATTGGAGAATGGCTTACTTGCCCAAGACATGGCTAAAAAACATTGACATATATTGAGGTCTCAGATCGTCAAGACATCAGACCTGTGTCTAGAGGTAATTTTATGATTTTTATTTTGCATTCACCCTAAATATTGTGTAAAAAATCAATTTTAGAGCTCTAAGAATAATTCCTACCTTATTCTGATAAGTTGGTTTATCTTTTAATTAAAACAATTATGAATATAATATATTCGTAATTCTTTTTATATTATAAAAAGAAACTAAATTTTCTGTCCATTAATTTTATCTTGTTTATATTTATAATACATTTTAAAGTATATTTTTAGGCCGAATAATACTTTTTTTTTTAAATAACGATTGCTTATTTATTATCTTATGTCGAATTCATATTTTATTTATCCGTTTCTAATTCTATTATTTCCCATCGTTAAGGAAATTCATCCGCCCTCAACTTTTTTTTCAACTAATGGAAATAGAATAGAACGGTGATTTAAAAACAAGTTGATTTCTTTTTACTGCGATGACACCCAGATAAAAAACCCTTTGGCTTTAGTGAAGCCAATAAATCTAAATATCATTTTAACAACCCTAGCTTTCTCGATCCAACTTCGTTTACATGAGTTTTTTCTTGGGTTATAAAATTGCATAGGATATTGTGGTTCTAAAAATTTACATTGCTAAAGTTGCGACCATTATTCTGTTACTTTATTCCTATTTTATGATTTAGGTACTCAAAGAGTATTGCTCTTATTTTCTCTTTATTTCTTATTTTCTTTTGAGAAGAACCAGGTAATAGTGTACTTTATATGAATAATTAATAATATGATTAAATTTAGCAAATTCCATCATAAAAAACGCTTATAAAGTTGACGAAAGTTTAGATGACGAAAGTGGAGGGATTGATTTCGATTTGATCAAGTGCCAAGCCGATCTATCTATCTATATAGCATATATATATATATATATATATATATATATATATATATATAATATATATATATATATTATATAATATATATTATATTATATATATAACATACATATATAAATATATATATATATATATATATATATATATATATATATATATATATATATATATAATATATATTATATATATATATATATTTAAAAGGTATAGGTATAGGATGCGCAGAATGACTCTAAAAGGCTTTTTCAAATTGATACAATACTTGGCGTATGGTGAGATATTAGTGAGGTTTTGATGAGTATGGTTTGTGGCAAAGTTATGACGTCATCAAAATTAAGAACTTGATAAGTTTGTAAGTAGACAATACTGAAACACATAATAATACGAAATGATATTACGAATTCTTAATATTTATTATTCATTTTAAACAATCATTAAAAAAATTAAGAATAATTGATGGAAATAAATATCACCTTGATTTTCTTCTTTCCCTCAATTTATATTTCCTCTTATTTTTCCTTTATTTTATTATTTAATAATATCCACTTTTATAACAAGTGAAAAAATATTCATAAATGTAAAAATATTATAGGGTGGCAAGAGGAAAACTGTTGGTTTCAAGTCAAGGGTAAAAGTTGTAATGTATTGGAGAAAAAAACCATATTTACATTCTTAGTGGGAGTCTCCGACCAAGACAGTGTCAACATGTCACAGCCCCCTCAATAAGAACAACCTTCCCCTCTCCAGCATCCAGGAGTTCCATAAATATGCAACGAGTTCTACAAGGGGCCTAACCCCCCCCCCCTAAAACTTGAACTCACCTCATACTCCGTTCTTTTAGAACTTATAGCCAGGAAAACAGGAGTTATATTCAGAGTTTCAACAAACAAATTATTTCTTCACTCCCTTCCTCTTGGACTTAGCCAAACACTTGAGCTGAAACTGTGAAAGAAATTTCTACCTTCTCTACTTTTCTTTTAGCGAATTTCCTTTGGGAAAAAATTCGCTAATGGGATAGGCGTCATGGCGGAATTCGAACCTCGGACCACGACACAAATCCGTTTCAGAGGTCCCTAATGACGAAAAAAAAATTTTCGCGAGACTTTATATATATATATATATATATATATATATATATATATATATATAATATATATGTATATTATTATATATATATATATATGTATTTCTAGACACTTTCTTGTAAACACTCTATCTTTCGAACGTATTAATATTTTTTAACCAAACTTGGTACAAAAATCAACCTTGGGGAGGACACGAACCCTATTGAAAACCAGGTTTTTGTGACGTCATTAACCCGGTTTGCTGAGTCAGCGAAATTTTCAAAAAATCAGCAAAATTCAGGTTAATTTTTTTGCCGCGAAAAAGGTCAATATTTATGTTTTTTGAGGCGCTGAATCGAATGAAAACCGGTCCGAAGTCGATACGACCACTCTAAGTGACCAAAAAGTCGAAAAAAAACCATTGTAAATTACCAAAAACCAAAATTTAGGTCGATAAAAAATAAATTTCGAGTAGGGTGTCGTTTTCTATGTAATTTTGGGCGCTGAATCAAATGAAACCGGTCCGAAGACGATACGACCACTTAAAGTTACCAAAAAGTCGAAAAAACCACAAAAAATATAGAAAACCAAATTACGGTCGTTGAAAATTAAATTTCGAGTAGGGTGTCGTTTTCAATGTTTTTTGGGCCTCTGAGTTGAATGGCAGTGGTCCGGAGTCAATACGACCACTCAAACTCAGGGTACCTGGGTTCACATCCTGGAAGGGTCGATAATTTTTTATCGATTTTTTTTTTACTAAATATAAGTTTACAACTAGAAAATAATTCTGGCGCGGTGGTCCGCATGTCGGGCGAATTTCCTTTGGATGCGAGCTCTCAAACCCAGAGTACCTGGGTTCAAATCCTAAGTAGGGACAATAATTTTTTATCGTTTTTTTACTAAATATAAGTTTACAACTAAAAATAATTCTGGCGCGGTGGTCCGCATGTCGGGCGAATTTCCTTTGGATGCGTGTTTCCGTGCTTTTTACATTATATAAGTTTACAACTACTAAATAAATAATTCCGGCGCGGTGCTCCGCTGTCGGGCGAATTTCATGTAGAATGCGTGTTTCCGTGCTAAAGAACCCATTTCTTGCTTATGCAAAAACCATGCCCATCTCGTGGTTCCGGTTCATACTTTAGAACCTAAGCAGTTACTCAATTGTCAAGCACTGCTCGTAACTCATTTTGTCTGTATTTTCCAAAGGAAATGCGCTAAAACCTTTTAAGATAACTACTAAGCTTAAAGATAAGTAACTGATCTTTAAAAGTGCAAATAATAGTGCGTACTTCTAATTTTAGAGGCATAGTTGTATAACCAACTGGATAATTATGCGCATTTCCTTTGGAAAATACAGACAAAATGAGTTACGAGCAGTGCTTGACAATTGAGTAACTGCTTAGGTTCTAAAGTATGAACCGGAACCACGAGATGGGCATGGTTTTGCATAAGCAAGAAATGGGTTCTTTAGCACGGAAACACGCATTCTACATGAAATTCGCCCGACAGCGGAGCACCGCGCCGGAATTATTTATTTAGTAGTTGTAAACTTATATAATGTAAAAAGCACGGAAACACGCATCCAAAGGAAATTCGCCCGACATGCGGACCACCGCGCCAGAATTTTATATCAGAACTCAGTTAAACTGGTCCATTAAGCATCTTACTGGAGAATTTTTCTTTTTAAACCCTTATTTCTTTTCTTAGTCTTGTATGCTTTTATTTCTAAAACTTTGCATGCTTCACAATATGAATAATTCGATTTCCTAATCTTGTTTTCTTTTTCATCTCCATGTTTACATAATGTGAGAGGTTCACGTGAAAGAATTAAAAATAAATGTTACATCAAGAGAGTTCCTTAAGATCATACAGTTGTATCTTCCAATGAATCCAAGAAACACTCTCAAACATCATAAATAATTAATTTACTCTTTTTCAAATCACACATTTACATTAAATAATATAATATAAAAGGCGATTATAAAGGTAGAAAGGGTTATGACTACTGTAGTTTGAAATTAGCATCTCCCCACAAAAAAATCATAGTGCCAACTATTATTAACTATTATTAAACAGTATTAAAACATTTCTATAAATATTAATAAAAACCTAATAGGAAATTTTCATTTGTTTACATTAATTTATTTATCTTTTTGCTTCCAATACAATACCAAAAAGATAATGTATGGAAGAAAAGTAGAAAGATAAGGAATATTGGTAAAATATAGTAGTGAGAAAATACACACATATATATATATATATATATATATATATATATATATATATATATATATATATATATATATATATATATATATATATATATATGTGTGTGTGTGTTTGTATATATATGTGTATATATTTATATTATTTACTATCTAAAAACGAGAAAAGCGAGTCCAGAGACTCACTTTTTTAAAAATTACGAAATAAATTTGTTAATTTTTAAATTTTGAGTACAAAAGCGAAGCAAGTCTGAAACAAAGCAAATGTGGTGGTCTGAATCCGATGTGGTAAGAAAAGATCCGAGGTACCCCGTACCTGATATTTTAATATCAATTATGCTTAAGGTTGTAGGTTGTAAGTTGTTTAAGTTTAAAACAAGAATTACAGAACTTAGTGTAGAAAAGAATAAAATACTTTAGACAACAGTGCTTATTGTGTTTGAGGGTGGAAACCACTTCAACATTGGTTAGACTGCTTAGAGAAGTACAAAATCTCAAGAGGAGTTTCCTCCTGTTCTTACCAGAAAACATGGTATTTAAAGAATGAAAAAAAAATAATAGCTGAGATTACAAAGAAAAAAATGGCTACTTTTTAACTACTCAAAAACAAGAATAAAGAATAGAAACAATCGTGGATTTTTTCCCTTGATTGAAGGTTGAAATGATAGGAACTATTATATATTTTGTGTCAATATTTGAAATCAAATATTTATTTTACCTTTGTACTATATTTTTACTACAGATATATAGGAAAAGTATTGCGTTTGCAAAAAAAATCCGAAACCGGGATGTCACCGGAATTATCCGTTCTAGGTGTTTTAAAGGCCTCCTTAGTGGTTTTCACAAAGTTGTCTGTTTGTATGTGTATGTAGCTCCTAGTGTATTCATGCTATAGAGTTGGAACATTGTACAAAAATGTTGCGATTAGTTTGAAATTTGGCACGCATGTAGCCATGTATAAGACCAACATATGTGCTAAGTTTCATCTTATTATCAGCATTAGCTCAATTTTTATCAAACGACATGTGTACGTTTTTAAAAAATCGGAGAAAATAATCTAATTAAATTGAAAATCGGTACAAGTGTATACCACTGCGTAATAAATAAGTACATCAAGTTTCGTTTCAATATGACTAGTATATTTATGATTTTTGTTGGATCTTAAAATTTAAGCAGCATTGAGCGTGGTCAGTGCTGTATGGGTAACCGCTGAGGATGAAACGAATGTATTTTCTATCTGAGGGGGAGCGAAGCAAGTCAAAAGACATGCTGCAGTATAAATTTAGTGAAATGTATATTCTAAGGACGAGCGAAGCGAGGCCGAAGTAGGGAGGATGAGCTTTGTGAATCCGATGTGATATGAGGAAAAGTTCCGAGGTACCCTGTACCTAATTTTTTCAATCATACATAAGACCGACAGATGTGCTATTATAAAGTTTCATTTTATTATAAGCATTAGTTCAGTTTTTATCAAATAATATGTATATATTTTTTTACTTTTTTTCGTTTATACTGTAAGTATGTAGGAAAAGTGTTGTGTTCACCTTAAAAATGCGAAATCGAAATTTCACTACAATTATCCGTTTCAGGCATATTCATAACGTTTAGAGTGGTTTTCATCATGCTAACTGTGTTACGCAAAACTCTTCTTGTGTTTATGATAGAGAATTGAAACTTAGTAACACAAAAATTAGGATTAAGATCCAGTTGAGCTCCCCAGTAGGTGATATTTTTTATCCTTCGGTTACATATTTTGCTGAGTTACCAAAAATTTAAAGAATTTGTTATAAATCGAAAATTTGACCCATCGAAAACTTTAAAGTTGGCAAAAATATCTAAAGGTGGTAAATCGATCCACAAAATTTCATTTTGATTATTGGTCGCCGTTTTGGAAATTTTTACTATTACATTTAAAACTTTGAACGGTTCAAAGTAATGTTAACGGTACAGTAATGTTCTTACCGCTATTAGACGTTCGACATATCATCAGATAGTAAAAACTTTTGTGAGTTGTTAGTGATAAATCCGTCTCTCCGTATATTTTACTTGTAATTTGTGAGATCAATGTCTTACAAACTACAAGTAAAATAGCAATGAAATTATCACTACCAACTCATAAAAATTTGTAAATGTTCGCTAATGCAAGCGTATACATTTTTTTGGTGCAACAACAAAACTTATATGAAAAAGTTTGTTTGCACCTGTGAAAGTCATAACTTTTACCGTATAATATTTATATTTTTAAATTATTCGATACACTGATAAAATATAGTGCATGTATAAAAACATTAACTATAGTCAGCCAAGTATGATCACAGGTCTTTAATGCTTTTGTCAACATGATATAAAAGTATAACCCGTATTAATTGTTTGAATTTCTCTAAGCTTCGTTAACCTAAAGCCTTGCACCTTAGATATTTTATAACCTAATAATTCTAAGGAGGAGCAAACTAAGTCTGATTTCATTACAACTTAGACTTGGATACTTATGACAATCTGAGGACGAGCGAAGCGATCCGTTATAGGGGGTCATACCACCCTAGACTTGGGATCACCAGTTAAATCTGAGGTCTAGCGCAGCGAGACTAAATTAATACTACCTTAGGGTAATTACTAAATGAACTGCAATAACATTTAGATTCTCATATTCTGAAGGCAAGCGAAACGTGTCTAAACTTGTGAGGATGATCTTAGCAAATCTGATAAGTTTGGCGAGGAAAAGTAACGAACTACCCCGATAACCGATTTTTCTCAATAACCGGAGAATTTTCTCGTAAATCTTCCATAACTCTATGGTGGTTTAAATGTTCAATAATCTGGTTTTTATGTTATTTGCGATCATTGAAGTATTTAGTATTTGCCCATACTACCGAGAACACTGACCCTCTTAACAGGGCACAGAGAAAGTCATGGGAGTCAGGAAACACTCTTTTTTAATACCGAGGTATTCTGTTCCATAAAATTATGATTTGTTGTTTATTTGTTATATGTTATTCACATAAATATTGGGCCGTATTCACCAATCGTCCTTAAACTCTTTTAAATTAATCTAAAGTTTAAACTTCTTTCCTTATTCGCCAACCAGCATTGACTTGAGTTTCAAATATTTTTTTTTGTTTAAAAAAATGTTTAGCAAAAATGTAGCATTGTTGGCAACAATGCTGCAATTTTGACATGGTTCAAAAGTAACGTAAACAAAAGACAAAAAGGTACCTACAAGTCGGAGTATCATTGATCAAATAATGCATGCACAAATAAATTAAGCAAGGAATGTATTGTTTAGCAAGAAATTAAGCATTCTAGAGGAAATTGAACCAGTTTGGCAGACCTCTGTAGAACAATAAGTTTGTTAAGAAAAAAGTCATTAGTCAGTAAGACTATTTTATTTAAAAAACATCAAAACGTTTTATGAGATTCCCTCTACCTTCCTTTTAGGATTAAAATAATAATGATTGTAATAGGGTGTTTTTAGGATAAAATTCTAAAGATTGTCCTTTCCTAAAGGTATGAGGAAATTTTCCGTAGAGGCATACTATGAAGTTTTCATCTCTGGCAGTGATATGTTTTCTTTACCAGATGGGGTTCGTACCTTGACACCGCTTTCTTTTCTTCACGCTGTTGATATCAGTGGTTCTGGCATATCCAATCTTATACCTACGATGTCAACTTCTCACCCTCGACCCTATCATTCCTTTTTTATTTGACATTACAGGCTCGTATAATCATTTTGGATTGAATCAAAGTGTTTTTGTCTATTCTTAATAATCTTTTAAACGAAATTCTGAAAATTCTTGCATGTTTTTTTCTCATCAAAAATTTTGTTACCAAACTCTACACATAGCAACAGTGGGGGTATTAGTGCCTGGGAGAGGTAATCGTACAAATATTAAATGTGGGGGGGGGGAGGTGGGGGTAGGTTATACCGAAAGATATACCAGGATGCACGATAACTTGAAGTGTTCCATTTTACCCGGCCGTTTGTATTATATAACTTAAACCGTGATTAAAGTCTATGTACCGCTTTTAATTTGACATTAAATCAAAATAAACAATAATCTTACATTTTGCAGAAGGCAAAAAGAAGGCAAAATACTATTTTACCTCGTTTAAAAAAATAATTGGGTCTTGCTGCGCTTCAGTATCAGTATGAGTTTATGAAACAGGGTTAATTTTTACGGGAGTTATCGCGATACGTACAAACACAAAACATTGTGCCAATTGGCCATTTAATTATGAACTTGCTGATTTTCGTTCAGTTCCTGAGGGAACACGTTGCTTAAGGGACAATCATTTTCCTGTAATCATTTTCTGCATTTTTCAAAGGAAATGCCCATATTTATATTATTTTTTATACAACATCATACTCATCCTTCCAATATCAGGAATGCACACCATTATTTACACTGATGTAAAAAGTTTTAGTGTAAAAAGTTCTTACATCTATTAGACGTTCGACATATCATCAGATAGTAAAAACTTTTGTGAGTTGTTAAACTTTTGTGTCTTTTCCTTTGATTAAAAATGAGTAAGAAGCCGTGATGCTCCTGCTCAAGGTTTAAAGCATAAAGTGGAAATGTAAGCCAGAAATGGATCGTTTCGCACGAAAGCACGCATTTCAAATTAAATTCACCCGGCTTGCGGACCCCTGCGCCAGATTTTAGAACTGCTACATTGGCTTTGAGTATTTTAAGTGCACGTATCGACTTCGGTCGATATTTTCGTATTTTCGGTGCACATATTCAACTCTGAGCACCAAAAAACATTGCAAACGACACTTTGCTTGAAACTTGCTTCCCTATTTTCCGGTTATTTACTAATTCGACTTGGTGTTTTTATTGACTTCGGACCAATTTTATTCAACTCAGAGCCTCATAACTTATGGAAAACGACACCCACACAACGTTTTATGTTTACCGAGCGTATTTTAGGTTTTCGGATTTTACCACGGTTTATTCAATTTTTGGGTCACTAACAGTTATTGTATTAACTTTGAACCGGTTTTATTCGATTCAGCAATATTTCGATTCAGCAGACTTAACAGATTCAGCAAACCGGGATAATGGTGTAATTTTGAATCGTTAGACATAAATTAATGAATCTCGGAATACTTTCTTGCGTAAAGGGGATTTCTTTTTAGTGGTGTTGTTAACTTTCGGTGTTCCATGCAACACCAAATTTTGCGAGAGAATAGAAAAAATAAATTTCAACATGTACTTTTATTTTGCTCTTTGGGTTCTTGGGACGAATAAATGAAATTATGCTCCAAACAATTTTGTCTCACACCGCTAGTTTGGCGGGAATAGGTGCCCTAAGTTTAAACATTTAACGTTTTAACTAAAAAATGAAGCTCAAGTATCGACATTTGAAACCATTTGCCAGAAGTAAAAATCACACAAATCATTCATTGCTGTTTCAATTTAAAAAAAATCAGGGTTAATACTTTTTTTCTAAATCTAGCAACATTGGTGACTATAAATACCTTAAAATGAGGTTTAGGTAATAAATGATTTGTGCTCTTATGCCAAAAATAAGCATTTTTAATTTTGGCAAATGCTTCCTAATGTTATTATTTAAGCCTAAATTTTGAGTTAAAATTTCTAATTTTTATTCTTGAGGCACTATACCTAATATCGGCTTTAGACAAAAATATACTGGAAGACATTCTATTGTATTCTTCCCTAGAAATCAAGAAGTCCAATAATAGTATATCTTCCAATTTACTTTTTTCAATTTTTTTGCAAAATCTGGTGTTTCATGGGACACCCAATAAAACATTAGTCTTAGCTCAAGTAAAAAAATATTTGTGGTAAGTGTAGAAAAACAGTTTTCTACTAAGTGTAAAAACTTGTAAAATGAGTTTAATTCAGCGTTCAACAATTCAACTGTACGTGTTGTCAAGAGCAAAAAGTAAGAAGCAGTTAAAGATTTTTTATTACCAAGTTTTATGGGTGTTAAATTGAAAATCGAACAGTTTATCTCGGAATAGAAATCTATGAGAAACCGATAAAGAAGTTGGAATAGAGTTTTCGACTTTAGCAAGGCACGATAAAAACCTGCTAGTGACGAGTACTTTACTCTTTAGAGATTCCAATAAAGAAAAAATCTCGGGTCGAGATTGATTCTAAAGTCAGACTCTTGGTTCTTTTCTCCGGGGATTAACTTTTTTTGTCAATGTTGGCAATACTGGAAGCCCTCTAAATTGCGCTTCATTGATTCCTCAGAAAAGATCCTCTAACTCATCATGTTTTTACCAGAGATGGAAAATATGAAACAAACTATTCATAAGCCCGGTAATATGGAATTGAATTTTCTCAACATATTCTTTATCTTTCTTTTCTAATAATTCTTGTAGACAACTTTTCAGCGATATTGTACTTATAAGAGTTGGTGATGTGAAACTTATATAGTTATTCTGTTTTAGCCTGTGATCTCTTCCTTTTGGCAAAGCATTACTAGGTATAGTGATAAAAAATATATCAAATAGAGTCTCTAAAATATTTAGATAATTTTTATTGGTCCCCCCTTTGGGTCTTTGTTATCATTTAATTAATACATCCAAAATAACGAACCGTGACTATTGATAACCTAAAACATTACTTAATCTAAAAATGACTAATTCTAAAGTTGTTTAAGATATTGCTGTGTTCATATAGGTTGCTAATAGCGTGTAGTATCGTAGTTATTTAGACATCAAGGGCAGTATTCATTAACTTGAACTTAAACTTATTTTAATTAATTTAAAGTTTAAACTTCCTTCGGTATTTGCCATGCTGGATTTAACCTCATTTAAGTCAATCTAGTCTTGTCCATCTTAAATAAGTGAAAATTTGTCTAATTTGTCATACATTTGATTTATAAATTAATACATAATTAATTGATAATACATAATGATTAATACATAATTGATTTATAATTAATAACATTTACAATTTTTTAATGATTATCAAGGTAATTTGATAAATTTTTCATAACTTTTATATTAATAATTGTATTTTATATATTTATATTTAAATTATTCTCAATGAATAATTTATTGAAATGGTGAGAGGCTAATTTTCATCGCCTAACCTCACAGGTCTGCTCCGCACAGTGCCTAAGATTTTACTAAAGACAAGGTAGTTAAAACTTTTTATCTTGGTGCTTTTAGTTGGTTATATTTGATCCGTTTGAAGCTGATTTAATTATAAAAAGACACCTTTCAAGCAAACAATTTATTTTTTGCCACATTTTTATTTTTAATAAAGAGGTCAAAATGTCATGCCTGTAACAACTCTTTTGGGATAAAGCATTTAAGTATTGTCTTAACATTTGCTGGATTCTTAAATTGTTTTTCACTCTTGCATTCTCCTTTTAATCTACAGTTATGAGTTGATTTGTACACTGCTGAGGAATACTGCGGGTGAATCTGCCAACAGGATATTTATGTGTAAATAAATATTGCACTTCTATTTCAATATAATAATCTAAACAATCTGATATTATTATAGTAGAGTATATAAGGTATCAAGGAAATAAATTAATTTAAATATATTAAAAACTTGAATCTTCAGAATAGAGACCAAGGACACAAGGAATATTCAGGGTAATCTCTAATCCCGCCTATACATCTCTTCGTACCCGCATATTTGGCGTAGGCCTCTTGTATGAAAAGGAGCTTTCTTCTCTTAGTTGGAGAGATATCCTACAATATATCAACCTTTCCAAGAGGTTCTTGGTAGAGGTGGTGTAGGCTAAGGAATCGGGGCTGGCAAGAAGGGCCCAACAACGTGGCCTATTTGCCTGGCTTTGCCTCCCCACCCTATTACTACTACTACTACTAATCTCTAATCCCTTTTTACTATGATTCCTTCTAGGAATTTTCTAGTTTTAGAGCTAAAGGATGAGCCAAGGAGAGTGACTTTTGAAAAGCCCATTTAGATCCAACGGAAGGATCAAAACGTAGCAAACGTCAACACAAAAGCACAAAAGAACCTGGAAATAGCCTATAGGAACATCCCAGGGGTGTCGGACCATTTATGTCAAAGCACCTATGTACTGTGTTTTTTTCTACTTTTGAAAAATAATTTATTTTTGAAAGTTTCTGTAGTTCAAATTGCTAGGCTACCAATATTATTACTTACAGCTGCTATAAAAATAACAATAATTGTCAACACATTATTATGACTAAAAATAATTCTCGCCAGAAAGCTAATGGTGTGTTAATTTAAATTGATTTAAAAAAATATCAATTTATATAAAAGTTTTATTTTTTTAAGTTAATGCACATTCAGTATCTTAGGGGCTTGAGCTGTATTCCAACGGTCATTAATATCTATAATAACTCTGTTCACAATAATTTGATTAAAATTATTATCATTTTTGTTGAAATGGGCTTTGCGTAGATCTTGGACATTCAATATTTCAACGCCTTAAATTATATGTGTTATACTAAAACCGGAAAGTATATAGGTTTTGATTTTTAGTCAAATTATATGATTCGTAACCCCCAAATTAAACAAACAACCGTTTTTATTCGTCAGTTCCTATTATATTTACATGGAATATACTTAGCCTTTTTACTTTCCCTTATTTATACCTGAAGTTTATAGATACAAGAATTGTGATACAAAAGTGGTTTTTACCAAGTTGTGTGTGTATTTTATCATCTTAGCTATAGCGTGTCTATGCTAGAGAATGGAAACTTGGAACAAAATTAGGATTAGTTGTGCTTTCCAGAAAATATTTTCTTAATGACATCATTAACCATAATTTATGACTAAGAAAAAATATCAATAATTCATAGAAGCCAGACAAATTATTGCATTAATTTGAAATTAAGTACACATTTAGTCCTAAATAAAACCGACTCAGTGTCTAGTATCATGTAACTTTTAAAATTAGTTCAATTTTTATCGAAAGACTTGTATAATTCTCCAGTTGATCTGACATTAGATACGAAAGTATTCCTTCATATTATCGGTGTGTAACATTACATCAGAATCATGTGCTAAGTTGAAAACATCTGATGAGTACTAGATGAGTATTGTGTTTATTCATCATGGTCCCTCATGGCGGGGAAACTAGCCCGGGGGCGGGAAAAGCTAACTCACCATCTAGCTGATGACCATATCCTGGTGATTTATGACCTGATTATTTACTCTCTTTATAATACTTTGTGCGTTAAATTAGAAACGCCCGCTCATAAAATAAAGAACCCGCATATTTTTAAATTAGCATTTATTTATATTATAATAATCTACATTTTTACTATACATGTAGATTATTTCGTCTACCAAAAAATAAAAAACTGCATGGTTTGAATATTTAGTTGAAAAATATATTTATTTAGAGGATTTTTATTTGATTTATTTATATTTTTACTTTTCCTTATTTATACCGTAGGTATATAGGAATCCGAAACCGGAAAACATGGAAACGGAATTATGAGTTTTAGGCGTTTTAAGACCTCCTGAGTGGTTTTCACAACGTTGTCTGTCTGTG
Organism: Microvelia longipes; assembly: GCA_018340805.1. Lineage (NCBI taxonomy): Eukaryota > Metazoa > Arthropoda > Insecta > Hemiptera > Veliidae > Microvelia > Microvelia longipes. The sequence continues at coordinate 61,083,427 of JACMZG010000008.1, forward strand.
TGTGTGTGTTTATTGTCATCATAGCGCTCAGTGTATTTAAGCTAGAGTGTTGAAATTTAGTAAAAAAAAAAATTAGTCTACCGCTGTAGTTGTGCTATTCGGAAAATATTTTTATGACGTCACTAACCTCTGCAATAATGACTCAGCTAAAATTCGAAAAATCATAAAACACGAAAAAATGATGCGATCCGATTGACATTAGGCACGCATGTAGCCATGTATATGACTAACATATGTGCTAAGTTTCATTTCATTATCAGCATTAATTTAATATTATTAGTATTCGTCACCATTGTATATAATTTTTAATTTATTTATACACTGGATGGGACTAAAATAACTACTTCTTACTTCTTTAAATGACTATATTTCGCCTTATTTATTCATTTATTTTAGCCTCTTATAATTATTTTAATTGTGATGTTATATATAAGTCGTCCATGAATTAATAATTTCATTTGTATTTTAGGTTTGTAGACATGAGTATGCCTGGGGTCAGGCGAAATATAGTCATTTAAAGAAGTAAGAAGTAGTTATTTCAGTCCCATCCAGTGTCTTTAAATAAATTAGCATTAATTTAATTTTTATCCAATAATCTGTATACGTTTTTTAAAAAAAAAGGAAAAATTCGAAAAATATTTAAATTGAGTTGAAATTTTTTAGTACCCTTTGGCGTTATAAATAAGTGTTCAAAGTTTCGTTATATTACAATAAAAGTTAAGCAGCATCGAGCGTGTTCAGTGCTCGATGCTGCTTAACTTTTATGATCCACCAAAAATCTCAGATAGACTTGTAGTAATATAACGAAACTGTGAACACTTATTAGCCATTTACTATCTGAGGACATTCAGTTTCATCACATACAAACTCATCGACACACTTATTGTTTGGCTGTCTTGCAGTTGGGAGTCAAGATTTTTAATATAAATACAGTATCTTCTATATTTAGTGTATTATATTCAGTGTATTAATTGTGTCAACTTTACTGTTCATAAATTTATTATCTTAATCTTAAATGATAAGTGATAACTTTTTGAAGTAACCTTAACAAGCTCAAGAGGGACGTGATAAAGTGTATCTTCATTAAACTGATGTTTTACTTGATTTATTTTCCTCACCATTCATCAGTTAAAATATCATGCAAAACATCATATGAGTACTTGCTGAATAAAGTTACACACCGTTGATAAATAGCTATTTTTTTCAAATGAAATTCGCTAATAATATAACACTAAAAGTATACTAAGTTCCATTTTAATACGACTAGCATAATCACTGTTTAGTGTAGATAAATTTTGTTAACAGCATTAACCGGGTCACCAGATGGACAAGTAATTGCTTGAGTTAATACTGATATTTCCTATCTGAGGACCAGCGATGCAAGTCCTAAGTGGTGAGGATTAGCGTTTCGAACGCGATAAGGTTTGAAAAAGTTCTGAGATTCTCGATTTTAGATTATTATTTAACAATTATTATAAACTGATAATTCAATTTCTGCATAATTAATGAAACAAGGAAAACATATTACAGAAACTATAACTAAGGATTTGGATAAAAGATTATTATTATAAAAGACAAAACGTAGTTTCATTTATACGTAGTTTCTTTTTACTTAAAACACAGAAAAGAAAAAAATAACTCGACAAATATTAGAGACTTAACGTCTTTGGTCCGATGAACGTTTTACTCTTTTCCTTAATGCTTTTTCTTTAATAATTCCTGAGTTCTTTCTCTCTCTAAAAGTATAAGAAAAAGGTTTGGATTGTACTATAAGAAAGGAAATGTGACCTACCAAAATAAAGTTTAGCAACATTTCGGGGCCCAACTCTAACACGAGAAGCACGTCTTCCTCGTAAAGCTACAAAATATCACCTACTTGTAAATAAAACATATTGTGTTCTCTTTTCTCACACATTTGCTTATTCTTTTTAAGCACACAATTCTTATACAAATATAGTAGTTTACTTTTAAAAATAATATATTTAACTATACCCTTGTAAATAATAAGTTATACATTTAATAAGCATTAAATTTTTTTAATTAGCTTGTCTAAACTAGATCGGAGGAATCTTATTTCACAATTGATCTTATCTTACATTGGGTTTAAGCTTATTTTGCAAATCTTAAATATCGGGGTGCCTCGGATATTTTTCTCACTACATCGGATTCGCTACGCTCATCCCCACTTCTTCGGACTCGCTTTGCTCGTCCTCAGACAGAAAGTACACTCGTTTTTTCCAAAGTATCACCCATACAGGCACTGACCTCACTCGATGCAGCATAAATTTTATGATCAAACAACAACCGTATTTATAATTGCCGTTTTGAAACGAATCTTGGTATACTTTATATTAATAAAGGGTTCTACTTGTACTAATTAATAATTTCAACTCAATGTAATCATTATTCGATTTTTTACAAATTTTAAACAGCGTATGCAAGTCATTCGACGGAAATTGAACTAATAATGAAAAAAGAGTATTACATAATATTGTTAAAGAAGTTTATAAAAATTAAAATAATGATATAACAAAAGTAACAATATAAGCTGTCTCTCTCTGCAGCAATTGACATTAGAGCAAAAATAATATATTTTTGGAATACCAATATCATTACTATTTATATGACTATAATCGTGTGGACCAAGCACTTTTTTAATGTTTTTATTGTCTTCATCGTGACCAGATTACTAATGATATGAGTAGCTGCTACCAATTTAAATTTAGTAAATTAAAACTGAGTTAATTATAAAGAAAGGAGAGAGATCGCCAAGAATTCATGTACTTGATAAATCTTTGACAATATACACTTCAAAACATTACAATAATATTTATAAATAATAAATAAATAAATAAATATAATATATATATATATATAATATATATATATATATATATATATATATATATATATATATATAATAGGTACATACTTTGTCAACATTGAACAGCATACTAATTTACTAGACATCTGAGAGGAGCAATAGCTCTTTTAATGAATCTTAGTAAGATTCTAGTGTAAATCTTCAAGGCAGCCAATGTGTCTTACATTATTGTCTATAGTGACTGCATAAGTTTTGTCGTTTTACTTACTACTGTTCTTGAGCTCATAAAAATATATTCAAAACTCTTCTCATAAAAATAATTTTGAACTAAGCTTTTTAACTCTACTTTTAGCCAGGAAAGAAGAATATCCAAAAAGGGAAGAAATGATAATAAAGTTTTTTTAAAACACTGATTTGTGGGTTTTTGGTTAAAAAACTGAAGGAGAAGCAGGAAAAGGGTTTACTTTTTCTTTGCTATAAAACTTTTTGAATCCCATGGTTTTGTCGGTGCGTTGAAACCTCCTTGAATTTAACGAGGCTAAGACATTTTTTCTTCTTCCAAGTTTTATGAGAGTTGAGTTCCCGTTTACTAAGAAGGAAAGGGCCGTTAGTTATGACTCTGTCCCCTCTTTTCCTTTTTCTTGGTTGCATCTTTTCTTGTTGTCATAACCAAAACAACACTTTAATGAGAATAAGAAAATGTTTTATACACTTTTAAGCGAATTTCATTTAGCAATGTATTTTCTTTAAGATTAAAGAAACTATTCCAAGCAGTTTTATGAAATGGTATATAAGAAACCTAAAATCACAATTTTCACCATTTTAGCTAATGTCTGAGCTAGGATTTTAACATAGTATGTATATTACAGCTGTAAAAATTAGTAAATATACTTGTTTTATGGTGTAAATAAATGTTTTAAAGCAAGAATTACTTCAAGTCTACTTTTGCGTAAACGGTTCAATGTATTGTGAAAGAATTTGTGTTGGTTGTATGGTGTTGACTTTTTAGATATATTACTTTCGAAAATATTTATTTTAAAAGAAGCTGATTGACCATAAAATAAGTTGTGTATATTCATATTATTTTACCCTCTTTGCGTGCAGTTGTCAAGAGCAGAGCTCTCTTTACTAAGTCTTGTGAGAAATGAGAATCAAACTAAGGTATCATTAATCTCAGCCGAGCCAAATGCTTTCTCTGATATAAAATTGATATTCTATAATTTAATTTTCTAGATAGTGCTAAACAGTTTATAGTTTGATGTATGCTGCTGTTAGTGAGTGCTGTGTGAGTGATTCACCGAGGCTGTCACGAACAAACATTACTCCACCCTCTATCAATTTTTACTAAATCTCTTTTTCTTGACTAGTTTGTCTTTTCCCCTTAACGTCTCAATAAGTACTTCTTTTTATGTTGAGTCTTATTGTCATGTTCTTGTTCTTGAAGTCTATCATATCAACTTCTTAATCTATTGTTCTTTTTCAGATTCTTTTCCTTTAGTTTTATTCTCATCCACTGATAGGATACTTCTTTACTGTCGGGATTTTTCTCGTTATTTTCGATCTTTTCTTATTTATCATTACTTAAGTTCTCGCTGGCTTTTGTCATGTTGCGTCACCCTTCTTTTCAATGATGAGAAACTTTTATTGTTATTGTCTTTAGGGTTTGCTTTATCTTTGAGTTCTGGCCCGTGACGATGTTACAGTTCTCCCTTTCCTAAAGTTTGTCTTGGCACTTCAACTTCATAATTATGAGTTTTGTCAATCCTACCAGATCTTTAGCACTTAACAAAGATATAAAACTAACAAGACTTAGTAAGAATTTTCATTAATTTTACTTCTTGCTCTTAAATAATTTACAACATATCATACCACATTGAACTACTTTAACGACTAATCATAGAGTTAATGATCTGTTTATAACTTTTACTTTTTAATGCATTGTAACTACTTTACTTTTAGTGATTTACTTCCTCCATCTCACAAGTGACATTTTAAAGCACATGTCTGTTAACGATATGTTATATTAACATGTAAAGTTGAGTATTTATGTCTTTGCTTCATGTATTATAAAATATCGACGTTACATTTATTCTGATTAATGTTGACGTAAAGTTGTCTAGTGTGCATTATGCCTTCACGCAAGAACGATTCCATTGCAAGAGAGGGTTTAGATTACCATTGCATCATGCATGAGTGCAGGGCATTCAGAATGCCCACTCCGTCATCGATCCAAGCTCATCACATCATCAATACTGACCAGTCATCACTTTCACATCAAACCTTTATTTAGGCTCACATCAATATTACCCTTATTTTATGAATGAAAGAGATATGTGTATTCTCAATCGTATATATTTTCACAGAGGGGCGGTATATGGGACTGAGTGTGAGTACATTGCAAGTAAACAAGACAAACCATTAACTTATCGCACACACCCAGTTGGATAAAATTATAATTAGATTATATATAGCGGTGACTTATCCCATTATATAGTATTAATCAATTTATTTGCACAACTGTCACCCCTCATAAGAACCGCTATTAGTAATTCAATCCTAATTAATTAAAACAATTACAATTTAGGAAATCAGTTTATTCTCTTAATCCTTTACAAAAATTAATAAAAAAAATACTTTGTGGAAGAATTTTTCTAATTGATTTTGATGTAATTAATATTGATCTAAAAAATGATTTTTTTAAGATTACATTTAATATTTTGTTTTTAGCTGAATAATTATGTTACATCAAATATAATTTAGATTTGTTTTCACAAATATTATTATTTGGCTAAGGTATAATAGATTTTAATATTTTTTCAAAGATTTAGTTGAAGCATACCTCAAGCCTTCTTGACCTTGACCATCAATAAGGATTGTATTCAGAAAATTCAATTTTTTCGGGTAAACCCCAACGGTAAACGGTTAAGCATACTGTAAGGCTTTGATTATTCCGAAAATATTATGAATAGAAAGATGCGGTTTAAAGAAAATAAGTTATGATGAATAAACAAATTTATCTTATGAAAGTAAATTTTAATTTTCTTCTTTGGTTTTGAAATTAGTTTGCCTTATTGAGACTACAAATGTTGCTTAAAAATATCGCTGATACTTTCTCAGTTGAGATAAATAAATTAAGAATTCACAAGTCTAAAAAATCTGAAATTTCTACATCCACTAAATTTAACTACTTTAACATAGGAATTTCTACTTAAATTGCTTATTATACCTTTAATATGGTGAAAAAAATCAAAAGTAACTTACGTCATAAAATGGTGCTGAATTATTCTCCACTGTTTTCTTTTCATAGGTAAGTGGCTTCATGTTAACTGAACAAGGGGCCTTCGTTTCTTTAATTTCTGGCCAATTGACACCTAAACAAGTGTAAAACATAGTTAAAGCAAGAGCCCATCGTCCTCTTGGTTCCTACGGGGCGTCCCCCCCCTCGCATCTTCCAGTGGCCGCTTTAAGGCCACATAGTTTTTTTATGTTTGTCATATTACTAGTTTATGTAAGTGACATACTGTTTCGATTTAAGAGAATTTCCATATGTAACAGAAACGTGATTTGTTTACATTTGGTTGTATATGTTATTCGATAAAATCAGAACTAATGCTAATAATAAAATTGTTTATTAACTCTGTATATTTCTAAGCTGTGCATAGTAGTGTAGGCGTATTAATTTATAGCTCGATCACACAAATTTTCCAGGTTTTGTGATTTGTTAGAAATGTTTCTGAGTCATCATAGGTTAATGACGTTTTGTTTTACACATTTCATAAACAACAAGGTTCTGTAAATTAAAAAGGTTGAGTTTCAATCAGATCAGAGAGATGATTCAACACCTATCATGTGCCATAGAAACTTCTAAGAACAAATACCTTGTACATACATACATACACGTACACAAACACACACACACACACACACCACACACACCACACACACACACATATATATATAATATATATATATATATATATATATATAATATATAATATATATAATTATATATATATATATATATATATATATTACATGTGTGTATATGTGTATGTGTGTGTGTGTGTGTGTGTGTACGAAATTTTTGTTCCTAGACGTTTCCCATATAAGCACATTTGTATTGACTTTAATCGATTAATTTGAGCCCTGCTGGTTAATACACCCACTATGTGCGGGATATTATTGGAACGGGAGTATGTATACATTGTGTACTAAGTATGTAATTAGTATACTCTAATAGTTTGCTGTTAATTAGTTATGTTTTAAACTGTTATAGTGTATGTTTTAAACTTAAACTGAAGGTAGTTCGAATTTAAGGGGGTTTTTGTTCTGGTAGAAGATAAACGCTTATATGGTGCAAGTTTCTTAAAAGTACATCATATTTCCTGCAACTCCTACTTATCCTAGTATTGAAGACTAGGAATGCTTGGCCTTCTGTATTGCTGCAACAATTTTGAATAATAAAGTGCAACTCTTAAGATAGTTTTGATAAGAAACGAAACTTCGAGTTAATTGATCAATATTCCCTTAGTCGTAAATGTAACTATATAAATATAACCAAAGTCATTGTGCATGCAAATTAAAATTCGCGAATGAACTAAAAATTGTGCTCATACGCACCTTAAACGATTATATATCCTATGTAAATCTTAACTTCTCTAACTTAAGATAAAGGATTCATTACACAGGGCATACTTTTTGAAAAATAGTTTTCTTTTTATTTGTAAGTCGTAAAAGGTGTTTTGATAGTATTGTATACCAAACCATTTACCTAGTTTTTAATAGAAGTTTATCTTTTTGTTTAAAGCTTATACCACTTTCTGTACTCACAACTTGTTATTGTTATTAAGACCTTGTTCCTTATAAATTTTAAATTGATTTTACAAAGTTGTTTTTTAGTGTCACAGTTATAGTGAAATGTTGTTTTAACTTTTTCCATATCTCTATAAACTTCAATACATATTTTATCAAGGTACATATTTTATCAAGGGAAGGGTAACACTTGTGAATTTTTCATCAACATTATACTGAGAAAAACTTGTAAAAGCAACGTAGGACGTGAAGAACTCGTATTATAAACAAAGATAAATGTTCATAAAATACAAACTTATGGGGAGTTGTTACTACTTGAAATAAAGAGTTTCTCTCTAAGAGACAATGTAACGAGACATTTTAGCGTCGGGTTAGCTCGGTTTAACACAAGGGACATCAGATACAATTCATCTCTTTAGTTTTTACTCAAAGATATTTTTTTGAGTACTTATATACTTAAAACCGTGGCTTCTTTTCGCTACCAAATGACTTAGAAACTTTGTTCCATTCCATTTAAAAAGAAAAACCTTTACTGATAAAATTATAGAGAAATGTCATATTTTTCAGTTGAGAGATGAGTGGTTTTTGTAATCTTGTGGATCTTTTATATTGGAAGGGGATAAAGTAAGAAGTGGAACGAGATATAACAATGGCTGTATGATTGGTAGTGTTGCTAGTGGGATGAGAGACCACAACAATGTCGTGTCAACTCCTCTGATAACTTTATCTATAGAAAAATAACTCCTTAATATTTTCCTTTTCAACAAACTTATTACGTTCTACATTCTTTATTACTCGTAACAATAATTGTGACACATTTTTTTAAAATAAAGCAAAATGTTACACTTTATCTCCACAAAGATAACTTCTTATTGGATAGCGTTATACCAATAACTGAAGCCATCGATTCTATGTTTACAGAAATGAACTAGTTATGCAATAATTGGTATTGATTTGGCACAACTATATTGACACAACATTACGATTAAAATTGTATCTTAACACTTTGTTTAGTTGGATTTACTAAATTTAACTTCTTAACTTAAAAAATCACATAACTAAAACACATAATATATTTCCATAATAACATGAAAATAAAAATTATTATTTTTAGAACAAACCTTGAGGACAAAAAAATGTCATAGGTTAAATTAATAGAATAATAATTGATCAAATAAAGAGAGTAGTGATTGGTAAAATAGTATATGATAAAAATAAGAATCTTTTAAGTGAAATATAACAAAGAGGTCTCGTTGATAACAAAACAAGAGTCCATCAGCCTCTTTGCCGCTACTCAGCGTAGCGGCCCTCGCACCTCCTTGTGGCCTCTTCTTATTACTTGTTTATATAAGTGGCATACTGCCAGGGTATAAGCAAATTTTCAAAGGTATTATTAAAAAATTAGGTACGAGTTGCCTCGGAACTTTTCCTCATCACATCGTATTCGCTACTCTCATCCTCCTAACTTCGGACTCACTTCACTCGTCCTCTGATAGTAAATGCATCCGTTCATTTTAACTGGTCGTCCATACAGCGCAGACCACGCTCATTACTACTTAACTTTTATGACCCAAGAAAAATCATGGCTATAATCTTAGTGTAAAAGTATAAACTTGTACTGAATTTTAACTCAATTGAGCTATTTAACGATTTTTTTATAATTTGTTTAATAAACGTACACAAGTCTAACTAATTCTTATAATGAGATAAAAGCCAGCGCTAGTCTTATAAATGGCTACATGCGTGCCACATCTCAATCCGATCGCATCATTGTTCGCATTTATCGTTTTTTTGCTGAGTCGTTTTTACGGGTTCCAATCCAATATATATAAATATATTATATATATATATATATATATATATATATATATATATAATATATATATATATATATATATATATATATTGTGTGTGTGTGTGTGTGTTTATATATATATAAAATAGAGAACAATTTATCAAAAGACATATGTGAAAAACAACTGAACATCATAGGTGTGAACTTCGCATTCTTGCAATAATTACACTATCTGCGTAAGTCTTAAATATAGAGACAAGCTTCTATAAAAGGTTTCTTATAGCAGGGAAATATGATTAACTTTATTTTGCTTGTTACCACTTCGTGTCTAAATATTTTTATTAAAGAAAGTAAAGGTACGTAAATGCTCTAAAGTGTTATTATATGTTGAACTTGTCTTATCCTTGCTACATAACCTGCGTTTCGCGTCTTTTAAGTTTGCATTTATTTCTCTATCTCATAAAACATTCATGGGATCTTTAAAGTTCCCTTATCTTGTTATCCCTTTTTTTAAATAAATTTGGATAAAATGAAGAATTCTTGGTCTTTCCCAGGCGTTACTTAGGGTTACAAGGAAGATTATTTGAGGAAAGGATTTAGAGGTTCCATGTTGCATTTGGCAGGGAACAACAATATTTAATTTTTGTCATTGTCATAATTCTTGTCGACGGGGTCTCATATTTCATACATTGACGCCATATACAAGTTGAGAATTTATTTAAGTACATTCAGGCTTTTTAGGATCTAAAATAATTTTATTACAAATCTATTCATTTGTAATCGCGATTCAAAGAGATAGTTGTTAGGTTGGCAACACTAACTGCGGGAAAGCGAAAGGGTGATCAATTTTTTTATCATAGAATTAGCATAGAAGCGGATAAAAATTATTTTTTGATTTCTTTATTGTTAGTTCATTTGTGATAAATGAAGTAAAAATTAATAGAACGACCATCGGTGCTAGAAAAATGTCAATATTTCATAGATAAATACTTTGATTATTCCAGGATTTTAAATATAGAATCAGGCTCTTATCACTACAGACTTGTATTTGTCCGATTTAAGCCAGAAATAATAAAACCTAAACAGATAATTTAAACAAACATTTTACAAAAAAATTGAATATATTGAGTTATTAATTATTTTAGCGTGTACATAAAATTGATTAATAAATTAAAACACCATTACGGTGCAAATCAGCTTGTTATCAGTTAATTTAAATACCTGTTACAACTAATTTAAACAATTTAATGCAATAAAAAGGCAATTTTGTGTGTTCAACTAAAATTATTTAAAAGTGACATTATTTAACAATAACTAAGATAAAACACTATATTGTGATTTTCATCACTCAATTTAAATACTCGCGACAACCCATTAAAACACTATTTTTCAATGAATTAGTGATTTTACTGAGTTCATACGCCCAAAAATTAATTAAATAAAAGCACTTTGAGAAAAAATTTAAAGAAATAATTGTCAAAAATAATAAAAACCAAAAAACTTCCATAAGGACTTTAACAACGATCACCCATTCGTTATCAATTTGTTATCAGCGACGGTGGCGCTGCTACGGACTTTGGATCGCGAATAATATTGTTACTACATTTTTCACATCAAGCAAAAACGATCAAATTGTTTAAACCATTACTTCTTACTTATTTTTTGTTACATTTAACAGCTAATTTTTTATTGATATAAAAGTGTATAAAACTGCCAAGAATAATGTGAAAGGGTAATGTAAAGTAAGAAAGTAGCATTTGTTAAGATTTATTATTTGGTTGGTAGCAATACTTTATCCTTTCAGATACCGTAATAAACCATTTATCATTGAGCCGCAAATCAGAATTTATTTCTTTTACAAATAAAATAATACAGTTTATAAAAATCTTATGCCACATATTTTGTTAGGGTCACATCTTTTAGTGTTTTCATTTAAATAACTACATTAAAGTAATCCAGGAAATTCTTAAACTCCTATCAAGGGGTCTTATCTACGTTTATATATTGACTGTTTATTTAATTTGCTTAAGGTAGGTTTTATTATTCCTGGTCTGTTTATTTTAGCAGATATCACACATACATCTACTTACAAAATGAATTGCACGAACTATACCAGGATCACTTGCTTTTGTTATCACGAAGAATAGTTCTCTAATAGTTAATAATTTACAGGTGTAGAACCATGAAATTAAATTGTGAGAACATAAGGTGTTTTTAAAATTTTAGATTGATTTTTATGGGTTAGGCAGATAATTTGTCAATTGGAATCTCATAATGATCAGAAACTATATTGGAATCCACATGGAATCATTGATAACTCTGACTAAATTGATAGATTGTGCAATTGACAATCTAATTGTCTATCCAAATTGTGTTAGTAATTTTTTTGGAGATTTGTAAGAAGTTTGAGTCGGTGTCTTTCCAACATAGTTTTCAATCGTTATAGATTAGAAAACGTTTCAGAAACAGTTCCTTCATCTTTGAGTTATCCAAAGGAATGACATTTTTTTATGTTATTTTATTATCCCGTCTGACTTTTTTTCTGATATGCTTGTATAGACTGTAAGTGTGCTTTTAAGTCACTATTTTGAGTTAAAAGGTCTTGAATTTTCTTTTTGGTAAAATTCACGTCTTGAATATTTTACGTAAAAATAGTGAGGGTTTGTGTTAAGCAAAGGAAAACTAGGTTATATTTATGTCCCTAAGTTTGAGTCATAGCGTATCCACCCTTCTTCAGTTTATATCTATGCAAACAAAGTTACACGGGTTGCTTGGAGACTCCCAAAAGATCTACGAGGGTTCTTAGGGCTATCAGGGTTCGTTTCTCTGACCCCAAATGTTCTCGAGGAATGTCTCGTTTCAATAACTTTTGTAGCCTTTATAATTTTGTAGCTCCTCGATAGCTTTTATTAATAGTTTCAACCTCATACTATTCCACTATATAAACTAGAATCTAATTTGAACCAATCAAGACATTCTTGAGGGTTTTCTAACAATTACAGTGGTATGAAACATCTTAAGGGTGGATGCTCTAAGTGATTCAGAGGTTTCAATTGTATTTCCCTCCCGTATGATCGAGAAAGGACGACATAAGTAAATTTGCCATTATTTTCTCCTTTATTTAATCTATCACTATAGGGAAATTACTTTATATTGAAAGCCAGTAAAAATACGCATGTGTTCAGATTCCAATTGAGATTGAGAGGTGCACTAAATTGCTTATTTTTTCAAGAAACATCTGTTGCATTAAAAACTCTAATCATTAGTTTAGTGCTAATGGCCTCAATAGTTTTCAAAATATTTTTAACAAACACCATTTAATTTGACTGAGAGCAGAGGCTGGGCTGAAAATCAAGTACCTGTTATAAACTTTAATTTTTAACTATAACACAAAGAATGTGTAATAGCAACATGTAAATATAACAATATGTAAATCTAATTCATTCAAAAATTAATATTTATTTACGAATGGCCAGAGTTTATAACATTGATCTCAATATTTCACTCGATATAGTTGACATAATATAATTGTGCGAGAGACACTTAAGAAATGTGATAGCAAAATGCAATGCTACGTCTAGGAACTGTTCTATCATTGAACATATTTGTCATCATTAATGGCTGTGTTTCGTTACGTCTAACTCATCAGGGCGCCAACAGAGCCTAAACTCACTCTGACCTTCAATTAAATTTTCGAAGAATATAATGTGCATTTCCTAGGTGTCTCTCGCACAATTATATTGTATGAACTATTCATGTTGTGCAAAACTCGGTAGTATCAAAGATATACTTTACTCTATACTTTTGTAACTTAAGGTATATTAAAGTTTAATAAAAAATAATAATTTGGGGCATTTGCTTGTCACTAAAAGAGGTAGATTTACGTTAAATTTTATTTCGAAGATCGAATTTTTATTTTTCACATCTTTTTAAAAGTTTGATGACTTAGCCAAATGTTTTACCAAAATCCTATCGTTATATCTTCCGGGCAGCACCGCTTAATCTTAAGTCAGTTTTTTGTTCCAAGTTTTTAACTCTCTATGAATACAGTGGGAGTTATGCGTGACACATTCACACACAGATAGGCAGCATTATGTAAACCAACGAAGACATAAGTGCCTGAAACCAATCTTAGTTTCTGATATTTAGGGTCAACACGATACTTTTTTCTTCATTCCTACTTTAGTAGGTAAAGAAAAGTAGATATAAGTTTATAACATTTATCGTAGACTTAGTCTAGAGATTGTTCCCAATCTCTATTCGAATGTCTATCTCTAATAGACTCTGCTCAACCCTATTAAACTAATAAATTACGGAAATATCAACTGACTTTGAGTATCAATATTCCGAATCAGCCAGTCTGATCTGCCTTCTTGAGTAGATAAAAACCCTTCATTTTTCATTGGTCTTCTATAGCATTTCTTAGCTCTAATGTTATTATAAACATCTCTCAAATTTGGAGGTAGTTCAGGCTCTAAAGTATTCTTCTTTGATAACTAGGGATGTGCCGACTATCTGTAACATTGAAATTAGAAAATATAAATATTAATTGTAGAAAAAGCAATATTACTACTAATTTACTCTTTAAAGCCTTTAATAAAATAAAATAATTTAATTAATTAAAATAAAACAAAACAAGAAATGTAAAACTAAGCTAATCTCTAATCTAACTAATCATGATTTAATCACATCTAGCTTTGCGCTTGGTAAATTAAAATATTTTTGAAAGTGAAATAAACGTTGACAATTTAAAGAACAAGTTGTATTTATTACCCATAAGCATCAATTACCCGCAAAATAGCAAATTACATGTATTAGTACTTTTCCTCCCTACTACCTTAGGCATATCTTTTCCTGTGTATCTATATTGTGCTCACAATCCAACATCGAGATTTTACCCAAATCATCCGTCACAAGCACTTTATGTGTGTGCCTTGAGGCCTGTTTGTGTGTGTGTTACGTATCAGAAAAAATGTAATATCATATTTCCCATCGAATATATGATTTCATCCCAAATAGGTGCAGAATCAGAAAATAATTGTAGTACAAGAGCAAATGGTTATCTATTGTTATAATATTTGGAATTGCAATTAATCTGAAGTTAGTTTATTATTGTAAGGTCGACAGTAGCGAAACAGAAATAGTAACACCGTAGAAATTGATATACTCTATTTTCCTGAGGTCGAGCTTAGCGAGATCAAATAAATGCTTCCTTAAACTTTGGATAAATATGACATTCTGAAGAAAGTCATATTTATATACATATGACAAGCGAAGAAAGTCCGAAGGTGTGAGGGAATGTACTTAAGTCCCCCATACCCAATTTTTCAAATTAAAATAGTCTTTGTTAGGGAACCCAATGATCCTTCCATGCTGTTATGTTGCCTAATGCCTATAGGCATTAGGCAACGACACACGGCTAAAAGTGGGACAATAGCGAGGGAAATTGTGTTGAGAAACCAATAAGGTTGTTGAGTTGAAATTGAGGTCCAGGATTAACCTTATCGGCTTTCTCGCATTATTTTCCCTTGCTGTCAACTGATTTTAGCCGTGTGTCCTACTATAAGGCATGAGTATCTGAGACATATCGTAAACCTGGGAGTCATGAAGTATAGATGACTTGAGCTATGTAACAACCTTTCTGGTTGCAACGATTTGTTCATGCTAGTCATTTTAGCATTTCAACTCTCCTGAATGCCACTCTGCTTATATCCCTTAGAGTTTATGCACTTACTGCAACCACAGTAATTTTTCCTTCCTCTTTACAGGCCGCACTTGTAGCCAAGTTCTGACTAATCGATCTCATAAATCTCATCTAGCCCGTCATCTACTAGCTTTTAAGAATCTCACCAGTTCCTCTAAATTCATATCAGATACTCGTTATACATACTGCTCTGTCCAGTCCGACAAAGGGATACACCGGTAGCAATGCCGTAGTTAGTGTGCATAAACCCTTTTCCATAGCCCTGACCTGAATGCCAACGAGGCTTCTACATTTTCGCTAATCGTGGGTCCATAAAAACCGCTAAATCCGAGTCTCCACTTTCACTGTGCTCGGTTCGAAGGTTGGGTAATTTTTAGATTTTCCTTCGGCCTGCAGAACTTTGTCTTTAGATGAGATAGAGACAACAGAAAGACTGGTTTTGTAACAGCCAAAGGAAAACAGGCCTTAAATTCAAGGCTTCCCGAGAAATCGGTAAAAAGGATAACCTTATATAAGATTCTTCTCCGGCTGAATTTAAACCCTTTACCTCCAGGTCGTAAGTCGAGCGCTCTACCACTTAGCTACCGTTCCTTGGCGTAACTAATTTCAATGCTAATTTTAACCTTTAGAAGCAATGACGAATATTATAAATTGTAGGTACATACAGCTTGGTCTCTTAATTCTTGGCCTTTTGTGTTTTATCGAATAAGTCCGGTAGCCCAGATGTGTTTTCTACCTCATAAGCGGTGGACACCATTCGACTATAAGATTTACGGGCCAATTAAGTTAAGTAGACGAACTAGCTGTCTGGCGTTGTCAGCATGATATGATGACTGATTATATTTTTCAAATAACTACAACTATTCTATATTATGAAAAATGTTCCCAATAAAGGTAGTACAATAAATAAATAGAAAAAGACTTTGGAGCTTCCAGACTTTAAAAACATCAAAGTTTTAAACATCAATTTATTTGTATATGTAGTTGCTAAATTTTACCTGAAAATATTCGGGACTGTTACAGATATTCTGAGATGTTTTCGTTTGATGAATTTTAAAACCAGAATCTGTTACTTCTTTTGAAGGACACGGAGGGCACAAATGCACTACCCGGAGGTAAGCCTAAAATATAAGATTATTTTTACTATAATAGTGTATTAGAATTATTCTTTTCCACTTTCGAAGTAGAATATTTAGCAATTTTTCAGAAAAACCCGCTATGACTTTCAACTAAGAGTTAAGGTATAGAAATAATCCTTATTATTACTTTTCCACATTAATACCGTAGGTATATAAAAAAAAGTATTGTGATTGCAAAAATCCGAAACCGGGATGTCACCTGAATTATTCGTTTCAGGTGTTTTAAGGCCTCCTGAGTGGTTTTCGCAAAGTAGTCTGTCTGTATAATATGTGTGTGTATGGGTGTGTCTGTTATTATTGTTGCTCCCAGTGTATTTATGCTAGAGAGTTGAAACTCAGTACGAAAATCAGTCAACGGTTGTAGTTGCGCTAATCGGAAAATAATTTTTATGACGTCATTAGCATAATAATGTCTTAGCAAAAATTTCAAAAATTCATAAAACGTGGAAAAATGATGCGAAATTGGGAACCATTTATAAGACTAACATATATGTGCTGAGTTCATCTCATTATCAGTATTAGTTCAATTGTTATCGGATTACTCGTATACGTTTTTTTTAAAAAAATGTAAAAAAATCGGAAAATAATCTAATTAAGTTGAAATTTAGTTCAAGTATATACCTTTACGCAAGAAATAGGTACACTAAGTTTCGTTTAATACAAGTATATCCATGAATTTGGGTGGATCATAAAAGTTAAGCAGTATCGATCATGGTCAGTGCCTGGATCGGTGACTTCTGGGAATGAAACGGATATATTTACTGTCTGAGGTCGAGCGAAGTGAGTCCGAAGACGTGTTACAGTATAAATTTAACAACTAGTATATTCTGAGGACGAGCGAAGCGAGTCCAAAGTAGGGAGGATGAGTTTAGCGAAACCGATAGGATGAGGAAAAGTTCTGAGGTACCCTGTACCCGATTTCTAATCATCGTTTTAAACCTGCAGTTATTCCAGTATGTACCTCAGTACTTCTGGAGTACTTGAGGAGTACTTAGGAGTACTTGAGTACAAAAAGTCTTTTTTCTTATCACTCTGTCAAAACCTTGTTTTAAGACCAAAACGTTCAACATTTTTAAATTAATTTTGAGTGGAAGTGAAGTATTAGAAAAAAACTAAGTTGCTTCTTGCAGTGTGTTATTGAAGTTTTAAAGCCTGTTGTTTAATAAAACGTCGCAACTATTGCTTAAGCTATTACTCTGATCATTATAATTATACCGGATTTGTTTCTATTTCGTCTTCGTCCTCAGGATATTTACTTTGAATTTTTATAAAACTACTTAGTGGAGCAGTTGAATCAATTGGTGGTGTATTAATTCCCCAACAACGTGACGGGAGATTTGTGGTCAACGCTGATGGAGGAAAGTGTCTGCTTGTCCTCTCTTTGATCGTGTTTAATTCTACGTTGTATGTTGCTGGACCTACAATTACACAACTAATGTTGTAAATATGCACCACATCAGTGGCGTAGCCAGGGGGGCTGAGGGGGCTTCAGCCCCCCGAAATTTTTACATAACCTAAACCCGCAAAAAATGTGTGAAAAAAAAAACTTAAATAAATAATATCATAATATATAAAAAATATACATGAAATGAAAGAATAAAAAATAATTTGAAATCATTGAAATGTACAAATATATATATATATATATATATAATATATATAATTATATTATAATATTATTATATATATATATAAATATGTATGTATGTAATATATATATTATATATATATTTATATATATATACATACATACATATATATATATATATATATATATAATATATATATAATATATATATATATATTATTTACATGTATTTTAACATTCAGCCCCGAAATTAAATCCTGGCTACGCCACTGCACCACATATACACGTAGGGTGTGTTGAAACAAATTCCTTAATTCAATTAAAGTTTATCAAACATACAAACTTTGAAATTTAAAAACGAAATCCAAAAGTTTTGTTGGTCCCTAAAAAAAATATTTTGGACTCCCAGAAAGTCCGAGAGCACAAGGTAGGGAACCACTGTCCTATCCCTATGAAGTTCAAGTTTACGTTCTAAATAATGATGCATTGCTGTCAGAATGATAAATATCTGAAAGAATGATATACCTTCTGACTAGTTTTGTTTCTTCGAAAAAAATTATTCCCGGTCAAGTTAAAAACATTTTCTGACAACTTAGTTTAGTGGGGCTTAGTTGATTATTCTTATTAAAAGACAAAGTACTGTCTGATACTTACTAAGATCAGATTGTTTAGGAATTTTAAATCTTGGTGCACAACTTGAGAATGGCACAAGTTTAACTCTTCTTCGTTTACATTTATATTGTATCGGATTGTAGTTAAGTGGCCCAGGTGTATCAGTTTCTTTGTAAACAAATCTCTGAAAAATATATTAGTTTTTAACATTTCCAATTACTTTTTAGAAACCCGATTCCAGAAGTAGTTTTAACTGCGCTAATTTATTTATTTATTTTTAGAATAGTCTTGGTAAACTGCGCTAATTTCTTTTTAACAATAGAATTAATTATTCAATAATGTTAAAAAGGTTAATATTTTCGTCTTATAAACTCAGAATGGACGAATTAGAAATATCGACATCTTAGTTTTGGATTTTGGATTAAATTATCACACTTATGTCATTGCAAGAGGAGACAAATCTCGGTTAAGTTGTGTGTATTTTCTGTTAAGCGCTTTTCAAGTCCTTCATTAATTCTTAACGACGATTTTTTATTTTCTTAACAACTCTAAACAACGAAACTGTTTGCAAATAACACAGATAGTATGCCTAAGCTTTTTCTACAGCAGCAATTCTCAACCCTTTGGTTTCACTCAGACAATTACTTTTTGGTTCGGGAAAAAATAATGAGTAAAAGTATATTATTTATACATAAAATTTCAAAACTGTGTACGTGTGCTTTTGAAGAAATTGTATACAACGAAAGAAATATAAACTTTATTTTTAACTATATGTTTAACCTTGTATAAACATAGATTTATAGAAATAGCCAAACTTATGTTTGACAGTTAACTTAAGTCGCCTATTCCCCTTGTATTTGACAGTTAAAAATACTTGTATTGATAGTTAACTTAAGTCGCCTAATCCCCTTGTATTTGACAGTTAAAAATATTTGTTTTTGATAGTTAACTTAAGTCGCCTAATCCCCTTGTATATTATAGTATATTAGTAGGCATATTATAGTATTTCTTGTTGCCTGTCTCACATTTATAATTAGAATAAAGGTAAATAATTCTGGTTTGCGTGAGACTGTTCAGGACCCAAGAAATTAAAAAGCCGTAAAGAGCACAGAAAAAACTTAATGCTGCTACAATTTCTAGTACGCTGTGCTCGACAATTTATAATTTGTCACTTACTCCAACAAATCCACCAAATAAGCAACTATAGACAATGGTATTAAATGTTATAAGCAAATAGTAATTTACTACTCTATAATAATGCATTACTCTGCAATAATACAGTACTCTGTAAGCACCTTTTATGTTAATTAATTTGGCTATTATTCAAACTCTTACAAAACAAAAAGAAAGCCCGCAAACCCTTCTTATAAAGTATATGAAATGGTTCACAGAGTAATTACTATTAAATTTGGGTCGCGGATCAAACAGGTTGATCTATAATTCTTGTATTACTATCTTTTGTAACGCAAGACAATTTAACTTTTTAATTTAATTCGTATCCTTATCATGTTTCAATATTGTATATTGTAGCGAAGTAAATTTATATTGTTAAAGCATTTCTTACCTCAGCTGAACCCCATAATCCGTTTGGATTTTTATTATGGGAAACTTTCTTATAAAGATAATTACATGTCCCATCAAAGAAGTTATCCTGAAAGTAATTATCAATAACAATTATCAATGAATAATCATTTTTATTGATACGATATTAGTACTATACTATAAATTGATTTAAAACAAATACAATCAATAAATACTCGATTTTGGAAACAAACAAGTCACTATTTCCTAAAATCACTATTTGTCAATTGCAGTTTTCAAGAATCTTGTTTAGTTGGTTTGTATAGTTATAGTCTAACTATACAAGATTCTACTGTAGTAAATTATTCGTGTATTACGTTAGTAAAAAAACTAACTTACTTCCATTTTCCCTTACATTTTAGTAGTAAAGACACCAGATGTATGTGTACACACATATTACATTTAGTCATAATGTGGCAATTGTCCCATATATATCCTTTAGTAAATGTATAATTCGATGCTAATCAGGCACGATTGTTCCTTATTACCGATCATTTTGATAGAAAAATGTACTACTAATTTATTATTTACTTAGAATTATTTATTTGATTAACCGAGACTTTAAATATACTTACTTCAGCATATTTGTCTTTTATTTCTTTACCGCACAACGGATCATAAACTTTTGGCATCTAAGAAAAAATATTAAAACTCTTAAATAAATTAAATAGTAATAGTAATAAAAAATAAAAATAGTAATACAAAAAAAAGTAGTAATGAAATAGTAAAAAGAAGCTTTATACTTTGAGCAAGGGTTTGGAGTAGGAATGTTAACACTGATGCACTCTATTGAGAAAGTCAAGAAACACATTCTGTCTTCTTAAAATTATTAACATTACAACCTTAGTTGTTCTAAACAGGCATGAAATATAATTGAATTAATAATTATTAAATGAATTTTCTTGAATTAGAAATACGTGGAATACTATAAATTTATTAAGAAAGAATTATTTATTTAATAAAATGATGGAGACAAAAGGAGTTCTTCATTATAACAAATTAAAATTAGGTTTTAAGACTGTTCATAACAAACAAAATAGTTTTACACTTAATTTCAAACAAAATAAAAAGTAGATGAATTTTATTACAACAGTGCTATAACAACAGGTATACCAATGGTTCTATGATAAGATATTTTAAACAGGTTGGAGCTTAAATGTTATTTTAAGTCATAATAAGTGCCTTTGTCCAGAAATTGAAATCTATAGGTCTACATGATTCTCCTTTGTTTACTTATCTGTTACCGCACGATAAAGTCTGGTGTTCTTTTTATATTTTTTATATATATTTTTTTTATATTTTCTTAAACTTCATGAGCTTACTTTTCTACTGGAATCTTTTATAATGAATAATTAAATTAATTAAATAATGAATAATTTCCTGAGATTATTATTAAACCAGTTGGTATCTTTGTACTATCATTTATTGATTCAGCTGAATGCTTAATAGGCCTTGGTAGGGAAATAAATTGAAATTAACAAGATACAAATTCAAATATAAAAATACAAATAAATAAAAATGACAAATAAATAAACAGTTAAACTAAGTATTATTTAAACAAAAACATATTACAGGATAATTTCCTTTCCTCTGATTACTGCTTATACGGTACTATTTTTTAATTTATATCAAATTTACTTTATTTGTTATTTTTATTTATTATTAATTTGTATTTTGTATATTTACTACAACTAGGTTTTTATTTATTCTTTCAGAAAAAGCTCTGATATCCATAATGTGAGCTGTGTGCAGAAGAAAAAAAAACTATTAATTTTAATAGTGGCAATATTCAAGCTATTATCAAATTTTTTTTATGTTATGAATTGTTTTTTTTTTATACAACAATTCTTTATTAATACATAAATAAGTATAAATCTCATTTTACCTTATTCTCATCAATATTTTGGAATCCAGGTTGAGTACTTTCAAACGAAACATTACACTCAGGTTTAAACTCTTCAATGATATTTTTATGTTTAGATAATCTTAATGATTTAAATTCATTTTTGGTATGCCCCTTCTTGGTGACACAGATGGTTGGTTTGACGTTGTAAGCTCCAGGACCTGGTCCATCGCTAGGAAGCTCTAAATTTTTTCTTGTTGATTTGTATTGACTCCATCTTGAACCTTTGTATTTTGTACTTGTCTTACTTGTTTCTCCCTAAAAATAAGTTTTAAAATGGCATAGTAGCTTCTATTAATTAATGTTTAAGGTTTATTTTAATCTTTTGTTCATTAATTGTTCATCAATGTATGATTTCATTGTGCCGATTATATTCTATTAATAGTATACTACAAGCTCATAGTTCATAGTACAAAAGATTGTTGTATGTAAATACTTACTGGAAACTGTAAATAATCAGGCAATGGTTGGCTCAATAAAGCTTCTCGATATTTTTTCTGAAATTCCTCAAAATATTCATTTAGATTGCGATGACTAGTAGATCCTTTTTCTTTACAGAAAAAAATATATATGTAGAAATAAATTAACATATAAATTAAATACTTTAAATTTTAAAGTAAGTTTGGTAATTTACGCGTAACTTTGTCTACAATATTAGGGTCTTGTCTTCTGGGATCTTTAAGACTTGACCATTCCAGAGATAATATCTTCAGAGCTTTGTGCCTTTGGTAACCTAAGGAATTTGCTTGGTTTAAAAATGTAGGCTCTTTATAACATTTACCAATTTTTTAACGGCTCCCAAAATTTGTCGTGACTGGTGAAACGTTTCCAAGTAATATGGATGTACAACTCCACCTGCGTGGCTGGTATGGTGGTTTAACCAAATAAATGACAAAATTAAATAAAATATATATATATATATATATATATATAATGAGCTAGATAGGACTGTATAAATGAGATAGGAATGCGTATTAAAATAATAGTACTTAATAGGCACAAGTATAATAAAGTAGATAAGTATTTTTGGCTCACCTTGATGCTGTTGATGGGCGGCTTCTACCCCGGGGTACGGCAGCTTGGCGATCTGGTCGTCTTAAACTTAAATTAAAAATCTTATAGAGAAGTAAACGATAAATGAAATTTGTGCTCAAGATAAAACAAAATTATAAAACACTTTGAGACGGCACGGAGGCGGTAAATTTGTATGAGACCCAAATTTGAGTAGCGGCGGCGTGGCTATCAATGGCGTCGATGGTCTCGTAAAGCCGACTAAATTTCTTCACTCGGAAGCTATGTAGCGTGTTTCTCACCCATGGAGGGGAGAGCCAATCAAAATCTACCTTTACCTGTGCCTTCAAGATAAATACATAAAATAAATGATAAACTTGTAAAATAATATATATGTACTTAGATAAAATCAAAATAAATCCACCAGTGACCCCTATTCTGATTCCAAAGGAAAAATATACTGCACCAAAAGAATTTTTACTGTAAAAGAATTTAGAGCAAACAAAATGTTTTTCTCGGGCCCCTTCTCAACCCCTCTCTGAAAAATATTTGGTTTAATATTATTTATATTTATTATCGACTTAACTTCTCTGTTGTTACATAGATACATTTTTATTGAATACTCGACAAAATCTTATAATGTTTAGTATATACAATTTATTTACCCTTAAAAATGCTGCGTTTACTGGCCTAAAACAAAAAAGATAAATTAAGGCTATTCATCTCTAATTTGATATTTAAAAAATTGAATTTAAAACATCTCTTAAATTCCAAGTTTAATAAAAACGTTGAACTTGAAACAGTGAAACTTTAAGTTAAACTTTAAGTTTACCTTAAAAAAGTGAAAAGTAGATTTATAGTCGGACTATCCTCATACTTTATAAACAATTTATTTGTCTGTTCCTTTATTTGATTCAATGAAAATTGCAATTAAGGGATTATTTTTTATTGCAAAAAAAGTACGAAATTAGGATTATGAAGGTACTTTTAGTCTAATATTAGTTTACCTGTTATTAACTAAAATTAAAGGAGTGCTAGCATTCCTGGACATATCTAATCATACTTTGAAATATCGGGTACGAGGTACCTCGGTACTTTTCCTTACAACTTCGGACTCGCTGTGGTCGTCCTCAGAATATTATGGTTATCCAAAGCTTAAGAGAATATTAATTCAGTCTTGCTATGCTCGACCTCAGAATAAAAGTTTATTAAAAGGCTCGATTTAATTAGGAAAACAAACAATGCTTCTTATCGTGGGGGAAAGATCTGTCGAAATACCCAAATAAAATGACTTAGTTATAACTTACTCGATTTTCGCTGTAAAATATTTGAGTTCTAGTGAATTGTTGGTAATATGAGTCGTAGGATAGCGTAGGCGGTGACTTCTTCTTTGGTACAATACATATTCTAGCGGAAGTAAACCGCAAACTTTTTCCACTCTGTAAGTAAAACACTTTAAATTATAAATTCTAAAAGTAAATTTTTATACAATAGCTTTTAGTATTTGTATTTGTGAGTATATTGAATTAGTTTAGATACTAGATATCTAAAATACTGTGTGGCGCGGCGTCCGGCGCCGTATTGGAGTCAAAAATTAGTAGAATTACCAAAACCTTGTTAAAGAAAAAAAAAATCAGAACCAGAAAACTTCTGAAACCGATAATTCTAAATGGTCGTGTAAAGTAAAAGTAAAAAGTTTAAAATGAATGTTTCTTTTAAAAAGTGACACAGCTATTTTAAAGTTTTTAAAGTCATAAGTAATGGTTAACTAATGGCTTATTTTATCTAAGGAAGGTAACACCTTGTAACAGTTATACCTCTATGACGTATCCTAATTTAGGGTAATTAATTTTGATAATGTTGGTTGCTGTCCGTTTCTACCACTAATTATTGGTGGTAGCCCGTTGACAATGAGAGCCCGTTTCATTTTAATAGTCAGCTTAAGTTCCATCAAGCAGCCTTAATGGAACTTAAATTGTATAAATAAACCTAATCTGCTATTACCACTATTCGATGCTTGCGATATTTAGGGAAGTATTTTGTAGGAGAGGGGGCAGTGAAGAACTTTGGTTTTCGAAATCTGCGACTTGTTGCAGTGAACGGAAACGATGGATCTAAAAAGACAATAAAATACAATAAAAGACAAGAAAAGAAAATAAGACATGTTATTTTTGGTATTTACTTCTTTATTAAATTATTCAGTTTGAATTATCATATGAAGAAGAAGTTCAGCCACAGATTTAGCTAAAAGAGAGAGCCAAATGAGGGGTTAAGTATGCTAACGACCCACCACTTAGCACAACATTATCTTTCAGAAAACTTAAGGCTGCGTCTTTTATAAGTGATCTCAGTACACATAAATTTTCAAAAGCTTTCGTATTTGAGCTAAGAATTAAGCATTAACATACAAACTGTCGTCAATTCTTTCCTACAAAGAATCTTTCCAATAAAAGGGATGACGCGGGATAACAAGCTCATTTGCCGTATAAAATGTTTAAAATGATGCCGATGAAATTAAATGACGTTATGTTTAGTGTTTTGTCACGTGGATAATTAGCCAGAATTGTTTATCACCTGATTAATTTAATTAAATTAATTGAATGTAAACTTATCTGTAAACTTTCTTGTAAATTTTACTGCTATCAAAAGTGTTCTGTGACAGTTTAAAGACGACAAGGCCGCGCGAAGCTATTCTGCTAGTTAGAAGTATGACTATACATCTACGCGTACGCAATTCGAATTTATCAATTTCATCTCTTGTTTTGTATTTTAACGAGGCGATATATACCTTTCGGTTCCGCTCGTCTCGGGCGAGACCTAGTTAAGACTAGGTGAGCCCCACTAGAGGTTTTACTTTTCAGTTCTACCTCCAGTGTACCAGTGCCTCTTAGGATTGTACTAGATCTTTCGAGATGGACTGGTTGCCACCCAGTGTTCTAGCTGCACCAGTTCCTGACTACAATCAGGCAGCTCTCTTTTTTCGACTACCAATGTAGTCTCCTCAGGCTGGTAACGAGTTACCCCTTGAGTTTGAACCAACAACCACCACAGAGTGTCAGAAATGCAGAGTCCAGAATCATGTCTGGAGGGCGTCTCGGCCCCTTGGTAACCATTCTCCCTAAGGAGCAGTTTGGGTAGTCTGTTCGGGAATCTTTTCCAAAGATATTCTTCCCTCCTTAATTTTAGTTTATCTGCCTAGACGCAGTGTTGGGTACTGGTGGCTCCTAATATACAAAAAGTTTATTTCAAACTGAATGTGGGCAAAGAGCGGGAAATTAAGCCACACCCACTCAGTTGAAAGGTAGGTCCGCCACCGCGCTGGCGTCGAACCGAACCCAAATTTTCAACCATTGATTCGACAGTCTTACGAACCATGGTCATTGGTTTAGTGAATGCTTTGAGGCGAGGGAACACCTTTGTCTAGGTGTTCTTCGTCTATGGACTTAACAATCACCAAAGGAAACTAAAATCACTACAATCACCGAACGACAAGCTCAGAAGATAGTTAAGGAGCAAACTCTATTTATATCTTTGTTAAGGTATAAGTCGACCTGCGTTTCGCGGCCTTTCTTTGCCATATTTATGGGAAGGTAAGTTCGCTACTATTTCTCTGTAGTATACAACATCCATATAGTCAAAAAAGTTTCATATTGTGACACTTCTTTTATCAAAGACCTTCTTTCCTACTTGTCTTTTTATTCTAAAACGTTTCTTGAATAGACAGTAACATTGAACTTTTTTTAACCCTTTACTAATAACTAATGACCTAAACATTATGTCAATGTTGTACTAATAGTATAAATACTCTAGAATACTTACTTACCTTTATACTTATTGCATGATAAATCAGTAACAAAATACGATGCTGGCCCGACAGTATCATCATCTACTGGCGTAGAAAACCTAGAGGCTAAATTATACATATTTTAGGTCTGATGTTTATATTTTTTTAATTTTATCTGCTAATTATTCCTCTATAACCAAATATAACTTTCCATGTCAAAACTGTTGTCAGTTATTGACGAAAACAATATCGTCAATGTTGACTAAAAAACAATCGTCTGTATTTTACAGGAGATGCTTACCAAATTAGGATACGGAAGTAATTTTTGCGTGTTACCTAGCTCACCAGGTATTATAAACTCGTAACCTAATCTAAAGCTTTGCTACTTGTTTACGTTACCCCTACTCATCCAACAGTATACCAATGCATACATTTTTAATATACTCTAATCAACAACCAATCATATGATTGGTGTTAATAATTTTATTATATTATATCATCTACGTATAAATCAGCCCTGTCCAGCTTAAATGAGAAAAAGTTGATTTAGGAGCGGGTCAATCGATATATGGCATTTAAAACGCAGTTTGATCATACTATGACGTCACTTGTTAATTTTGGACTTTTAATTTTAAATTTTGGACTATACTTAGCTACTTTAGTGAGGGATAATTTTAGGTTGTTTATAACCTTCTCAAGAAATAAACAATGGGAAACCATTGAGAAGTAAGTTTGTCTCTAAATTTTAGGACCTGCGCTGTTATAAGGATTGTAAGCATGCGCAGTTTGTACCAAGTATGTGCAGTTGGTTTTTGACTTGTGTTTCGGTTGAATTCTTCTCTATATTTGGTTTTCGGTGGAGTCACTTTCTTGTATGGCAAATCGACTTAGTGCGTCATCCCCTTTATTTAAAATCCTTGGTTATCGTCGAATCTCCCAGTCTATTTATGCTTGAGAGTTGAATCTTTGTAAAATAATAGTCTAAGAGTGTAGTTGTGCTATCCGGAAAATAATTTTGTTGTGACGCCATAATCCCACATTAATGACATACATTTTGAAAAATAAGACTTTGATATGTGCAAAATTTCATCTTATTATCAATATTAGTACAATTTTTTATCAAATAACTTGTGTACATCATTTAAAAAATCGGAAAATGATCCAATCGAGTCCAATAATACCAAATAAAAATTGGTATTGTTAAACTTTAGTAATTTAAAATTTAATCCTTTCTAGAGTACAGAATAACTGCCTATCCAGTGGCTCCTCTTAGTATACAAACTCCTAGCTATTGCAGCATTAATGACTTTTTAAAACTTTAATTGTTTTATTATACTCGTAGTTCTTTATATATTCTTTATTTGTGTCTATTGTTATCTTTTACTTATTACTTTTTGTTCTATATTTATGATTTATTGTCATAACTTATTATGTTCAAGAAATTGGTGTATGTAATAAATCTCAATAATGATCTTCACAAAAATAAGGACTTTGTCAAATAATTAATACTAAACACGATTATTTTTATTCGACCTCAATTCCTTCTTTTTCAATCCTCTTGGCAAAACGAAATGGAAGATAGGAAGTAGGATACAGGATTGGCGAGGCACTTGAGAATATAGTACTTTTTTTATTAAGTACAAGTTTCGGTAAATAAAAATAGGATGCGTCTTACCCGAATTTTTTCTTCAAGAATTTTTCATTCCTCTCGCTCCAGTATAGAACACTACAGGTATAATCCCTCATTAATAACAGTAGAAAAAATAGATTATTTAAATTTTGAAACTAAGTTTACTAAAAACTGAGTTCAATTCAATAAACTATTGTTGATATGTTTACTGGTGTATAAATAAACCGTATTTTTGTAATTTCAGGCTAGGAGATGTGTAAACGAAACGTTTTCACAAGGTTTTGGCGTAAACTTATAAAGTTACCAAACAGAAGCGTATGCTCCTTATTAGTTCGTAACTAAACCAGTAACATAATTTACAGAATAATTCGTTACATAATAATGCAACAATCCGCCTTATGTATAAATATTTTTATCGAACATATAAATATACAAGTAAATCATGTAACTTGTCTGAGAAATGTAATTTTATTACTGAAAAAAATCAATAAAATAATTAAGTCACTCAGTTTTATTGACTTGGTTTGTTCGAAAATGTTTAATTATCTGAGTAATAAAGTCACTTAATATGACTTTATGCATTGTTGATTTACATTTTTTTAATATGTAATAATATTTTTTATTTATTTTAAAACAATTATTATTATGATATCATACGTTACGACACTGATATTGCTGTAAGAATGATTTTATGATATACAAGGAAATATAACTGTTTTTCTCTCAGATATATTTTTTTGTGTGTTAATATATTTGTTAACGAAATATTTTTATTTGTGAGAGAAATCATTGTATTTTGAGTAAAAAAATCTTGTGAGTCCTTTGTCTCGGAAAACGTTTATAATTATGTAGTCAAATGCAAGTAGACAGCTAATTCTTCAATGAAGATACAAATGTTTCAGTCTAGTAATACTAATATTAATTCCTAGTTTTCTTATTATTTCTGGAACAAAAAATAGTTATCCTTGTAATAATAGTGTGTGGTTTCATAGAAAAAATATTGTGTATGCAGTAAAATAATATAAAAAATAGGGATACTGATCAGCTGATAGCTGGCTCAAAAATATTGAAATCGCTAAAATTAGAATATAAAAACAGTAGTGTCGAGTACGGCAAATAGTTTGTTTACATCTGCAGGAGTAAAACAAGATGGCTGCGCCTAAAGGAAAATTATAACCTGGTGGCTAAAATGTGAACTACATGCCATGTCTGACAGAAATCGCATTTGTTTACTTGCTTAATTTATATATTACTTACTATAAAATCTAAAACCAGGATTTCACCTGAATCATCCGTTTCAGATTTTACAGCCCTCCTCACCCTTTTCAAATGTTTTTAAGACCTCCTGAGCGGTTTTCACAAATTTGTTTGCCTGTATGTGAACGTGCGTGTCTGTTATCATCGTAGCTAATTAAAACTAAACTAGCTAATTTAACTAAAACTTGGTACAAAAATTTACCTTAAGGGCTCGTTATGGTATACGGTAAACATTTTTATGAGGGCCCTAACCGGCAATCAAGTCTTAAAACGTAGAATGTAGGCATATATAACACAAAAAATTTGCCATGTCTCTTCTTATTATCAGTATTAGTGCAATTTGTATCAAGTCACTTGTTGTTATTAATAAAATCTAAAAATAATCCGATTGAATTGAAATTTAGTACAACCGTATATCATTATGTAAAAAAAAGTATTCTATGTTTTATTTCAATGCGGCTAGCATTTCTACAGTTTTGCTTGATCTCTAATGTTAAGCAGCATCGAAAGAGGTCAGTGCCTGGATAGGAGATCACTTGGAATAAAACAGATATTTTCACTGTCTCTGGACGAGCAATGCGTGTCCGAAAACCTACTGCAATATTTATTTGGTGATTTGCATATTCTGAAAACAATTTCTCGGAAAAAAGTTCCAAGGAATATAGTAATGTTTTGTTAATAGTGTTTTATTCTAAATCAAATCATACAATATTATAGATAAGAGAAGTAAAGTGTTGAAGTAACTTGCTTACTCCTTTTATTGAAGTCACTTAATCATTGAAACTCAAAGATGGTCTAGTCTGATTGAATTCGTCTACAGATCGTTTTGTGATTTCACCATTGCACACACTAAGACAGTTGCGCACCCTGTGACAACCTGGGTTACACGCCAGGCTTCTATACCACCAAAGTAATAAAAATGTAGACTATTACTTCGCAATCTCATTGTTTTTAAGTTTTACTATTATTACTTTATCATATAAGACAACCTGGAAAAAATGAATTATATAAATAATATATATATATATATATATATATATATATATATATATATATAATATTATTATATTATACTGATATAAAGATTTAAATTAGAACACCTTAGAAAGACTTACATGAAATTTGGTAACGGTTCGAACTAATTCTTCGTCTGACGGAGAGACTGGAAGTGATTGAGAGGAATTGAAGGATAGGAGTGAGCAGGGGTGGGTGGGGGGGGGTAGAGGTAGGAAATGTATTCAGTACTAGACAGGCTCGAGTACTCAAAACTACCATACAGACAAGCAAATCTCAATGAAAAACGATATACACCACACTTAACGAAACAAATTAAAAAAAAAAAATAAAAAATAAAAAATAAATAATAACAGAAGTGAATAATAAGAAGGAAGAGAATAAGAGATACAATAATATAGTAAAAGTAAAAAGACATAATACAAAAACGGAATAAAAATAAATAAATATAAAATATAAAATATATAAAATAGATACCATTAAATAATAAAATCAAATAAAAGTAACCAAAACAAAATTATTAAATTATTGTTTATTAATGCAGGAGGCTGACGGGATTTCAGGGATGAGTTGTAGGACGAGTTCCCAGTTCGTACGGCAGGATGGATATGTCCTCAGGAAGTTTTCTAAGGATTTTGGTTATATAGGTCATAAGGAGAGGAATGGTGGGATCTGCGTGCCACTGCAACTGGGTATCACTCCTTGGTCAGCGGCACGATGTCTGGTGGTTGTTTAAACGCAGTTTGAAGGAAGTAGACGTTTCTTCTCCCTCGTAAAAACAACACACATGCTGCCCAAGGAATATAACCAGTTGCTGGATGTGCAGGTTGAGGAAGAAGGAAATAGGTGGAAAGTATTAGTAGAAGGACTTGTGAAAAGACGGTGAAGGGTCAAATAGGCGGTTAACAGCGTCTTTCCTGTTACAGGATGGGACTAGAGGAAGGGGTTGGGTTGAAGTAGAGGCAGGTTTTAGTTTGGACCAAAAATTCGAAGGTTAGGAGGTTTCTGACAAGTGACTGTAGGAGGTTTGGGAAGGAGTTAGAAGTAGAAGGATTAAGGAAAAGAGTAGTGAAACGCTGTCTTTCAGTGGAATTTTAAATATATCAGGCCAGGAAGTAGGTAGTAAAAAGATAAAAGGAGGGGCAGTTGGAGTCG
>JACMZG010000008.1:61116235-61188657 GCA_018340805.1 Microvelia longipes
CTAATATTAGCTACTCTTAGTGAGGGAATAGATCATTTAGGTTGTTTATAACCCGTATCTCAAGAAATAAACAATTGGGAAACCATGAGAAGTAAGTTTGTGCTGCGGAAATTTCTAGGACCTGCGCTGTCTATCAGGATTGTAAGCATGGAGTTTGTACCAGTATGTTGCAGTTGGTTTCTTGACTTGTGTTTCGGTTTGGAATTTTGCTTATATTCTGGTTTCGGTGGAGTCACTTGATATGGCAAATCGACTTAGTGCGTCATCCCCTTGTATTTAAATCCTTGGTTATCGTCGAACTCCTCCCAGTCCTATTTATGCTTGAGAGTTGATCTTTGTCAAAATAATAGTTAAGAGTGTAGTTTGTGCTATCCCGGAATAATTTTGTGTGACGCCATAATTCCCAACATGTAAATGACATACATTTTGAAAAAATAAGACTTTGATATGTGCCAAAATTTCAGCTCTTAATTATCAATATTAGTACATTTTTATCAAATAAATTTGTTGTACATCATTTAAAAAATCGGAAAATGATCCAATCGAGATCAAATAATACCAAATAAAATTGGTATTGTGAAACTTGAGTAATTTAAATTTAATCCTTTCTAGGAGTAAGAATACACTGCTATCCAGTGGCTCCTCTTAGCTATACAACCCTAGCTATTGCCAGCATTAATGACTTTTTTAAAAAACTTTAATTGTTTTATTATACTCGTAGTTCTTTATATATTCTTATTTGTGTCTATTGTTATCTTTTACTTATTATTTTTGTTGCTATATTTATGATTTCATTGTCATGAACTTATTATGTCAAGAAATTGGTGCTATGTAATAAATCTTCAATAATGATCTGTCACAAAAATAAAGACTTTGTCAAATATTAATACTCAAACCGATTATTTTTATTCGACGTCAATTCCTTCTTTTTCAATCCTTGGCAAAACGAGAATGGAAGATAGAAGTAGGATACGGATTGGCGAGGCCACTTGAAGAATATAGTACTTTTTTTATTAAGTTACAAGTTTCCGGATAAATACAAATAGGAGCGTCTTACCCGAATTTTTTCTTCCAGAATTTTTTCATTCCTCTCGCTCCAGTATAGAAACCCAAACTTTCTTTACAGGGGTTTTTTTTTTTTTAAGATAATCCCTCAATTAAGTAACAGTAGAAAATAGAATTTTTAAGTTTGAAACTAAGGTTACTAAAACTCAGCTTAATCAATAAACTATTGTTGACTATCGTTTACTGGTGTATAAATCAAAACCGTATTTTTGTATCATTCCAGGCTAGGAGTGTGTAACGAACACGTTTCACAAGTTTTGGCGTAAACTGATAAAGTTACCAAACAGAAGGTATGCTCCTTTACTAGTTCGTAAACTAAACCAGTACATAATTTACAGAATATTCGTTACATATAATGCAACAATCGCCTTTATGGATAATATTTTATCGACATATAAAGTATACAAGTAAATTCCATGTAACTTGTCCTGGAAATGATAATTTTATTATGAAAAATCAATAAAATAATAAGTCACCTCATTTTATTGACTTGGTTTCGTTCGAAATTGTTAATATCTGAGTAATAAAGTCACTAATATACTATGCATTGTTGGATTTACATTTTTAATATGAATAATATGTTTTATTTATTTTAAAACAATTATTATTATGATATCCAGTACGTTACGACACTGATATTGCTGTAAGATGATCTTTTGATATACAAGGAAAATTAACTGTTTTCTCTCGCAGATTATTTTTTTGTGTATTAATATATTTGTTAACGAAATATTATTTATTGTGAGAGAAATCATTTATTTTGAGTAAAAAAATCTTGTGAGCTCTTTGTCTCGGAAAACGTTTATAATTATGTAGTCAAATTCAAGTAGCAGCTAATTCTTCCAATGAAGATACAAATGTTTCAGTCTAGTAATATATATGATTCCTAGTTCTTCTTATTATTTCTGGAACAAAAAATGTTATCCTTGTTAATTAATGTGTGTGTTCATAGAAAAATATTGTGTTGCAGTAAAATAATATAAAAATAGGGATACTGATCAGCTCGATAGCTGGCTCAAAAATATTGAAATCGTAAAAAATTAGAATATCTAAAAACAGTATGTCGAGTACCGGCAAATAGCTTTGTTTTACATCTGCAGGAGTAAAAACAAGATGGCTGCGCCTAAAGGACAAATTATAACCTGGTGGCTAAAATGTGGAACTACATGCCATGTTGACAGAAATCGCATTTGTTTACTTGTTAATTTAATATTTACTTACTATAAAATCTAAAACCAGGAGTTTTACCGACATCATCCAGTTTCAGATTTCTAACAGCCCTCCTCACCCTTTTCAAATGTTTTAAGACTCCTGAGCGGTTTTCACAAATTTGTTTTGCCTGTATGTGAAGGGCGTGTCTGTGTATCATTCGTAGCTAATTGTAACTAAACTAGCTTATTTACTACAATTGGTACAACAATTTACCTTAAGGGCTCGGTTATGGTATACGGTAACTTTTATCGAGGGCCTGGGGGGGGGACCGGCAATCAGTCTTAAAACGTAGACGTAGGCATATATCAACACAAAAAATTTGGCCAGTGTTCTTCTTATTATCCAGTATTAGTGCATTTGTATCAAGTCACTTGATTGTTATTAATAAATCTAAAAATAATCCGATGAATTGAAATTTAGTACAACCGTATATCATATGTAAAAAAACAGTTTCTATGTTTTTATTTCAAATCGGCAGCATTTTCATAAGTTTTGCTTGATCTCTAATGTTAGCAGCATCGAGAGAGGGGTCAGGCCGCGATAGGAGATCACCTTGAATAAACAAGATATTTTTCACTGTCTCTGGACGGAGCAACTTGGTGTCCGAAAACTACTGCAATATTTATTTTGGTGATTTGCATATCTGAAAACCAATTTCTCGAAAAAAGTTCCAAGGAAATATAGTAGAGTTTTGTTTAATAAGTGTTTTATTCATAAATCAAATCATACAATATATAGGATAAGAGAAGTAAAGTGTTTGAAGGTAACTTGCTTACTCCTTTTATGGACGTCACTTAATCCATTTGAAACTCAAAGATGGTCTAGTCTGATTGGGAATTCGTCTACAGATCGTTTTGTGATTTCACCATTTGGCACACCACTAAGGACAGTTGCGCACCCTGTGAAACCTGGGTGACACGCCAGCTTCCTATACCACCAACAGTAATAAAATGTAAGCTATTACTCGCAATCTCATTGTTTTTAAGTTTTCTAATTATTATCTATCATATACAGACGACTTGGAAAAAATGAATTTAATAAATAAATATAATATATCATATATATATACTAATATAATTATATATATATATTAATATAACTATTACTGGATATAAAGATATTTAAATAGAAAACACTTAGAAAAACTTACATGAAATTTGTAACGTTTCGAACTAAGTTCTTCGTCTGACGGAGAGGGACTGGAAGGTAGATTGAGAGGAATTGAAGGATAGGAGTGAGCAGGGTGGGGTGAGGGGGGGGGGTAGAGGGTAGAGCAAATGTATTCAGTACTAGACAGGCTCGAAGGTACTCAAAACTACCATACAGACAAGCAAATCATACAATGGAAAAATGAAAAATACACACACACTCTAAACGAAAAAAAAAAAAATAAAAAATAAATAAATAATAAGAAAGTGAATAATAAGAATGGGAAAGAGGATAAAGAATACAAATAATAATAGTATAAGTAAAAGATATAATACAAAACGGATAAAATAAAAATAAAATATAAATATAAATATAATATAGACCTTAAAATAAAAAATATCAAATAAAAGTAAACCAAAAAAATACTAAATTATTGTTTATTAATGCAGGAGGATGACGGATTTCAGGATGAGTTGGTAGGCAAGTTCCCAGTTTCGACGAGCAGGAGTGGATGTGTCCTCAGGAAGTTTTCTAAGGATTTTGGCTTTATATAGGTCATTAAAGGAAGAGGAATGGTGGGATCTAGCGTGCACTGCAACTGGTAAATCACTCCTTTGGTCACGGCACGATTGTCTGTGGTTGTTTAAACGCAGGTTGAAGGGAGTAGACGTTTCTCCTACGTAAAAACAATCACAATGCTTGCACTCAAGGCAATATACCAAGTTGCTGGAGGTGCAGGTTGAGGAAGAAGGAATACGGTAGGAAGTATTAGTAGAAGGACTTGTGAAAGACGGTGAAGGGTCTAAAATAGGGCAGGTTAAACAGCGTCTTCTGTTACAAGGATGGGAACCTAAAGGAAGGGGTTGGGTTGAAGTAGAGGCAGGTTTAGTTTGGACCAAAAGATTTCGAAGGTTAGGAGGTTTTCTGAAAGTGACTGTAGGAGGTTTGGGAAGGAGGTTAGAAGTAGAAGGATTAGAGGAAAGAGTAGTGAAACCGTCTTTCAGGAATTTATTAACTAAATGTAGGCCAGGATAGTAGGTAGTAAAAATATAAAAAGGGGGCAGTAGGAGGTCGGACTGGTCTGGGGTGCAAAGAGGCTTCGATTTGAGAATTTATGATATTAGGGGGGTAGCCACGGGATAGCAGAGAGGTTTTTATAGAGCCTATATACCGGTCTAGGAAGGCTTCATTAGAACATATTCTGTTACCTCTGATGCCTAAGGAAAAAAGGAATAGATTTTTTCTGCGATTGGGGATGACAGCTGGAGAAATGTAAATATTGTTGGAGGTTGGTAGGCTTGATATGGACTGCCGTATCCAGTCTACCACCCTGGAGATAGACATCCACATCAAGGAAGGTGACATGGGATTGGAATATTCAGATGTGAAGCGGAGACAGGAAAAGGAATTAAGTTCAGTCAGGAAATCATCTAGGGCAGGAAGATCGTGAGGCCATAGAAAAAAATATCGTCGATGAATCGACGCCAAAGAAGAGGCTTTAGGGGTTGAGAATCAAGGAAGGAACTTTCAATCAGACCAAGGAAAAGGTTGGCGTAGGCTGGGGCTGCCCTTGTGCCCATGGCGGTACCTTTGATTTGGAGGTAATATTTGTCTTCAAATTGAAAACAATTCATCTCTAAGATGAACTCCATGAGTTGAAGGAGAAAAGGTGAGGGAGGAGCGTGGTTGGGTCGCTTATCAGAAAATGTTTGATATCTTTGATACCCTCAGAATGGGGGATATTAGGGTAGAGGGAGGTAACATCAACTGTAACTAAATACAAATTCTCAGGTAAGGGTGAAGGTAAACTTCTAATCAGTTCTAGGAAATGATTAGTGTCCTTGATGAAGGAAGGTAAGGATTGGGCTATAGGTTGGAGAAAAGAATCAACAAAAGCAGAAATTCTTTCAGTGGGAGAACCATAACCAGCAAGGATAGGTCGACCTGGGCAACGATTTGAGATAGGATCTTTCTTATGGACTTTAGGAAGGAGGTAAAGATGAGGTGTACGAGGATTTTCAGGAGTAAGGAGACTGATATCAGATTCAGAGAGCCCCTCTTTAGGGCCTGGGTGGAAAGGTACAAAGATATAGTATTTATATTGTTGAGTGGGATTAGATTCAAGGCGGAGATAAGTATCAGCACAAGAAGTTGCCTGTACGCTTCAAAAAAATAATCTTCCGAATTCAAGATGACAGTAGAGGAACCCTTATCAGCAGGCAAGACAACGATAGAATTGTCACATTTAAGCATTTTAAGTGCTTGACGTTCATGGTAAGGTAAATTACGGGAATGATTAAGTTTTTCAGGGAAACTTGGATCGGATACTTTATCTAATAAAGAATTGATATAAAGCTCCAGAGGGTGGGTACTAGGAAGAGATGGAGGTTCTTGGGAGGATGGTGGTTTAAATTTAGCTAAAGAGGGATGGGTTTCTGAAGAGGAAGTTAAAGTTGTGGGAGGATTATTAAGAAAATAATATTTCCAACGAAGGGACTTGGCAAAGGCAACAACGTCAGAAACTAATCTAAAATGGTCAAAATGAGGTGTCGGCGAAAAGGAAAGGCCTTTAGATAAAAGAGAAATTTCACTCGGTTCTTTGTTAGATAAATTAATAACTGTGTTAGGAACTAGGTTATTGTTGACGTTATGAATTGGGATGGGATTTAGGTTATGAGGTAGAGCTGGACCATTAGAATCAGATGAAGGCGTATTAAGGTTCGGTTCGGAGACATTAGGAGTTGATAGAGAGTGGGGATTAGACAGAGTCTCTGAAGTCGAAGAGCAAGGAATATTAAGTGCAAATGCAGTGCTCGAAGTAGAAGCATTAGAGTTGGTAGCAAAAGGATGAGGAAGAGGGAGTGGTGAAAGGTTAGTCGGGTGGATTGGTGGGTCCTTGGACTTGGAAAGAAGTAGAGTGGAAGGATAGCTAGCGTTTAGACTCGGGGTAAGCGGGTTTGTACTGCTGAGTGGGATAGAAGCACAGGTGTGATCCTGAGTAGAAAATTCGGAAGTGGGTGGAGGGACTGAGACGGACTGTTTGGGTTTCTTTGTTAGATAAACTAATAACTGTGTTAGGAGCTAGGTTATTGTTGACGTTATGAATTGGGATGGGATTTAGGTTATGAGGTAGAGCTGGAACATTAGAATCAGATGAAGGCGTATTAAGGTTCGGTTCGGAGACATTAGGAGTTGATAGAGAGTGGGGATTAGACAGTGTCTCTGAAGTCGAAGAGACTTATAATTTATTATATATATATATATATATATATATATATATATATATATATATATATATTAATATATATTATATATATAATATAAAAGATAACTCTCAAAGGCTTTCTCAAATTGAAAGAAAATATTACAATTCAAAAAAGAAATAACAGATATACCATACATATATATATATATATATATATATATATATATATATATATATATATATATATATATATATATATATATATATATATATAATATATACAGGGTGTTTCATATAAAGTGTCCACCAGAAAAGGAGTGATTAGTACTCCTCAAAAGGAACAAAAAATGTCCTATATATAAACCCGATCTCCAACGTTTTCCCACAAGGTCAAATTTAATATTTCAAAAAAATAGTTGACCTCACATCATAAAAATTGTTAATAGGGATTTAACTATTCAGCTAGAAAAGCGAATTTGGTATCATTAGAAAGCTGAGTAAATTCCTAAAGGACCAAACTACTAACTATGTCAAATATTTGGAACTACTGCCCAACATTTTGCATGAAACATGATTTTTAAAAAAATGCATTTTATGGAATTTTTTGTAGTAGGGGCATTAGAGGAAGTAAGAGATGAGCAAAAATTCAGCCAAGAACGGAAAAAACAAAACTTCTCTTATGATTGCCCTTTAAGAAAAGTTAAATAATTTTATACATTTAATAGTCCAAATTTTAAGCCATTCTTCCTAGAAGTTGGAAAAACTGATAATTTTTTTGGCATTTTGCATATGTCTACAATGTTAATTACATGGTACATAAAATAATTAAAATCTCTAAAGCAAGGGAAAGAGTGGTTTTAGAGAAAAATGTGTAAGAATAAAATAGGTTTATTTACCTTCTAGAGGTCTAAAAATCGTATTATTACATTATTTTCGAAAATAAAATATTTTTTGTTAAAATAACACATAATTTTCACTTTTGTACGACAAAAATGATTTTTTTGTCGAAATTTAGAGATTTTTAATTATTTTATGTACCATGTAATTAACATTGTAGAGATATGCAAAAATGCCAAAAAATATCAGTTTTTGCAACTTCTAACAACTATAGCTTACATTTTTGACTATTGAATGTATAAAAATATTTACATTTTCTTAAAGGGCAATCATAAGAGAAGTTTTTTCCGTTCTTGGCTGAATTTTTTGCTCATCTCTCCTTCCTCTAATGCCCTACTACAAAAAATTCCATAAAATGCATTTTTTTTAAAAAAATCATGTTTCATGCAAAATGTTGGGCAGTAGTTCCAAAATATTTGACATAGTTAGTAGTTTGTCCTTTAGGAAATTTACTCAGCTTTCTAATGATACCAAATTCGCTTTTCTAGCTTGAATAGTTAATCCTATTAACAATTTTATGATGTGAGGTCAACTATTTTTGAAATATTAAATTTGACCTTGTGGGGAAAACGGTTGGAGATCGGGGTTTATATTATAGGACATTTTTTGTTCTTTTGAGGAGTACTATCACCTCCTTTTCTGGTGGACACTTTATATGAACACCCTGTATATATATATAATATATATATATATATATATATATATATATATATATATATATATATATATATATATTATATATCATCTTCTCCCCCCCTTCTCAATCCCATACAAAAGCCCCATTGCTTTTCAACATCCCCCATTAAGATTGTTAAAGAATTTCTTTTATATGATTTAGTTATGATATTGCCGGTACTCAAGTGAATATTTGCCCTATAACGCCATATTTACTTGGGTCCCAACTTTATGTTGGGAACCAAGTAAATAAGTACCCAATTTTGAATACCCTACAAATATTCCTACTTTAGCTTTAGGATCGAATTTCTTTCTATGAGATTTATCTAACCAATAGTAACATTGACAGCCAAATATTTTTAGATACGACACTGTAGGTTTTATTCCAGAGAATTTCTCCTCAGGAGTAATTTTATCATTTCCCTTAGTATAGGTGTCCTATTTTTAAGGTAGGTAGCTGTTTCGACAGCTTCAGCCCAAAACGTAAGTGGTAGTTCCGACTCTATTAACATGGCTCTTGCACTTTCAACTATAGTCCTATTTGCCCTCTCCGCCACACCATTGGATTTAGGCGAATAAGCTGTAGTTAACTGTTGCTCGATACCATGCACTTTATACAGTTGAGTAATTTCATGGTTATACCACTCAGTTCCGTTATCACTTCTGATGTATTTAATTCTATGTTCTTTATTTTTTGACCTAATTATAAATTCTTTTAAATTTTCAAATGTTACGGATTTTTTATTTAAGAATCGAGTGAATATTTTCCTACTGTAATCATCGACTATAGTCATAATATATCTTGATCCCCCAAGGACTCTTCTTCTATTGGACCAACTAAGTCTACATGAAGTAGTTCGAGGGGTTTAGAAGACTGTTTATGAAGTACTGAATGAAATGCTTTGCGAGCAAATTTTCCTTGTACCCAAGAAACACATGTATCATCCATACTTTTATGCGTGATTTTTAAGTTGCGCACCATGTTATTTTTACTTAGTTGCTTTAAATATTTCTCATTTAAGTGACCTAACCTACGATGCCACTGTTTCAAGCTACTTTTTACAGAACACGCGTGCTCAATTTTCTCAGAAATCACGTAAAAGTCTTTTACTCGCTCAGCTGTTAGTAGTACTTTTCCATTCACACTCTCAATCACTCCTCCATTATTATAAAGTTTTACCAGTTGTTGATTATCAGTAAGTTTGCTTACTGACATTAAGTTACCTTTGAACTCAGGAACTATCAAAACCTTAGAAAGATGAAAGTCGTCTTTTCCAGTTTGTTTGAGTATAACTTCTCAAATGCCAACTGATTTAATGACGCTGTCATCTGCTAATCTAATTTTTCTTTCTTCTTTTTTTACGTTGTGGACTATATTTCTATATGGAGTCATATGGCTAGAGCAACCACTATCAATGATCCAATCG
Organism: Microvelia longipes; assembly: GCA_018340805.1. Lineage (NCBI taxonomy): Eukaryota > Metazoa > Arthropoda > Insecta > Hemiptera > Veliidae > Microvelia > Microvelia longipes. The sequence continues at coordinate 61,125,866 of JACMZG010000008.1, forward strand.
TTTTTTAATATTCCTTTGTCACATGCTGTCCATGCTATGTCACATGATTCTGAATCAATATTATGAGTGACAGTTTTTGCATGATTTTCCTTTTTGTTTATTTTCATATAATCTTGTTTCTTTTTATTTGGATATTGTTTTTTTTTTATTTTTCTTATTTTCTGTATTATACCAGCATTGCTGAGGAAAATGTGATTTTTTTCCACATATATAACAACTTTTCTTTATGAATTCACTCGGAAGCATTTTAATGCTTCTCCTTCTTTCTTTTCTTCTACTTGAATTTTGCTTCTTTCATCATGGAGTCTTAGGCCCGAATTCAAAGATATCTTCCCAAATTTCCCTAACATTTTCCTAACATTCTCCTTAAGGAACAAGGAGAATGTTAGAAAAACGTTAGGAAAATATTAAGAAAATGTTAGGAAAATGTCTTTGAATACGGGCCTAAAGCTTCGTCGAATGTCGGAGATTTTAGTTTCCATATTGATTTTAGATTATCATATTGTATTGCTATACAGTTATATTTTTCAGGCAGGCCACACAATACTACTGATATAACTACCTCCTCATCTTCAATAAACGCTCCTAGTGTGCGAGCTTGTTCAAGTAGTTTGTCTCTCAGCTCGGTCTAGATAATTTTCCCATTGTTCAGACCCTCCCATGGTCAGCTTAGCTAAATTATTTTTGATTTCAAGTTTTCTTGAAGTTGTGTCGCCATCGAATCTGGATGTCATGTAGTTCATTATTTCCTTACTGGTCTTACATGTAAGGATTCCCACATACTCATCATCCATGGCGCACGTAATAATTGCTTGTGCTTCACCATCCTCCTGTTTCCACTCAGTGTAATCTACTGATCTTCGTCCTGGTGGGTCATTCTCGATTATTTCTGTTAACCCTTTTTCGGCGAGTACAGCATTTAATCGAAATTTCCAAGTTATAAAGTTTTTTCCGTTTATTGCTCATTATTTTTTCTTAACTTTATTTTAAGTTTATTTATGATTATTTTGTCAAAAAAATTATTTGACTTACCAATATTGTGTAATATTGATTCGAATTTTATCTTATCTTTCAATTCTCTTCTGGTCTAAGGCCCATAACCTTTTACAATTTACATTAAACATAAATCTTAATCTTAGTTATATATATATATATATTTTTGTAAATGGACAATAGTCCGTATATTGTTAAATAAATAAATAAATAATTCTTTGATGGCATAAACATGACTTAATTAATATTTCTATTACATGACACATTATGTCTAATTATGTCAACTTATGTTAAAATTTATTCCAACACCTACTAGCATCTCGCTAGCAGTATCTAGCGGGGCCAGTTAGTGGATGGGTGTAAAACGATATTTTTGTTTAATATTTGAGGACAAGCGAAGCGAACCCTCAAAGCCCTTATTAATTGGGGTAAGAAAAAATAAAGATTTATAGTAGTATAATTAGGTATGTATTCCAGCAAAACTCTAGTTTGTAAAACAATTGTAAACAAAAAAATTAAGATATGTATTTCGGATTAAGGCAATTTTTAGGTTTTTGAAAATGCATGGAATACTTTGCACTTTGAGAATACGCTGATTTTAATAAATTTCCGTGAAACTCACTGAATTTTCAACAGCGCAGAAGCTCAAGCTGTGTTATGGCCCGCAGTGAAAACGTGAAATCGTTAATAATTCCAAGTACGGTTAGCCATGCTTTGATTTGGGTGAATTCCACAGGAATGTCCCTCTATGATATGACTCAAATTTCTATGTTGCATTAGTGCTATTTATGTTAATAACTTCTAATGCGATTTAATAAATTTAATGAAAATTGTTAAAACTGAAGTATTTGGTTCAAATTTTGTACCTCTGCTGTGCCTCGGTAGTAAAATACGTATGATTAGGTATAATCATTGTTTCTAATCATCCAATATCAATTAAAATTGTTCCTAATTTCTTTAAAGTAATTGTATTTCAATCTTTGATTAAACTGAGAAATAACTACTTGTAAATAGAATCATAAATCTTTAAATAGAATTACTGAGGAATACTTTTGCATAAAGTTAAGTTGGTCTCACTGATATTTTATTAAACTAATGAAATTCATGTTTAAACTTGTTCTTTCTTTCTTTCTTTATTTATTATGTTAAAGTGCGTGTTAGTTCATTACTTTATTGATACGTTTTTAATTGCTTAGAATAATTTTCTATTAATAATCTGGGTTTTAAGGTGACAAAAATATGATTTTAAAATAACAACGGCAACATTTATGAATAATTAGACGATTATTTTGGTATGTACCCTTCGGCTAATTTTATTTCTTATCACCATTGGTAAAACCCGTGATACCTCCAATTTTAATAAAATTTAGCTGGCTGGTAGGTGTAATATATACTTTGTTCAGACGCGTAGTTTGGCGGGGGGTTGAACGCTAACTGTTTACACGGTATTTTTTTAACCTATTTTTTATACTTTACTTGACAATTGCCAGGGGATTGAACACAGGTTTGAACCTCTGCCATGTAATAGAGAGACAAAAATACCGATTTACTGCTCAATCGGAGCAGCCTATTTGCCACGATAATATCGAATAAGTATCATAACCTAAAACATGTCTACGAACAATTTTTATCCAAGACCTACAAAACTTGATTGTAACTACTCCGCGACCCAATTTGTTTACTTCATATACGATCAAGTTTTGCAGGCTTAGTATTTTTTTAGATTTTGACTGACCAAATTAATGAGTTTAAGAGGTACTTACAGAGTACTGCATTACTAGAATTGTAAATTATTATTTGCTAATAACGCTTAATATAGGTAGTTGTCCACAGTTGCTATTTTTGTTGGAGCACGTGACACATTATAAATTGGCGAGCGGAGCGAGCCAGGAATTTATGCAGTTATAGGCTTTTGGCCTTTTTCTTGAAAATGAGTCCTGGACAGTCTCACGCTAGACCAGAATTATGGTTTATTTTATTCTATTTTTTTTAAGACGGGTAACAATAATTCTAGGACGGGCTCATTTGCCTTTTTCTTGATTACAACTTAAAATATAAACAATTTAATAGACTAACAAAATATGCAAGTTAAAGAAATTAACCCATATAGAGCTGTATGTATCTAATGCAAAGGGGAAGGCAATTGTCGAATACAAGGGAGATAGCCGACCTAAGTTCTTATCAATGTTTATTTAAGTTTAAACATAATTAAACTAGAAAATGAAGTTAATAAAATACTTTTGTTTTATACAATGTTTGCAGTATATGGATTACATTAACATATTTTTTAAGATTTGATTTAAAAATAATGTTCTTTTATCAATAAATTTTCCACGATCCGCATAAATAATTGCCTGCGACCCAATTTTGGGTCGCGACCTAAGATTGTGAATCGCTAATCCATATAACCTCTCTCTTCGTGTTACAAATGTAAAATAGGTCTTGGTCTTAGCCTATAAGCCATTAGACTTATGGCTTATAGTGTGTATGTGTGTGTGTGTGTGTGTTATATATATATATATATGAATATGAATATATATATAATATATATATATATATATATATATATATATATATATATATATATAATATATATATATATATATATATACATATATTATATACATATATATATATATATATATATATATATATATATATATATATATATATATATATATAATATAGTAATATAGATTTTAGCTCCTGGGGTTATTCACGCCATAACCCGTATATTCCATAAGCGTTACAGGGAATAAAAATCGGATAACTGGGTAACTTGGAATTTCCCTTACAATATCGAATTTGCTACACTAATATTCTCACTACTTCGAATTCTTTTTCACTCGTCCTCAGTCATTAAAAATATTCTTTTTAGTCCTAGTGATACCTATCTAGGCAATGGACCTTGCTAGCTAGTGACCTAACAATAACTGATACACTTGCCGTATTTATTAACTTACTCTACTTATTTCTTACATAAAGAGATACACACGTAGCAAATTTTAACTGAATTGGATTATCAATTTATTTTTAACAACTAAAGAAAACGTTAATATTTCATTTAATATAAATTGAACTAATGCTACTAATAAGATGAAACTTAGCACTGTGTTGGTTCTATATGTGACTAGTTGTGGAATTTTAAATATATTGATATTTAAATATGTTTTTGGTTTTTGAGGGTCTGTAGCGTAAAAGCGGCTCTAGGCACATAAAAATGTTACAAAAAGTACGTGTCTTGTAGATCAAAATACATTCAAATTGACTAAGTAAAAGTGGAGTAAAAGGGGTTTGGAAATGGCATTTTTGACAACTTCTTATTCTTATTCTTCCTGCACTTTTTGTCGACACACCTAAAGCCTAATCTGCGAAATGGATTTTGACGTGTGGGGACTTCATTAGTTAGGACTGCCCGTGTGCAGTCCTAACTAATGAAATTTCAAATTCGACATTCCTACGCTGAACGCAGAGCGAAGCTAGCAATCGGTACTTTTATACGTTGACCTATCTACTGCCTAAACTGCCGAACGGATTTAGATGTGTTGGGGTTTTTTGGATTTGTCTTATGCCCGTGAGTAGTCCTACCTACTAAAATCTCAAATTCCATATTTCCATCGTGAACAAGGAGCTGGAAACTAAGCTAGCAAACGCTACTTTTATATACATTGATCCACCTGCACTCATTTACTACTAAATGGATTTTGGTTTTTGCTGATATTTGATTTTGTCTGATGCCTTTTAACATTTCTGTATCAATAAATCCCAAATTCAGAATTCCTATATTGTACGCGCCGCAGATAACAGTGCTTGTGAGTGGTGTATACAATACCTTGACACTCTATGCAGCTTTATCTACAACACGTATCTTGTTTTTACATTAAACAGGAGCCGTGAAAAAAGTCATGAAATCTTATCAATAACTTGTGTGGTAAAAAAAGTCTTTGGTCCACAAAAGTAGAAGAATTAATTTCAGTTCGATTTAAATTCAAAGTAGCTTTATGATTCCAAAAATATATATTATTATAATTATTTTATAATTTTTTAAAACAAAAATCTATCATGTATGCCAAACAATAAGTTAGTGAAAAGTTAATAAAATATAGATATTAGTAACCAATTTCTTACAATTTATAGAGTTAATGTTGCGTTCTAATTTTTTTAAAATTATTATTAAAGTTTTATTTAACATAATTAACACATTTTATTATTTTTTTTTGTTTAAGATTTTAGTTCAATGAGTGACCTTAATTCGGAGCATTGCAACTTGTGAATGTTAAGAGGATAATGATAGACCCTTTTATGATATGGTAAGTTCATTCAATAAATGTTATCAGTTGCGATGATTTTTCAATTTTATCGATCATTATTAGCGAATTTTTATCAGAAAATGACGCTTTTTAGCATGAAAAATGGGTGGAATTGATTTGGCTTTATGAGATTCCAAAATATATATTATTACAAAGGTATATATATATATATATATATATATATATATAATATATATATATATATATATATATATATTATATATATATATATATATATATATATAGATGAGAAAGCAAATTAAATAAAGGGCTTAAAAGTTTATTATAATACAAAGGTTGCGTTTAACTCACTATCAATGACTTTTCAAAATCGATGGGAATGTAAACAATAAAAATATATAATCTATGCAGATATTTATTTTATTTCAGTTGTATATAGTTAAGTACTTTTAACTGTGAAATAGATGTTCTAAACCTATTCTCAGAAGTTTTAAGCACTATGTTTGATGCGTCACTTATTTGCTGGTTTTTGGATTGTAAAATTGGGCAAATAAACTGATTAAATTATTAATACATTTTGGACACTCCTCTATATTTATAGTTGCAATATTTATATTGATGGCATTATTTTGTCATAATTATGAAGGTAATCCCATTCGATGTTTTTCAGACATTGCAAGATTTTGTCAGTTGATGAGAGGGTCTGGCGGAGCCCATCATGTAGGAGGGCTACAAGGTAACAACTACAAAGACATCCTAAGTATTAGATTTAGGTTACATGTACATGTAACTCAACATTATGTTGAGCTATGTGTCTGACACCACTCTCAGAATATTCTGATAGTGGTGTCATTTTACTAATCATGTTCTGATTTCTGTTTTATACCGAAACACTCAAGATTAAGGTACAGGATAAGTTTGACAATATTCTCCAAAAGGGGAAAATCTAAGAAGACGTAACTTAAAATAATAATGTAAGTAAACTTTTTCCTAGCCATAATAGTGTGGTTGCATTCTAAGTTTATAAGTGTTCTAGCTTTAAAGTGACATTGGGTAGATTGTTTTCAATGACTCCGGTATATTTTTCTAGTTTATCCAAAAATTACCCTTAGCGCTATTGGTCATATCGACGGTACTTATTTACTTGGTTCCCAACATAAAGTTGGGACCCAAGTAAATATGGCGATATAGGGCAATTATTCACTTGGGTACCGATGATATATTTACTAAATTATATAAAAGAAATTATTTAACAATCTTAATAGGGGATGTTAAAAGGCAAAGTGGCTATTTTATGGGATTGAGAACGGGAGAAAAAGAAAAGATTGATAATTGAGTAAATAAGATAATATAGTGCGAAAGTACCCATGGTTCCCAACATAAAATGGGGACCCAAGTGAATAAGTGCCTCAAAACTGAGGGATTTTAATGGAGTTTAGACAGACCTCCTAGTTCCTATACCCAAATCCACTAGATTTTTTTCAGATAAATTGAGGTTGGGAACCAAGTAAATAAGTGCCAAAAAGAAATCCTTTAACAATCTTAATGGGGGATGTTGAAAAGCAATGGGGCTTTTGTATAGGGTTGAAAAAGGGGGGGGGGAGGAAATTGATGATCAAGTACATAAGATGATATAGTGTGAAAGTACCCTTAGTTCCCAACATAAAATAGGGACCCAAGTAAATTAGGCGGTACTTTTTTACTTGGTTTCCAACATAAAGTTGGGACCCAAGTAAATATGGCTATAGGTATACCTATATATATAATACATTACATACATACATATATATATATATATATATATATATATATATATATATATATATATATATATAATATATATATATATAGTTAATCTCAAATCTCAGGATTCGGTCCAAATGAAACACCAACAATTACTTCCTTCCCAACGTTTCGAATTATATTTTAATTCTTTTTCAAGGGTCTACAACAAACAAATAACAAAACCTAATTAGAAAAAAGCAAAATAATGAAAATGAAAATTAAATTAAAAGTACAGGAAGCTACAATAAATAAATTTAACTTACAGAAATAAAAAATTACTGCAACATTAAAATAAAAATTTACATAACAAACTATTGAATCTAAAACTAAACATTGCACAAACAACTGAAAATCTACTACACATAGTAGAAAAAATAAAGATTAAAAATAAATATAAATATAATATTTATAATTATATAAAATATAAATATATAATATATATATATATATATATATATATATATATATATTATATATATATATATAATATATATATATATATATATATATATATATATTATATTATATATATATATATATATATATATATATATATATATATAAGGTTAAATAAAAGTCTACTCCAGTATTTAAATTTTTATCCATCAAATATAAATTAATGAAATTAATGTATATTGGAACTTTTTTCTTGAGGCTTTTTTTGAGGTTTGGAAAGTTAACTTCTTTGGATGTTTACACAGCTTTCTATCATTACCAATATTATAATTTTAGCTTAAATATTGAAGAAGCTATTCTTATTTAATATGTTATGAAGTAAAGCTGATTAAGATATTATATATATATATATATATATATATATATATATATATATATATATATATATATATATATATATAATTTGACTTTGTGGAAAAGCGGTGAAGAAGAGAGGCGCTATATTAAGATATTTTTGATCTTCTTGAGGAGTAGTATTATCTCCTTTCTGAACTGACACTTCAAATGAAACACCCTCCCTAAATTTTGAATCCTTAGACATAAATTAATAGCACTTGGGTTATTTTTTTTGTGTAAAAGAACGGTACTATTCTATTTTGCAGAACTGCAGAAATTCTGCCAAAAAAAAACAATATTTCTCATCATTTTTACCTATTTAACTTTAACTAAATATAGGATATATGTATACTAGGCAACATAGAGAACAACCAGACACCAACATTTTGTTGTTGTAATACTGGTTTTGTATAGTTGGTTTAACACGAAAGTAAAATATTAGGCTAAATATGTATACATGATGCCAACTATTTATCTACCTGTTTGATTTCAACCAAGTTTAGTATATGTATACTAAGCAATATAGAGAACAACCAGACACCAACATTATGTTGTTGTAATGCTGGTTTATTATAATTGGTTTAACATGAAAGTGAAATATTAGGCTAAATATGTATATATGATGCCAACTATTTTTCTACCAGTTTGATTCTAACCAAGTTTAGCCTAATATTTCACTTTCATGTTAATCCAACTATACTAAACCAGCATTACAACAACATAATGGTGGTGTCTAGTTGTTATCTTTGTTGTCAAGTATACATATACTAAACTTGGTAGATTGGCATTTTGTATACATATTTAGCCTAATAATTTACTTTCATGTTAAGCCAACTATACTAAACCAGCATTCCAACAACATAGTGTTGGTGTCTGGTTGTTCTCTATGTTTTCTAGTATACATATATTAAACTTGGTTTAAATCAAACTGGTAGAAAAATAGTTGGCATCATATATACATATTTTGCCTAATATTTTACTGTCATATTAAACCAACTATACTAAACCAGCAATACAACAACATAATGTTGGTGTCTGGTTGTTCTTTACGTTGCCTAGTCTACATATATACTAAATTTAATTAAAGTTAAATAGGTTAAAATGTTTTAACTAAAAAAAAATCATATATTTATAAAATTAAAATAATTATATTTAGTTGGGCAGAATTTCTGCAGTTCTGCAAAATAGTCAGTACCTAAAGGAACTTCTTTTTGGCGGTGTTATTAACTTCGGGTGTCCCTCGCAGCACCAAATTTTTTGAAAAAATAGGAAAAAAGTATTTTGGAAGGTATAATTTTATTGGGTTCTGGGGATAAGTACAAGACATTTTGCCTCTCGCATATTTTTGTCTAAGTCCGCTATTAGCACGTAATTGAAGCTCAAGTATTGACATTAAGGAGAAATTATAAAGAGTAATAAAAATGCCTTATTTTTTCATGCATAAGAACTCAAATCATTCATTACCTTACCTTAATTTTAAGTTATTTATAGTAAAATACTTCTAGAATTAAGGAAAATAGTACCACTATTTTTTTAATTAAAAATTTAATCAATGATTTGTGTTTTTTAGCCAATAATATGGCATTTACCTTTGGTAAATTATTTATCTCACCACTAAAAAAAAGTTCCCTTAACATAAAAAGTTTTATAACTTTATGTCTAACTTATTTTGATTGGATTTATTTTGTATACTTACTTTTAATACTACCGAGTTGTGCAAAACATGAATAGTTGACATCATATAATTGTGCGAGAGACACCAAGGAAATGTAACAAGCAAAAAGCAATGCTACATCTGGGAACTGATCCATCATTCGACATTCGTCATCATTGATGGCTCGACATTACGTCATGTTCCACTCTGTTTCGTTACGTTTAACTCGTCAGGGCAATGAGAGACCCTGAACTCACTCTGACCCTCAATTAAAATTCCGAAGAATACAATATGAAGTATTTGCCGAATGATGGAACAGTTCCCAGATATAGCATTGCTTTTTGGTTGTTACATTTTCTAGGTGTCTCTCGCACAATTATATTATGTTTAATTGTTTAAATTTCAAGAGAGGGAGAGAGAACCAACTGTATAAAGCTTCGTTACAGAATAAAAAAAAATATTTTCGCTAGTATTCAACTTACCTAAAAACTGTTACTCGACGCAGTTATTGTATAACTGATAAATAATACTAAGCATTTTTAGAGGGGGCAGTAATGCTTTTAAATAAACCAATACCAATAATATAAAAATACAATAAAAAGATATTATTGCTTTTATTGATATCTATAACAATGGCCTTTGAATCTGTAAGTTTATAATTGATTTATTACTTTAATTTATGAGTTTTTAAAAATGTTCATAATATTGCTATTATTGGCATGAAGAAAAAAATATTGGGTTAATCTTGATTATTTGTCGCATAAATTTAATACAACCTTAATCCCTAAAAGTTCCCTAAAGTTTATTTTTTACTAAGCCCGTTTGCTTTTATTAGGCTTTTGGTAGTTAATTGTATTAACTGTTGTAGTTAATTAGTTACTTTGTTGTTGGACTATGACAATACTTTAGTAACTCATTGATACCTCTACCTTTTTTGTATTCCCCGTATTTTTCTTTCACTGTTTGTTTTAAAGAATTCAGCAAATTCTGGTGTTTGGTCGGCGTCTTCCGATGTTTGATATTATGCTTAAAAACAATACTTTTTACTATAAAACCCTAACGATGCCAGAGGCATTCCGCAGTCTAAATACCAAATTTAGCGCCTTTCTAGTAAAATAGTTATGGGAATAAAATTGAATGTTTGTCTGATTTGTAAACATTTGTAAATTTTAATTTTTTATATTTCAAATTTTAAATTTGTAAATTTCACAACATTATGAAGAGAAAGCAATGTGAAGTAACGAACTTAATAATCAAAGGATAATTTAAAAAATAGGGTACGGGTTTCCTCAGAACTTTTTTTTAACACATCGGATTTGCTACGCCCGTCCTCACAAATACAAAATGACTAATTTATACTAAAACACTCGCCCTCACTCGCTAGTCCACCCCTGTACAGACAGACAACTTTGTGAAAACTACTTAGGATGTATAAAAAACACATGAAACGAATAATTCATGATTCGGATTTCTGGTGTTTTTGCAAACACAATACTTTTCCTCTATACCTACGGTACAACTGAAGAAAAGCAAATAGGAACACCCATTGTAATTGAAAAAGAAAATTTTGCTTTTAGTGTCAGGTTGCTTTTCGTCTCTTTATTATGTCAGTATACTTAAATCATTGCCTTGGATTGGACGGTGTTTAAAAAAATTACAAAGTGCCTTTAAAAAGAAATTATTAGACATTCTATCTTAGTTATCAGATGTCATAAATTTTACCGATGACATAACAATTTTTAAATATGTCTCCAAAAATTAATTATACAGCATGTGGAGCACGAGTTTGCTCAGTCTAACTAGATTCGTCTGGATTCTTTCTGGGTATTTTTAACAGTAATGTTAATGAAATTTGAAATTAATCTTTCACATTATATCTTAAGTGGCAATTCTTATGAAAAATGTATTTTTATCTTGATTAAATATTTTATCTGTATTTACCTGAATTGGTTTGCATTGTATTAAACGCTCTTATGACACGTAAGATTTATGTATAAATTTCGCTGAAATGAATCTCAGTATTTTCTTTCTTAGTTTAGAATCAAACTCGTAATGTCAATTAAATCGGGACCTTTACCACTTTGGCTTTGTGAAACCTCTTTACAAAAGATTATAGAGTCAAAGCTGAATAGAAACTGTCAAGTATTAAGTGTTAAGTGTGATAAAGGTTCTAATGCTGGTGACCATTATTTAAGTGAAATAGTTCGTTTGTGTGTAAGAATAAAAGAGGATGGTCGTGAACAGATACTACCGTTGATAATTAAAGATGAGAATCAAGGATGGGTCGATTTCATGGAAGAAGTGAATGCCGTAGAAAAGGAAATAGAAGTGTATTCGGAATTGATTCCCTTTGCTAACAGGGTTCTTGCGGAGTCAGTTGCTCCTGACTGCTATTACATCTCACAGAGTAATTGTTTACTTCTAGAAGATCTTGCAGCACTTGGTTATAAGCTTAGAGATAGGCGACAGCAGATGGATTTCAAACATAGTAAAGCAGCATTAAAATCTCTTGCTCAATTCCATGCAGCCAGTGTAAAATTACTTGAAATTTCACCGAATTCTATTAAAGCAGCTCGTGAAGAAAGTTGCTTTGTCGAGAGTGAGAATACTATTATTTGTAATCTTCACAAACATACCATTAAAACAGTTACTAGAGCTTTAAGAGAACTTGATGAAGCACAAGAATATATTGGTTTTTTAGAACAATTTCGGACAACGTTTTGGAAAGATAGCAGAGAAGCTATTGTAGGAAATTTTGATTTTAAGGTTCTTAATCACGGAGATTTCTGGATGACTAACATCATGTTTAAATACGACAAGGATGAAGTTGCTCACTCTAGGTTAGTTGATTATCAACTCACCAGATACTGCACTCCATGTTACGACCTACATGTTTTTATATCAACATCTGTGTCATCCGAAGTCAGAGATAATCACATGGATGAGCTACTAAACGAGTATGTAGTGACGCTAAACGAAACTTTAAAAGCTGTAGGATCTTCACGAACCCTGACAAAATCTCAACTAGACAAAGACATGTACTCAACTAAAGTTTTTGGAATATTGTACGGTCTTTCTCTGGCCCCCGTAGTGTTGCTTGATCCAAAAAATCCAATACAACTTGAAGGAGCAACAAAAGAAGAAATTTGTGGCGGATTCCAAAACGTCGATCCTTACAAAGATGTATGCAATAACGATTTATATTTGAAACACATTTTGTCATTACTAAAGTATTGCAAAAAAATAAACTATTTTTAAATATTTTATTACATTTTATTAATTCTGCCCACTCTTTTCTAAACAAAACGTAGGTTATATTTAACAACTTTAATTTTATTATTAGTAAAATTCTTGTTCTTTGCTATAAAAAACAAAATATATCTACAATTTTAGGAAGTAACATGATGGTTTTAAAATAAAAATTTAGACATTTTTTTCCGAAAAAAATAATTTAGTTATTTGTTATATAAATCTGGGGGTAAAATTATCTAACAATGCATGGAACCAGTCTTGGGACCCTCAGGGCCCTGCCTGTGTGTAGAAATTTAATATTTATTTTTTTTTAATAAAATTGAGAGATGTAGAATATTCAAATCAAAGTATAATTGTACAATAAATTGAAAAATTACAAATGGGTTGAAATTTAAGTATATATTCTTTAAGTAAAATAAATTTACTTAAATAAATACTGTTGCACGTTTTAATTCAATGTAGCGATATCACAAAAAAATTTATAAAGAACAATTAATTAATTTACGTATGAATAATATACTTCGAAACGATACAATTTTAAAAGGATATACTTCATAATGATATGCATATATCATAATAATTCATAAGAAGTTCGAGTCAGTGAGTAGTCGATTGTCTATTACTATATTATGAGAATGAATATCTGATATTTCGTTGTAAAATCAAAAGAATGCAGCACTTGACTGATATTCGAGTAGAAAACATAGTTAATTTTTAGCTCAACAGGTAGCATGGCAGTCTTTGTTTTTACTTACACTTTTACTGTTCCCTACAATTTTTTACTCTTCTTCGTTCAACCGTTGCTAATAAAGGCCAAGTATTGTGATAGCGCCAAAAATAGGAATCCTCAACTAAATCATTCAAATCAGATGTTTTTCTGACCTTCTGTGTTGTTTTTACATTGTTGTCTGTCTGCATGTGTATGTATAATGTATGTGCGTGGTGTCACCATCGTAGCTCACAGTGTGTTTATGTTTGAGTTGAAACTTGGGACAAAATTGAATTTCTGAGAGACTTTGTCATCGACGTTAACACAGAACGAATCTTAACGTTCACGTTGTCGAATCTTTATCAGACTTGGCAGTAGTGAAATTAATAAACCATTAATTTCTTCGTCATTTAATTTTTCCAGAAAGTTGCAATATTAAAATATATAATATATATATATATATATATATATATATATATATATATATATATATATATATATATATATATATATATATATATATATATATATATATATATTTATTTATTTATTTATTTATTTATTTATATTTGTGTGTGTGTATGTACGGAATAACAAGATTTTTTTGTTGAAGTTAATAATTGGAATAATCTAATTCATTGTGTATTTACCGTTCTGGCCTAGTCGCAAATTTCTCTGTTAAACCTTCAGTGTGGATTTCGTGCTGATATTAAGTTAACTTATTAATTATGATTATTATGAAAATAATTGAAGTAAAATATTATGTCACAATTTTTCACGCAAGACAGCCACATTTGTTCACGTAGTGTTTATGTTGGGATCTTACATATTTTTGTAAGTAATCTTGATTTGCTTCGCTGCTGAACATCACTTGTAAGCATTTTGAGGTACCTACTTTCTGTATTTTTGGTCTACGTATAGGCCACATGGAGTAAATGATTCTTCATCTAGACGATATAAAAATGTCGGTTATTAGCATGTTTTGATACCTGCACAATCTCAACTATTTTTTCTTTCACTCATTCACGTTTACTACACCCTCAAAATTGCCTTTAAAAAACCCTTAATAAGACTTATCGACAAATTTCTTTCTAATATTAAAAACATAAGCTGAATCGCCTGTATTCGACTAACTTTCTTTTTGCACAAGTTGTCTGCAATGAACCTGTATTTGTAATATATATAATATATATATATATATATATATATATATATATATATATTAAAAAATACAGGTTCATTGCATATATATATATATATATTTGTGTGTGTGTGTATGTGTGTACGAAATATTTGTTCCTAGACATTTCAATAGAACACGATAACTTTTGAACGCTATCTCGGATCGAAACGAAACTTGGTACTAAAATCATCCTTATTAAATTCCCGTACGGTATTTGTGACGTCATTAACATACAAAAATGACCCCAGAAACATTTAAAAAATCACAATTATCATACATTTTTTAGATCGGGCTAACTTTAATATTGTATAACATATGGGGCCATCACAAGCTGAAATAATGTAAATTAATCTTAAAATAACACTTAAAATATCTAAAAACATACAGAGGCATTCCTAGTAGTGAATATTATTCAAATCTTAAATAAACGAGTACTTAACCTTCCAGGAACCAACTCAGGTTGAAGTGTTAATCGTTTCGCTCAATCGTTTTTGGTCAATCGGTTCGAATACTGATGCTTTAACATCCTCATCCTCTGAGGCGTCTATACGTTTAAACGTGTAGTTTTTTTAGTTACCTATTTTTTTTCAAACAATCCTTAATGTTCGAAATATTTTTGAATTCAATAATGGAAGAAACGAAAAATAACAGAATCATCATCAAAATATATCAATAAAACAAAGAGCTTTTTTAAAAAAATGTATTTACAAATATTGATAACAAAAACATAGACAATACATTTTCATCAACATGAATTATTTCACATCAATTTTAATATTATTATTAATACTTGAAATAGTTTTTGTTCTTTTTACAATCTATTTTACAAACAGAGGTTTTATTTTAATCAGGAAGTATTAGGATTATGGATTAACTTTTAACAAGGGAGTTTATTAAAATAATTTTACTTTATAAACTCAAACATATTATTCGATTTGTATAGCTCTGATCATAGTTTTATATTTACTCTTATTAGTATTAAATCTAGCTTCTAGCTGTATTGTTGACCGTAGGGTTGTCAGATTTTAGTTTATCTGATCATCCATTTACCTCCAGCCCCCCCTCCTCACGTTTATTTAATTTTCATTCAAACTATGTATTATAACTCAACATTTTAAATAACGTTTAAAAAACTACTACAATTATACCAAATGAAATTATAAAGATAATATACAAGATATACTCGTATTTATTTAGAAAGATAAAATTTAGATCTAGTTCAGGGTACTTGCAAACTTTGGAAAACAATTTTAAACTTTAAACAAAATGACTTGCTTTCTGAAAAGACTGACTATAGCAATACAACTTCAAAACTCGCTGTTAACTTCAAACGTAAAAATATATCTATTCCTATATTTATAATTTTCTTAGACATGTTTCTCTATGTCGTTTGGTTCCTAACATAGTGCCAAGTCTTAATAAATTACATTTTTCAGATTTAATGAAGTCAAAATCAGAAAATTCAGTAATAGTTATAATTACAAAATGAAAAACAAATTAAATAAATTTATTTATACAATAAAATGGATGCCAACATCCAAATATTTTTTTTTTGCTGTTACTTTTTAATTTAAAATGAATGTTTATTTGAACAATTGCGTAACACGACTTAAAATATTGGCACTGTATTACTTTTATGTCGCGGTGCAGTGATTTTGTAAAAAATGAACATAACAATAACGATAATAAGCCGGACTTAAGAGAATAGGATAAGGGTAGGTTTAATTGTTTAATAAGAAATTATTAAAAACCCGCTAGGGGCCGCCAAATATAATTCTACGAATTCAGTTAGATTAACAAAGCTGTGCGGCGTCGCGTTCTCTTTAAAGGTAAAAGGTTTATCTCTCTGTTATTAACATACAAAAATGACCCCAGAAACATTTAAAAAATCACAATTATCATACATTTTTTAGATCGGGCTAACTTTAATATTGTATAACATATGGGACCATCACAAGCTGAAATAATGTAAATTAATCTTAAAATAACACTTAAAATATCTAAAAACATACAGAGGCATTCCTAGTAGTGAATATTATTCAAATCTTAAATAAACGAGTACTTAACCTTCCAGGAACCAACTCAGGTTGAAGTGTTAATCGTTTCGCTCAATCGTTTTTGGTCAATCGGTTCGAATACTGATGCTTAACATCCTCATCCTCTGAGGCGTCTATACGTTTAAACGTGTAGTTTTTTTAGTTACCTATTTTTTTTCAAACAATCCTTAATGTTCGAAATATTTTTGAATTCAATAATGGAAGAAACGAAAAATAACAGAATCATCATCAAAATATATCAATAAAACAAAGAGCTTTTTGTAAAAAAATGTATTTACAAATATTGATAACAAAAACATAGACAATACATTTTCATCAACATGAATTATTTCACATCAATTTTAATATTATTATTAATACTTGAAATAGTTTTTGTTCTTTTTACAATCTATTTTACAAACAGAGGTTTTATTTTAATCAGGAAGTATTAGGATTATGGATTAACTTTTAACAAGGGAGTTTATTAAATAATTTTACTTTATAAACTCAAACATATTATTCGATTTGTATAGCTCTGATCATAGTTTATATTTACTCTTATTAGTATTAAATCTAGCTTCTAGCTGTATTGTTGACCGTAGGGTTGTCAGATTTTAGTTTATCTGATCATCCATTTACCTCCAGCCCCCCCTCCTCACGTTTATTTAATTTTCATTCAAACTATGTATTATAACTCAACATTTTAAATAACGTTTAAAAAACTACTACAATTATACCAAATGAAATTATAAAGATAATATACAAGATATACTCGTATTTATTTAGAAAGATAAAATTTAGATCTAGTTCAGGGTACTTGCAAACTTTGGAAAACAATTTTAAACTTTAAACAAAATGACTTGCTTTCTGAAAAGACTGACTATAGCAATACAACTTCAAAACTCGCTGTTAACTTCAAACGTAAAAATATATCTATTCCTATATTTATAATTTTCTTAGACATGTTTCTCTATGTCGTTTGGTTCCTAACATAGTGCCAAGTCTTAATAAATTACATTTTTCAGATTTAATGAAGTCAAAATCAGAAAAATTCAGTAATAGTTATAATTACAAAATGAAAAACAAATTAATAAATTTATTTATACAATAAAATGGATGCCAACATCCAAATATTTTTTTTTTGCTGTTACTTTTTAATTTAAAATGAATGTTTATTTGAACAATTGCGTAACACGACTTAAAATATTGGCACTGTATTACTTTTATGTCGCGGTGCAGTGATTTTGTAAAAAATGAACATAACAATAACGATAATAAGCCGGACTTAAGAGAATAGGATAAGGGTAGGTTTAATTGTTTAATAAGAAATTATTAAAAACCCGCTAGAGGGCCGCCAAATATAATTCTACGAATTCAGTTAGATTAACAAAGCTGTGCGGCGTCGCGTTCTCTTTAAAGGTAAAAGGTTTATCTCTCTGTTATACTTTATTGTGCTATCAAAAATTGCTTTAAATAAGTAGGACATCTTTTTAAACCCTTTTTTTTATAAAATTTATCTTTCAGTGAATATATATTTCCTGAATTTAAATAAAAAATAAGTTCTTACACGAAATTTTTTAATATAGATTAATATTTTAAACGATTTTGATAAGCGTGGAGCTTATTTATAAAAACTAGGGACACCAAGAGTTCTTGATTGTCAACGGGATTCGAGACTAAAATTATAACAGTTCAGGAAAACCGGGACGCCTGATACCCTTACTAGAAAATACGTATAGAGCCTAGAAACTTAAAAGAAAGTATAAACCTTTACTTCAATGTTGTATTTTCAACATATATTAAGTTCGTTTAATCCGGAGTTTAGTAGGTTTGCATAAAGTCTCTTGTATGGAATCATAATTATTTATCACAAATAATGTAATAGTATATTACGCTACTTGGGTGTAAATTGAGTTTTTTCAGAAAACCCGATTTTTTTAACGTTGTTTGTATTGCTAAAAATTGCAGTGTTTTGATTTTGTGGCACTTTTCTGAACTATTTAACTGTTTACTTCATCACCCTAGACTGTAATAAAAATACTTTTAAAGTCTTCGTAATGAAATAATTAGGTTTTAGCTATGTTTTAGGTTGTAAAGTTACTATTTCAGAGCCTACCTCTGAAAAAGAACACCTTTTAACCTTCTTCTCTTAATAATAATTTTACCTTTTGTACTTTTACTGGTGCGTCTGAAACAATTGAGTAAAAATCTACCTCGGTACTTTTCGGGTACCTCGAAACTTTTCCTCATCACATCGGATTCGCTACGCTCGTCCTCAGAATATACAAGTCGTTAAATGTATTTCGCAACACTTCCATGGACTCACGTCCTCATATTGTGAATTAATTCCTTTCAAGGCACTGACCAAGCTCGATGCTGCTTAACTGTTATGCTCGAAGAAAAACCATAGATATACTTGTGATATTGAAAGGAAACTTAGTGCACTTATTTATTACGTAAAGGCATACCCTGATACCGAATTTCAACTCTTTTAAAACTAAAAGAGTTGTAGGTCTTTGATTTTTTACCAAAGCTAAGATGGGTCTTACAGCTTCTTTGAATCAAATTAAATATAATTTTTAATGTATCTCAGATGTTTAAAATTTTCACATCATCTGGATTTGTCTTCGCAAATGTTTTTTATACGAAAAATTAATTGGAAAAATCTTTAGAAAACTACTATTCACTTGAAACAGTATTTGTTTATATACAGGTTAGTATATAGTCCTTGGCCCAGGTCAAAAAAATCCACAATGCAATTTTTCAAAGGTCATCAGGCATAAAAAAGCTGAGTATTTCCGACCTTGTAGTGCTTTCTCTTAAAATTTGGTAAAGGGAAACCAATCTTATACCAATTTTCGTTTTAGCAAATTTTCATCATATTTAAGTTTAAGCTCGAAAAAAATATTCAGTTTTAACAGTTCAGTAAATAATTTTGACATTAAAATCAGACCAGAATTATTACTAACAAATACTTTATCATGCATCTTAACTGTATAACATTACATCCAGTCGGACAATCATTTTGATTTTGAGTATGATGTAGTCAATTATAGAAGAAGATATTCAAAATGATAGTAATAAATCCATTATATATGTATTGACAAGCCAATAGTAAATTTATCTGGATAAAATAGGAGACAGAAGCGAGAGAGAAAGAGGAGATAGATGATAGAGAGACTGTGTGGAAATAGATGATAAAGAGTTAAAAAAAGAGGAGATAGATGATAAAGAAGTAAGAGAAAGAGAGAGGAGATAAATGATAGAGAGAATCAGAAAAAAAATCGTATCCATAGTTCCTCATCTTTCTTTTGGATGGTATAATGCCTCCTTATACCCTACATGACTCCTTATACGTCCTTATACGTTTTTAAATACCATACATGACTCCTTATACGTCCTTATACGTTTTTAAATACCATACATGACTCCTTATACGTCCTTATACGTTTTTAAATACCATACATGACTCCTTATACGTCCTTATACGTTTTTAAAGATCCGGGAATCAAGTGGAGAGTGACTTACATAATATCAAAATGATTGGTCAATTTGCTGTTTAGTTATAGAGTTATAAATATTATATAAATCTGTTTTTAAAATATATTTTTGGTTGGTTCAGCATATCAAAAAATAAATAAATCTTGAATAAGGTTAATAGTTTGAAATAGAAAGTAAACCAGTAAAATAAAAATTGTATATAGGAACTTATTTCAAGCTTAGTGGGCTTTTAATTTTATTTAAAAGGCCTTCAAAAACGTTTTTTGAGGTATTTATAAGCGAAAAAGAGAAAATGGGTAAAAATAGTTGTTATCTCATACCCCAAAATAAGCACAAGAGGTCCCCAGCACCGTATGATATGATAAGCATAATCATGCAATCATACATGGTAGTTTTCCTCCATATGATTCAGCAATATCGTCCCTGAGGAGCTATAAATTATTTTTAAATATTGCATTGGCTTCAGAATACTTTTAATAAGAGAAAACTACCTGTGTCCTGAATTATTTTCTAGGTAGAATTTTTGTTTCAATATTTCATATTTTTTATAACTTTATTGCAATTATTTACTTTTAAGCAAAGGTGTTGCTACATTTGATGTTGTCAGCTCAAATATAAATCTTGTTTTTTAAACCTTTAGTTATATTTTTTATGGTTAAGCTAGAAATTCTATTTAATGAAAAGTGTATTTTGAGATAAAATTATTAGGTCAAATGGGAGGTGGTCTGGACCCCTAGGATTTATTGATATTTTATTATTTAAGTTCTTTGTTATTATCATAACCAGGATTTATTAAACATTAGCTTAATTTGTGTGGTTTTGATAATTTTTTTCTCACTTATTAATCATTTGAAAAATTATAAAATTAATTTTAAAGGCATCAATTGAAACATTCTTTTTGATTTTAACCAATAAATAAAACATTAATCAAAGCTATGTTTATGATTCAGTTTTTACTTTTTTGTTCTTTTCGGAATAATTGTTGTTTAGCATTTGCATTTTAGTTTTAAAATAAATGGTTTAATTTATTTTATTGTGACTTATGACAGCGACTTCTTGACACCTAACTATTTTAAAATACTACCTATGTATTAAAACATCTAACCTATTTAACTCATTTTATTTTATTTTTTTTTATTTGTTATACATATTTCATTATGCCCCACACTCTTTACTTATTTGTTATTTCTTAATATTTAACACTAATTTTATTTACAATTCAAATATAATTTAGTTAAAAATAGGGTGTTTTAGGCCCTCGACTACTAACAATGGAAGTCATGAATCCTTGACAGACTAAAGTAATTCATATAAATATTTTTTAATCTTTTCTCTCTTACTCTCTTCCTTCCCCCCCCCCTTCTTCCCCATATTAAAAGAATAATATTGTATATCTTTTGATACCACCGAGTTTCACAAAACAATAATAGTTAACACTTATCAATAGAAACATCAAAAGTTGAACACTGTATAGCATCAAATATTACATAAGTAATGAAGTTAGGAATAAAATGAATGTCAATGTAAAAATACATAATGACTTATTGCATCCTTTGCTGGATAAATAATAACCAATAAGTAATAATATTAGAAAATTGAAGACGGATGTAAAAAATGGATGACACCTTAGCATATAAAAAAGCCCGCTTAAATGGTGAACAACTGAAAGGTCTGAAACTCAAAATAATAATTATATCAATGAAACAATTGTATGATTTTAAAATTAAATTTCATTGTAAGGAATTCGTTCTTTAATTTATGATTTATTGATTCAGCTATTTAAAAGAAAAAAATTGAAATTATTAATTAATTATTTAGTATAGGTATGTAATTTGGTACATCTAAAAGCTTACATTTATTTACACAGCTAACACTTATTGTTTCTGTTCTATTATTATTCAGATAACTACATTTATCTAATTTATTATAAAATATATATTTTTTATAAATGATACTTTATATTTGAAAAATTAATGGTAAATATTTACCTACATTTTCATCCAAAAACTAAATATGTAATAAATACAGATACATCAGCTTTGGATTATTTAAAGCCACTTAACCAGAGCAATAGTGAAATAAAGAATTTCCCTCCTAATAGGTCAGGAACAATTTAAAATTATATTTTTTACACTTATAGACGACAGAACAAAGAGAGATTTTTTACTCTCCTAATTTTTATACAATGGTCGTTGGCCATTGTGTTTTTAATAAATTTTAAAAAGGATTTAATTTGGCAATTTAATGTCTTCGACTTAAATTAAAAACTCAGTAGAGTTTTAACATGATAATTAACTGATCCAATAAAGTTTGCTTACCTCAAGAATTTTCTTAAATACATCTTTATAATTGAGCCATAATTATCTTTTTTCAGCATAAAGGCTGAAATAGATTTTTATGGTAAATTTTTTGTCATGATCTGGTAAAGTTGATCGAGAAAACAGTATGGCTTAACATTAGACAAACGTAGCGTTTTTACTCAGTAAAACATCAGTGCTGAGAGTATTATTAGTTCTTAGAGAAACACTTCTGGGATTAGTGGTATTAGTGACTTGAACAGCACGAGGTGTATGAGATGCTATGGTCTTTCTGGCAGGATGCTTGGGTAATCTTCTACTCTGAGCAATAGGGCTCCACCACGATCCACTTCTTAAAACAGCTTTAAAGCCAGTTCGAAATTTTTTGTTGAAGAAAGCATAAAGTATTGGATTAATACAGGAATTGGAAGATCCCAGCCATTGGGAAACTGGAATCATAGAATATATAATTTCGTCCTCTTTATTATGCTGCGGATCTAAAGAAGGGCCTAATTTAATCCTTGTAAACACAACGTAAAATGGAAGCCACGAAAATGCAAATAAAACTATGACAACCAGCAGCATTTTAATAACTTTGACTTTAGATCGTTGTATTAAAAGTTGACCGCTTGCTTGAGGCTCTCCAGGCAGTTGTCTACACCACACTCTTCTCCATATTAAAAAATAACATATTGTGATGACGCTAAGAGGAAGGAGATAACACATCAACAGGTTAACTATGATAAAATACCATCTATCGCTGTAAGGGCTTGGCCAGGACTCTAAGCACCCTATCTGTAACATATACGAAAAACTTGCATATAGATATAGATATGATGTCGTACCAAGAGACTTGATTGGTGAATTGGTGAAATGGAATAATTCTCCTGACTTAAATTTCATCTAAGTATACGGATTTCAGTAAACTACGTCTTCATTGACGTTATTTACTGTTACATTGCCACTACAATATTTAACACTTTTAGAAGCGGCTAAAGAAATATTCTTTATTGATTGATGCTTTACGTTGCCTTAAATATTATATAGGCATACCTAAAATATTCCGCTTTAAAATATTTAACTTATTTTGAGGCTTTTTAAGGTATTTTAATATAAAATGTTATTATTGCAGAATAAACTAAATTGAAAATACGGACTTCGTCTTTTGAAGTGTAATTAGGAAGAGTATGCCTCAACTTGACACCACAAAAGTGGTTACTTTGAAACTTACTTTTAAAGATTTTCTGTTTCAAGTTTGGACACAACAATTTATTCACAAGTTTAGGGTTACTTTTAAAACTGTTGAATCAAGCCTTGTAGAAACGAATTTTTCGAACATGTCGATGATAAATTTATATTTATTCGAAATTTTACAATCCAATAAGAAATAAATATATTTAAGAAATTTGCAGTTAATTTTACTTAAATTTCAAATTTAAAGGGAACAAAGAAATTTATTATGTTTAGAATGTGAAAAGAAAACTCACTAGAGGTTGAGTGGTGCTAATAGGTTGCAGCTGGAATACAAGGGCCCATGGTAATGTTATAGTGAATGATATTACCCATATTGTTATCACAGCAATTTTAACCGTAGTTGTGGTAATTTTTCCTTTCATAGGGCGACATACTGAAGTACAGCGTTCCACTGATATGGCTACTAATGTATTTATAGAAGCATTCACCGAAACACCTTGCATGTAGGGTATCGTCTTGCATACAAACCAACCAAATTTCCATTCTGAAACATTTGACAAAATATATTCAATATTACAGTTTTAATTGATATCATTTAGATTATTACATACTTTAAACTATTTTCCTTGTTTATCAAGTTTAGATAGAAACTTGTACGTATACCTATCTTTAATTTCGTTTTTAAAGAGCTTTAGATGTCATTGTTTAACTTTGGGCTTAACAATTGGGGGACTTTTTTGGGCCTTTTCGCATTGGAGAGAAACTATTAATGTTGGAAGACAATTTCTGATTATAGGTAACTTTATTTTACCTAAAGACCACAAACGTCTACTGTAAAAAGTACCTTATACGGCGACCTTATACTTTTTGCACTCTTCATAGACGGCAAATTGTCAGTAATAAATAAAATTAGAAAACAAAATCTTAATTATTATGGTCATGGAATCAAATTATGCATGAAGAAACATGGGATCCTATTTTAAATAGATATTAAGGTGTCCATATGGTGCCATTGGAGTGCTGCGCCCTCATGACCATTAGGGGGCAATACTCATTATGCAAAAAATATACTTTATTATATACAATGGTTGTTCTCCTATATCAGTTTGTCATATGTCTAGTTTATGTATGTGGCATACTGCTACGATATAAGCGTATTTTTAAATGTATTATTTAAAAAATCGGGTACGGGTACCTCGGAACTTTTCCTCATCACATCAGATTCGCTATGCTCAATTCTATTGAATATAAAATTTGCCAAATTTATACTTCAACACGTCATTGAACTCGCTTTACTCTTCCTCATATAATAAAATACATCCGTTTCATTCTCACCGGTAACCCATATAGCACTGACCACGCTCAATGGTGCTTAACATTTATGATCCAAAAAATACAATAAATTTGTAGACTTATTTATTACGTTAAGGTATACATTTGTACAAAATTTCACTTCAAATAAACCATTTCCTGATAGTGTACAAAGTTTTAGGAAATGTACACAAGAAAATTGACTAATGCAAATAATGAGATAAACCGAGGCACATGTGTTAGTCTTATACATACCTACTTGCATGTCAAATCTCATCCAATTTTTCCAATCGCTTTATTATTTCGTATTTTATGAATTTTCAAAACTTTTGCTGTGTCATTATTACGGGTTAATGACGTCATACAATTTATTTCCGAATAACACAACTACAGTAAAGAACTAGTTTTTGTACAAAGTTTTATTTCTCTAGCATAAATACACTAGAAGCTGCAATGATAACAAACACACACACACAGATAACTATGTGAAAACCACGTAGGACGCCTTAAAAACAACTGAAACGGATAATTCCGGTGACATCCTGTTTTGATTTTTTTTGCAAACACAATTCTTTTCCTATATACCTACGGTATGAATGAGAAAAAGTAAAAAGTGATTTGTTTACATTTGGTTGTGTATGTCGAAGTGTTCGATTGTCATCGAACATAATTTAAAAGTTATCGTGTCCCATAGAACGTCTTGGACACAAAAATCTCGTACATACATACATTATATATATATATATATATATATATATATATATATATATATATATATATATATATAACTTATTATTATATCAATTTTATTATTAGTATTAATTCTTATTTTATTAGAACTAATACTTAGGTAAACAGCATTTTTGGCTAATACATTTGGAAATCCGCTCGTGACAGTACTGTACCCCCCTTAAATAAACTATTAATATGACCAACTCATATCAGACAATAACCATAAGGTCGCGAATCGGCCCTCTGTGCCGACACCAAGTAGTTGCCAAGAGGCCGCAGGCCTTTCGTTTGGCCATAGTATTTAGGCCAAACTTCAACTTAGTTTAGCTAGTAGTATTTTTGTATCATCTCGCTATTGTTGGGTGTACTGTTTAAAATTGAAAAAAAATAGAATTAGTGAAGATAAAGTAAGAGAAAGTATTTCCTAAGTTCTGGTCAGTAAGAGACTTAAGAGAGCAGAGAGCAGAGATAAGAGGCTAGAGTGGTAGAGAGGAAGAGAGCAAGGAAAGCCCATTAGAGTCATCTTGTTCAACACGGCCTCCACTCTACTCTCTTAGCTCTTATAATTATCACTTATTCAACCGTAAAAGTCGAAATTAACAAAGATTCAACTGAGAGTAATTATTATTTATAACTATAAAGATCTTGAAAGTTTAATGGATAGCAAATCTTTTCTCTTAATACATTACGGGTTTAAATTTTTCACAATTTAAATATCGCCTGTACTTTTAGTAAAAAATACTTTATACAATATTACAATTCCAAATAAGTATAAGCCAAACGATCTTGTGAACCCAACTTTTGGCACGTGGGTATCATGCAGTTTGGTTTTTGTCCTTAATTTTCATGTAAGGTTTATATAATGATACACAGCAAATATCTCTCAATGTATAACGAAAAAGTTTTTGTCTATGATGTCCCGCAACCAGCACAAAAATATAACTTTTTTCACCTACTACCGTAGGTAAAAAGAAAATTATTATATACAAATTACACAAACCAGTAATCGGGCCAGCGCCACGAATAATTTTGAAATTAGGTACTCTAATATTAAATGCGCCTACTCCAAAATAGGGCGACGGCACAGTTGCTGGCGGTTTTAAACACAAGTTTATGTTATACATACAAATATATATATATATATATATATATATATATATATATATATATATATATATATATATATATATATATATATATATATGTATGTATGTATGTATGAATGTCTGTATATTAATCTGAAACCTGACAACCTTAATTTAAAAATCTATAACCAATGTTCTAAGTGGTTTTAATCATGCTGTCTTAGTGTGTCTGGGTGGCATGTCACGCATAACTAAACACAGCATTTATGCTAGAGAGTTGAAACTTGGCACACAAATTAGGCTTTAGGTTTTTGTGCTGCCCGGAAGATATATTTAGACAAGGATAACCTATTTACCTATAACCTAGCTGAGTGATCCTAAATTTTAAAAATCGTTACCGATCGAGTTAAACTTTGGCCGTAATGTTTATATCTATAGGTAGTTAATCGATCTACAAAATTTCATCTAGATATTGGTCGACATTTTAAAAATATTGACCATTGAATTTTAAAATTTTGACGGCCTATAAAAATTAATCGTTTATTGGTTTTCGACGACCGACATATAGTTAGATAGCGAAACTTATAATGACTTCGCAGCTAGAATTCCACAGCATTATTCATTTTTTTAGTTATATTCGCCAATGAAGAACGTTAATGGCGGTCGTTATTAGCTCTTAAAATTATCTAAGAAAGTTTGTTTACATCTGGTCATAAACTCTCGTCAAGTATTACATTAGATAGAATGGATATCTATTGTAATACTTTTAAGTATTACAAGCTTACTTTTAATGTAAGCTTTTATTAACCTTAAGTTATCAGACCCTAAGAGCAAAAGCGAAGTAATACCACTTTAGACTTTGGATGATTATTACATTCTGAACATAAGCGAAGCGAGTTCAAAATTGAGTGGAAAGGTACCGAGGTACCATGTACCCCATTTTTTTATTTATAAAGGAAGTTTTTTACAAAAAAATTTCAGTGATTTCGTATGGTTGTAATATTACAATTTTATATCAGTGCGACATTTCTAAAAAGCTTTCATTCAATAAAATATAAATTCATATGTGTTCAATAAAATATAAACACATATGTATTCAATAAAATATAAACACATATGTGTTCAATAAAATATAAACACATATGTGTTCAATAAAATATAAACACATATGTGTTCAATAAAATATAAATACATATGAGTTTAATAATGTTTAATGATCTGTTTAAAACATATTTGTTTTGAGCCATTTCTATGAAGATTAAAGTCAAGTCATCTACTTGTTAAGTTATAAAGATGGAAGTCAATTACTTTAACTCTGTAAGAGGATTATAAAGTTAAGTCATTATCCTTGTAATCCTCCTATTATTCATATTATCATGAGGATTTATTATGAGGATTTTATAATCCTCATAATAAGTGTTATAATTATAACAAGTGTTCATAATGTAATCATTAAATCCCATCAGCATTCTTTAAAGCAGCTCAGTTCATAATTTAGATTTGTTTTAAATTTTATTTATGTAAACATGTAGGAGACCTTGTCTAGAATGCGACTGGACAAATTCCAAAATACATCGATTTGGTATGGTAAGGGCGGCCCGTCATACAGGCGCCCTGGCCCTTCTTCCCTCTTACTCTTCCATTCAAGAAAAATTCATTCAACCTTCACATAAACATGAAAATACACCTACAACCTTGTTTGTTTCAGGAAAAGTCGGGTACAGGGAACCTAGGTAATTTCCCTCACTCAAAACTTCGGATTTGCTTCGCTTATCATCAGAATAAAACATCAGTGTTCCAATGTTTCGAGGATTCTCTACACCTTTCGTCTCGATACAATCGACCTCAAAATAATAAAATAAGTCAATTACAAGGAGTCTTAGGAAGCATTACAGTAAATATATTTTCAGTTAATCAATATAAGTACCTTGGGGTCTTACTTGGATGTCTCGTTTTGATTAATTATAATTCATTATAGTTTAACATTAGAAATATATATTAAATTTGTGTGCGTTTGCATGGATTATTTATATAGACCTAAATGTTATTATTGAAAAATGTAAACAAACTTTGGATATCATTTTAAGTATAACACTAAGAAATATTTACTTTCGCCTCGCAAATAACATTTGAACCAAAAGTTAAATAGCCATCAATTGTTTTTGTTTTTTTATGTTTTACGCGTTCTAGCTATATTTTCAAAACGAAATCGCTGGTGAAATTCGGTAGATCTATTTGCCGTGAATTGCATTTTTCTCGACTCGAATGTGGGAATTGAATAGTTATGATGAAATCCCGGATTCTGATTTTAAAAGTGAATACAGTATTTTTCATACAGACGCGATAGTTGGGGAGTAAAAAATAATCCGTTATATGAAAAACTTCCATACAACGGTGGTTATTTAAAGAATTGCTAACAATTGCGTTAAGGATGGAAATTGAAAACAAATTTAGCAATATTATAATTTTATATAACGAATCAATGCGTTGTCAGTAGCGATCATATACTAGTGCCATTAAAAGATTTCATTAAAATAGAAAAAGTTGTTACACAAGTTTATAGAAACAACTGGCATTTGTAGTTGTTCGCGAAGTTTTAACTTCAGTTGACAACTGGCTTTTAAATAACTATTGATAGACAGGAAACCTAACCCAGCTACCTACCCTGGACATTCCTGAAGTCGTAGGTTTGACTATGACCCTAACAAGTTATAACCGCTTTGACTACAAAGGTAACACGTGATAAATAAATTCCTTGTGATTCAAATCGTCTTAAAGTTCAGCATTTTTACTTTTCCTCTATTCGTATATAAGAAAAAATCGAAACCAAAACTTCACCTCCATATGACGTTTTATTAGTCATAAGTTTTGTTTAGATCCGAAAAAGAGTTCAAAAAAATGATCGTGCGCTATTATGATGCTCATGTTAAAAAAACACCTTCTACCACCCCCCCCCCCTTCATGAATCCATCCTTATAAGGTCATATTTTTGAAAATTCGCTAAAAACGAAGGGAATAGGCATTAGTAAAGCATAAAAAACTATTGGTGTAATCCTCCAGTTTTGAGGAACAGAGGAAGTTAGAAATTACCATGACCTGTCACACAATGACAAAATTATCACTTAAGATTTGAGATGTGTTGTTTAAAAATAAATATATATTTATTTATATATTTGCTACTTGCTACATGGATGGATGAACGAAATAAATTAAAAACATTATTGTTAGTGTAGTTACAAAAAACATTATTTAATTCGGTTTGTTATACCATCTTTATTTGACTAAGTCAAGTTAAAACTAACTTATTTATCACAGATTGCAATTACGTTTTAGACGCGTGTAGTAAAAACTTTATACACCAGCTAATGAAATTATTTAAATTTCGTTTTCTGGTTTCATTTTTTATCTAAATAAAACAAGTTTTACTTTTTAACCAAAACTTCTCTTTAAAAATTGTATGTTTTTGTCCTGTTTATTAAACAAACGTTTTATATTCGCATAAATTTAAATGGCTTGTATTCAATTTCATACAGTGATATTATTTATTTATGTATATTCAATTTTTAAATGTATCTTGTATGTTATTAAAATTGTTTATAACATACACAATGTCATAAAAAACCTGATGAATAGCCTGTATAACAACTCGTCTTCTAGTTCGACTCTTCGACTGTTTGAGTCTTTGTTTCAAATACTACGTTCTTATGTGATATTGAATCCATTTTTACATGGATCTCATTTTTACTTTTCCTCCCTTACTACCAATGGTATAGAGGAAAAGTATTGTGTTCACCTTAAAAATCTCAAACCCATGTTTCGTCATTGTATCTGTTTCAGGCATTTTTATGACGTCTGAGTGATTTCATTATGCTGTCTTTTTGTGTGCGTGTGTGTCTGTGTCACGCATAACTTCCGCTGTGTTAAAGAGACGAAACAATACAAAAATCGAACATGAAGTCTAGATGTGCTGCCCAGAAGAAAATACTTCCCTCAAGTTTTGGGTAATCATTGCATTCTTAACACTAGCGAATCTAGTCTGATGTCACAATAGCCTAAAATTATTGGAAAAGAGGATTGCAATTTTCTTGAAAGAAAATATACTTTAAATTTTAAAATAATGACATTATTTTACTGATTATTTTAATACTGATTATTTTAATGAAGAAAATATACTTTAAATTTTAAAATAATGACATTCTGAGGACGAGCGAAGCGAGTCAAAGTTATGAGAAAACTACCAAGGTTTCCCGCACTCAATTTTGGAAACGTAGAAGGTAGTTTTCGTGATCCATGATTGAATGAATATCTACTGTAAAAAAATTTCAACGCTATAGTACTTAAGTTATAACACCTTGTGCGATGGTTTCCTTCATTATTCTGACGCCAAGCTTCAGAATGGTAGGGTAAACATACCATTCAGAGCGTGATCAGAGTTGACAGCAAAAGTGCCGAGGTACCCTGCACCCAATTTATAACAACAGGAAGGAAAGATAATCTTTCTGTGTCTATTTTATAAAATGCCTGTGTTATCCCTGAATTAATGTTTTATAAGAGCGAAATGAATATTTTACGTTTTACATTGATAATAAATTATACATTTTAAAACAAATTATGGATTTATTCCTCTTTGAAATTACATCACAACTAATTAGATTACGGACCAATTAATCAAGGCATCTGTTTATTGAGTTTGTTTCCTAGTATGTGATTAGAGATATTACTACCGACGTAGAGGTATAAAATATTATACAATATAAGTTAGTTTGATACTAACTAAATACAGTAATTGTATTATAGAAGCTATGTTCAAAGTTGTAACTCGGAAAAACGTAAAATATTGAAATATATCTAAGTTTGATACGAACACTAATTACCAGTGCAGACAACTTTATCAGCTAATGAAATAAATTGATTTTAACTTTTAAAGCAGGTCATGCATATAAAATGTTTGTACGAGAATTAAAGTTTACAAGGAATAAAATATTACAAGAATTTTTATCTTCTTCAACATAGCTTTATTTTTTAAGTAAAATAAATCCTTATTTTGCTTATAAAAAATGTTGCTCTGCTAAAAAAATCTCTTCCGAGAATTGATTAAACTCTATAAATTAAATATTCAAAAGTTAAGGCACCAAGCTAAGAAGTTTGACAATTAAAAGAAAGTTTTTAAAAAAAAGATTTTTAAACTTAGACATCATAACGTTTCTTTTTTAAAAAAATATCCTTATTCTAAATTTTTAAGTATAAGTTTATTTAATTATTATTTAGTTTTGCTTCAGTGCTTTATCCATTGTAAATGTAAAAGCTAGAATATTTTGAAATAGTTTTTATTTGTTAAAAAATTATATGTCAATTGCTAAATGTGACTTGTCGAAGCAAAATTTAATTGATCATTAACAAATTCTTTTATTGCTTAGGATTAATTTTTTTTAAAATATCGAATACATATGAGCCACTGATGACTTCTAGGGAATTTGCATCACAAAACAACGCTTATGATGTTGACGAAAGTGGGGGGGGGGGATCCCACTTGGCCTCCTATTTTTAACTTTTCCATTTCTGTATCCGTAGCTCCGAAATCCCTTTAGTGGAAATTGTAGGCACTTTTCTATAATAATAATAATTGCCTTCTAAATTGGTGAAAGTTGTGTCAGCCTCTTATCGCCATTATAAACAACGTTTTCCAAAATAAAGCTGTTTTCCTTGCTTCCGCTGCATCTTGATAGCGCTGCAAGTATTCCGCTTACCTCTTTTTGGTACGAAGTTTACCATGTTCTTAAGGGTAAAGAATATTTTTTTCCAATCGTTGTGATTCATTTAGGTAGTATTATCTTTACTCGTGGGGATGTCAAAAAATTATAATCCCAAACAAAGTTTAACGAATGGAGCTCCAACAACTTGGAGCGCCAACGACTGGTACCCGAAACCAGCGTGATAAACATAACCTTGTGCAGTGGAATAAATGAAGCATATCGACCATATCCTCGATTTCGCTGTATGTATGGCTCGACTTGTTAAAGAATATGACGTTTAGTATATTTGTATTTAAAACATCCTCAACCAGTTATTTGTTCACATATTTAAAATAAGAGGCGCGCTGCGTTCAGCAGCGCCCCCCCCCCCGCACCTACCTGTGCCCACTTTGCGGAAACATGGTTGTTATCCTATATCCGTTTCATATTTCTAGTTTATACAAGTGGCATAATGCTACGATATAAGCTAATATATATATATATATTATATTATTTATATATATATATATATATATATATATATATATTAATCCACCCCACCCCCTCCTATGGTCCCAACCTCATGAGCTTCATTTGTTTTGAAAATTTCTAAATAGCTCAGTACTTTTCAACAACTTCAGGCTCGATTCGCTTGTCCTGTGAATATTCTGTTTTCTCAAAGCTTTAGGTGGTATTTCTTAAGTGCTACTCACAACCTCAGAATTATACGGTCACCAAATTTCTTGGGTAATAAAAGTGTCACAGTAAATACCCATTCTATCGTGTAATTATGAAAACTACCATAATAACGCCGACGGGTTTATTATAATTGGTTCACGAGGCTTGCCAAGAAAACCATTCCGTTCATTTACGAGGCGAAGCCGATATAGGAAACAGGTGTTGATAATCCACAATAGAATAATTTTAAATCACACATCCGTAAGTGGTGTAGAGATCGGTTCTTTTCTAACAATTATATTAATTTTTTATCTCTATAGCTGGATCTAAAAGTATCTATTTTTCCCTTTGATAAGATATCTATCTATATTTCCTTAAAATAAATAAAGTACATAATAATTATTAAATGTTTGACACTCCTTATGTCTTGGTTTCCGTGGCTTTTGCCCGCACTTGATCATAAGGCCCACCGTCCCTGATAGAAAAACTTTATTCATTACATTTTTAGGAATTAAATCATAAAAAAAATTAAGAATCAGTACGAAAAGTCCCTTCACAATGTTTATTAATTAATCAAAACTGGGTTTCAAAGTTTGAAAGAAGAGGATATAAATGTATGCATGTATATACTAGAGGGGGCATAGCCTATCTCAATTCATTAAGATGCCTGAAACATCATTTTGGGGCTCTTAGGCTCTTATTGTGTAACCATATTGAAGCCTCTTCCAAGACTAAGTTAAAGTTATAATGAATTGATTTTTATCGGCTTCCCGCGCATTTTTTGTGTTTTGATTTGTATTTTAAACGTTCTACTATATAAATTACTGTAATTTTGTTCTGTTTTCATTTAATTATAATAATAGTCAAAGGTAGTCAGGTTATTTTTTCGATGTTTCAAAATTCAACCAATAGGGCCCTTCTAGTATTATATCTCTATGAATGTAGGTGAGTGCTCGGATGGCCCATAGGTTTATTTTTTTGATAAATATCATAAAAACTTCATAAAGAGTGCTGTTTATTTTAAAATTAAAATGAATAGCCAAATACAATTATAATCCCCCACCACTGTAGCCCCCGTAGCTTAGTACCCAAACAATGTAAAATAAAAATGTTTTTATTATAAATGTTTTTATGTTTAAAATTAATAAATTTTATACGAGCTAATATTTAGGGGAACAAAGGGGGAAATCATTTTAGAATTTTTTTTATCATGCCCTTTAATTTCTCTTTAAAAGGGACCATTTTTCTCTATATCTCTATCTTGGCCACTTTTTGAAAAAGCGCATTTTTTGGGTACACGGTTCATGGTGTAACATTTTATTGCAATGAATGTTCATTTTAAAACAAGCAAAACTTTTTATGGATTGTGAAATTTCCTCGATTTTTTTGTCATTACCTATAGATAAGCCTATCGGTAGACACATTGTATCTATATACCTACATCTATATGTAGGTGAGTCTTATGATACCATGTCTGAGACTTTTGTGATATCAATAACCCTCACCTACATATATTTAGTGATAGTAATAGTAATTAGTAATTGTGCCCTTTTTGCTAACTCCCTTAGATAGAAGATAATGTTCCACCTTATAAGTCCTAGTACAGGCATTTTGCGTCTAACTCACAGAAGAGCCGATGGTTAAAGCTGAAATGCCTATAGCTTTAACAATACAGTATATAAACATACTGTAACATTTACAGTATGTTTCATTACACAATATGTTGTTTTTATTACAACAATATGTTTTATTACTCGTGCCCCACTGCCAGATCAAGGTTTCCCGCTCTGGAAACCATAAGGCAGAAACACACACACTTATATATATATATATATATATATATATATATATATATATATATATATATAATATTTTAAATAAACTACTATTGAGGGTTCTAAATTTTGCCTAAAACCAGGTTCAATTTGGGTTAGGAATCTTCAAAGGCTCGGGGCCACCGGCTTAATGTCCCTTTTGAAGGACGGCACGTGAAAGGATTTTTATCTATCGCCTGAACTTTCTAGAAGTCCCGGTCCGGATCGAACCTACATGGCATGCGCACGTGCTAATTATTATACCACCGGGACCCTCACCTACATCGATATATTATTTTCTGTGGCACTAATGATGACCGTTTAGGTTGAAAGCCAGTTTTGAATAAATTAATAAATGTTGTGGAGAAACTTTTCGAATTAATTATTATTATACACTCCACCAGCGCTATACCTTTATAATTAATGCATTAAATCGCTATTTCTAATTTATTTTAACAATTAATTCTTAATTTCTTAAACTTCTTTACTATGCTACCACTTACCGACCAAAACGTTGCTAAATAGAGTGAAGGGAAGACATATAAATATAACAAGAAGGTCTGCACAAGCTAGGTTCGCTATGAAGAGATTAGTGGGGGATCTCATTCCAGGACCTCTCCATACCACGCTGACCACCAGGATGTTGCCTATAACTCCGAGCACGAACACAAGGCTGTAAGCCAGTGTTAGCACCACTATTATATGGATGGGATGTCTCAGGAGAGGCTCTTTTTGAAGTTCTGTTAGGGTTGTGTTGTCGTCCCATGTGAAGTTTGACATTCTACAACACAAAGAATCGTATCTAATGCTAGTAATATTATTTGATACTTTAGTATGACTCACGTATAAAAGCAGTTGACTGCCTGGGAAAATAATCCAAGGGAGCCAATGAGGTTAGTCCTGGATGTTAAACCACACCCACAATTTTATATCAGAACAACCTCATTGGTTCCCCAATACTATTTTTACACGCTGTCAACTGATTTTAACCGTGTGTCATACTATAGTTTAGTTTTCTTGAGCAAACAAGCTTACTTTGTTTTAAATCAATTAACACTTAAGTTACACACATTAAAAGTGATGATTTGAATTAAAACTCGAACCAGTTTTTATTGTACCGTTCATCTTAAAAGTATATAAAGTTAACTTTTCTCCCAATTTTTAAAGAAAAGTTCTTCATTCTTCACACATATATGTATTCATATTTAAAAAACCAAGAGAACGTGTAAGTTCATGATTCCCTAGGGAATCACGAGCTCTCGTGTTTGCTTTCTTCATTTATTCAAAATATGAATTCTATATTTTGAAAACCAGGTTGGAATAATATATTTCTATTTTAAATATGTTCGAATAATAAGTATGTTAAAATATATCTTAGTTTGTCTCATACTAACGAAAGAGTGCGTGTAAAACACCTATGTATCTTGCGCTGAGAGTGATTTATATCTCTTCAGAGTCTCTCATCTCGAGAGCCTGGCAACTCAACTACCCTGACACTTTTGTATCAAATCTATTCTGTATTTTATTAAAAAGTTTTTTTAACAGTTATAAATTAAATGCTATGTATAACACTACAAGTTAACAATAACTAATAACTAAAGTGGAATGAGTGTACACTTATTTATTTACGACATGTTAGAAAAAAAACTACTAAATTATTGTCAAAACAAAATACTAGAAAAAAATTATCTAAGAAGTTTAAAATAATAATAAAGAAATTGGGAATTTTTTGGGAGGTCTTATGTAATTGTTCGCATTTGATAAATATTCCGATATTGAAAGTTCGGAGAGAAGCATTGCTAAGGGAGATTCAGAGTAACCTTTCGTTTTTGAAATATCTTAAAGATACCGTTTTTGAGATACCGAAATTAAGTTAATAATTCAGCAATATAATATGTAGTTATCGTTTCGTATAATATTTGGCATATGATTACGTTTCTGATTAAATAATCTTACATCTCAGGCGAATCTATAAAAATAAAAATGTTTGTTTAGAGCATTGCGGGTGATCAGATGGTCCAAGAGTCAGACCTAAAAAATTGGATTTATTTTGTACTGCTTCAAACCAAATTTTTCTGAAAATACACCTTAAATTATGAAGGAAAAACATTGCTAGTCCAGAGTAAAGCCTTCCATATGAATTATGAATGCGCTCCCTCAAAATTTAGAAAATCGTCAAATTTATCTTTTTAATAATAATATTATCAAATTTTATTTTTAAAGCTAATAACATTATCTATAAAACGTGTGTTTTTTCGCCAAAATTAGATAAATACAACTAAAGTTGTTACATTTGTTAAATAGCCAAAAAATAGCACAACAAATATTTTTCCAAAGAAATTCACTGAATTTGCCTGAATTAACCATAATTTTGGTGTTTTTAAAAGAGCTATAACTTTGGTTGCACTCATCCGATTTTGATGATAAAACAACCGTTTTATAGAACTTTTTATCACCTTTAAAAATCTTCTCTTCATGTTTTGTACTCGACCCAAAGAGAACCACTTTTTTCAAGAAATCTGAAATTTGTGCGATTTTATAAAATTTTCAGCATGCGCCATCATATGGCGCATTGGACTATAAGGGCTCCATTCAGGATATGCAGACTATTTTTTTCTTCATAATTTAAGGTATATTTTTAGGAAAATTTGTTTTGAAGTAGTACAAAATGGGTCACATTTTTTCAGGCCCGACTCTTGGGCTATAAGAGATAATTTTTAAGAGTACCGCTTCAGGTTCCCAATTATTATTTATTTGAATCACCGTCTGAATAACTGAGAACACATGCTGGGGTGAAAACCCTGGAGTGGAAAGGTGTCAGTGGTTAGTACGTAAATACTGACGACGTTTTATCGAATTTTATCAGAAAATTACGCTTATGAGTTCGGAGGAAGGAAGTGGAGGAGCAGTGAGGTATCGATAATGCTAGGCATTCTGATTCCAAATAATAGTTAAACTTACCAAGGAAGAAAATAAAGTTTTTGCTTCCTGAGCAGTCAAGTTAGTTCCTGAAGCTAAAGCCCAATGAACTATATTATTTTAATCCCAAGGCTGGCCCAGGAATTTTATTTTATTGTTCCCGAGGAAACCATTCAGTTATCTCACGAGGCGAAGTTGAGGAAGTTAATTATGGAGGGAGCAACGACCTGTTTTTCTCGTGGTAAGTTTAAGATTTACCTCCGGGAGGGAGAAAATAGTATAACAAACAGGGAGTGTTAAAGTCGCGATATGCTTTATTTAAGTTACCTTATAATTTATTAAACAATAATTCATGGCTTATATAGTTAACCTCTTTAATGAAATTGAATGTAAAAACTTACTTAAAATTTACTTATTGAAGACATCAATTAAACAAAATAAAATAATGTTGAGATTTTAGTGTCAAGAATTAGTACAACAGTTATTTGCGTAGTCTGATTTTAGATTTGGCACACACGTAGCTATGTATAAGACAGACATATGTGCCATGTTTCATCTCATTATCAGCATTAGTTCAATTTTCATCGATCGGAAAATAATCTAATTAAGTTGAAATTTGGTACAATTGTATACTTTCACGCAATTAATGAATACACCAAGTTTTGTTAAACGACATGTATATCGATGATTTTTGTTGGATCAGCATTGAGCGTGCGCAGTGCCTGGATGGGTGACCGCTGGAAATGAAACGTATGTATTTACTATCTGAGGACGAGCGAAGCGAGTTTGAAGACGTGGTACAGTATAAATATAATGACTTGTATATTCTGAGGACGAGCGAAACGAGTTTGAGGACGTGGTACAGTATAAATATAATGACTTTTATATTCTGAGGGACGAGCGAAGCGAGTTGAAGACGTGGTACAGTATAAATATAATGACTTGTATATTCTGAGGACGAGCGAAACGAGTTTGAGGACGTGGTACAGTATAAATATAATGACTTTTATATTCTGAGGACGAGCGAAGCGAGTTTGAAGACGTGGTACAGTATAAATATAATGACTTGTATATTCTGAGGATGAGCGAAGCGAGTTTGAAGACGTGGTACAGTATAAATATAATGACTTGTATATTCTGAGGACGAGCGAAACGAGTCCGATGGAATGAGATAATGTTCCGAGGTTCCCCGTACCCGATATTTGTTATTGATTAATTATATCTTAATTAAATATCAAAAATCATATTATTGCTAGTTAAAGTATTTTTATAAAAAATATGATGCTATTGATTGATTTCTATTCTGCTTTATTTTAGGAAAGCTGATGTTACGAAAAATAAATCGTCCCGAACTCTCAGATATACCCAGATGGAATTGTTGACGAAGTCATGAATAACCATGGCTGGTCAGAATTGTAAGTATTCATTTCTTAAATATTCATGTATTATTCTTAAAGCATTATTTTTAATTTTCCTCATTTTTACCGTAGGTATGTAGGTAAAGTATTGTGTTAGTAAAAAGAATCCGGAACCGGTATGACACCGGAATTTTCCAATTTAGGTCTTTTTAAGGTACTTTTTTAGATAGTTACTCCCCCAGATGGTTACTCTCCGAAGGGGAGTAATCAAGGATTGATGTAATCCGATGTTTTGAGAAATAGTTCCGAGACAACTTCGGAATGTATGTATTCTAACTATATAGTCCCATAGTTTGAAATTAGGCTGTTAAACAAAATCTCTTAGAGAATAATGTACAAGAAGAGTATAGTAGTTCTAGTTAGGTTGCAACTAGTCTCATAGTCTTGTTTTTTGCTTCGAGAAGCTCTATTGTGTGTGAAAAGGACATTCCTATCTATTTACTTATATCTCTGTGTTTCATGACTCATAATATCCATAATCAGTTACTTTATAGTAAGGTTGTTGGGGCTTTGAGTATCATAGAGGCTCCGAGGTCTAAGGTTCATTAAGTCTCAATATTTAAGGTTCAATAAATCTCAAGGTCTTAGGGTTTTTTCTGTCCCCTCTTCCCACTTTAAATGTTTAATTACATTTTAACTTTAGTTGTATAACCACCTCCCTCATTTGCCAAAAAGTATTTTTTCTCTTCACTCCCATCAAAAATAATAAATGCCATTGTTGCAGTATTGTTTACTGTTGTTTATGTAAATCTATTCACATGCTTGCTGTAGCATTTATTCGCATGCTAAAGCAAGTGCGATAAACAAGAATTATACAATTTTAGAGTGTAAGTGAGTTCTCCCTGGGCCCGAGTTAGAGTTACCATGGAACAAACTCGGGCATTTGATTAATAGAATGTTAAGAATTTTAGTATGTAAATTGTTTTGCTCTTTGTCTTGCAATAAGTAAATATTATATTAAATAAAGGCAAACAGGTTCATAGAGAGGGGGGGGGGGGCAGGCTCCTCGCCCCTTAACAACAACTATGACCAAAAGCAAAAATGCACTTTTCATAATAGAAGCAAACATATCTTAGTCTCGCGTCGCTCGCATTCTGGGTTGCTCATCATATTTATTTAAAATTTGAATCGAAAATATTTTATGATTTTGCTAAACTTGCAATTTGGAACCCTTCATTGTTTTAAAAAAAATGCTGCAATACTGAGGTAAAAAAGAGAGAAGATATCTTTAATATCTTTATATATAGATATCTTTAGATATCTATATCTTATGTAGATATTATTTACATTTATATTCAATTTCCATTAATAGGGATTGACGAGCAAATATTTTCATCATTGTTAAATAGTGGCTTTTATGCTTCTCTAAATAGTTAAGTTGCAAGTATAAGAAATAATTCACAATATTTACTAAATAAAATTTTTGGTATGATCACACAGGATTCTCTTTAAAAATGTGTCTTTTCCTCATTCCTAATAAATAAATGGGAGGGGGCAAAGAATCTAAAAGATTTTAGATAAGATCTAACGATATAAAAGATCTAAGATAAGATCTATTGACCTAAAAGATCTAAGATAAGATCTAACGATATAAATGATCTAAGATAAGATCTATTGACCTAAAAGATCTAAGATAAGATCTATTGACCTAAAAGAACTAAGATGAGATCTAACGATCTAAAGGATCTATGATAAGATCTAAAAGATCTAAGATAAAATCTAATGATCTAAAAGATATAATAATCAAAAATAGTGAAAAAAAGGTCGAGAAACACTGGTCTGAGCAACATAAAAACAACCGATCTTTTATTTTTTTTTTCACATTAGTTAATATGAAATTGGATGATTCCTAAAATATAAATAAATTTATTATTCCATAAAAGTTAACCATATAAACGAATAAGATAGAAATATGCAAATTACTTATATCAAATAGACAGGCAGGGTCAGTATAATAAAAAGCCTGGGCTGTTTTTATAGCAAAAGAAAAATATAAATGCTGAAATGCCAAAATTTAAAAAAAGAGGTTGAACTAAGAGGACAGAAAATAGAGTGGTAGAGTGATGAAGGGAACAGGTAGAGGGGGGGGGGGAGAGATGAAGAACATGATATGCAAATATAGCCAGACAAGGGTCAGTCTAACCTCCTTACTCATAATCCTCTAATCTCCTTTCTAAACCTCACCTACAAGATGAAGATAAAATATTTGGATATAATATAATTACTCTTAATTAATCTAATTACTTATTAATTAAACCACGTTTATAATATGTAGATACGGTTGTGCTCCTTAAAATTCCAAACGTCACTGACGTACCATTTTTTTTAAAAAACCACTTCTAAGTTTTTACTATTTTAAAGACGTCTCGCTGTATAAATATGGCGATTTTTATATTGAGAGGATAAGTAAAGCGAGTCCGAAGTAAAGAAGATGAGGCTTGCGAATCCGAATTAAAAAAAAATTCCGAGTTACCCCGTACCCAATTTTTTTACAATTCCATGTACTTGGTGGTGGTTTCTAACTAATAAGATCGTCGGGACTAAGAGCAAGTTTTAGTTGCTTAACAGTGTTAGACTAAGTTTATAACAAATGATAATACTGTTAGCTTCAAGGAATTGATATAAATCTAGTTACACTTAGCTTAGTTAATGGTCTCTAGTTAATGTGTTTTGCGCTATACTTGATAACAATGTCCACTATGTTATGATAATGTAAATAATTTTAGAACAAAAGAGCTTTAGACTAAAATTTTCTAGGAAAAAATTTGCTAAAGTATATGATTTTGGGGTCATTTAGGGAGGGAATGGGGGAAAATAGATTTTTCAAAAGAGGGGGTCTCCCTGATCGATCAAATATATATATATATATATATATATATATATATATATATATATATATATATATATATATATATATATATATATAATATATTACACGTATGTATATATGCACGAGCTTTTTGCGTCCTAAGAGACACGATAACTTTCGAAAACTTTATTAAATTAAAACTAAACTTGGTAAAAAAAATCAACCTTTTTATTGTCCCGAACCCTATTGTTTATGAAATATGTGTGACGTCATTAACCCACAAAAATTACCCCAAAAACATTTAAAAAAATCACAATTCTTCATATTGTGTTTAGATTGGGCTGTAATTATATACACAGATACTTCTATAAATTATTCACAAACACAGGAATTTTATTTTATTATCTGTCTTAGGCTCGTATTCAAAGACATCTTCCTTAAGACATTCAAAGACATCTTACATTCTCCTTAAGAAACAAGGAGAATGTTAGGAAAATGTTAGGAAGATGTCTTTGAATACGGGCCTTAGTTTCGGTCTTATTGATTGCTATATATGTCAAACCAAACATGTCATATATTGAGATAATGTTAACAAATAACATATTTTGACTTATTAATTTGAAGATTCGCTTTTATCGTGGCAGTATGCAACGTATATACAAAGCATTAATATGATAAAGTACAATAACCATGCAGCCACAGGGAGGCGCAGCAA
The DNA here is from genome assembly GCA_018340805.1 of Microvelia longipes. Taxonomy (NCBI): domain Eukaryota; kingdom Metazoa; phylum Arthropoda; class Insecta; order Hemiptera; family Veliidae; genus Microvelia; species Microvelia longipes. Next base: position 61,168,746 of record JACMZG010000008.1, read on the forward strand.
CTGCCAAGCGGCCCCCTAAGCCAGGCCGAGGCCGAAGGCATCTTGTTTTATATTAACCCAATTTTGGTTTGTAAAAATGTAAGAGACCTATTTTATGGGACTAAATAATTCTTTTATTAGATTTGTTGCGGTTAAGAAAAATGTGACTGTTATATGGGATTTAAAATGACTGTTTTGACAATTAAAAATAGACGTATCACAAACAAAAATTGCATCAAGATTTTTTATATTTTAGTATTAGCACCTTTTACGCTATTTTAAATATTAACATTTTTAATATTTATTTTAATATTCTATTGTTTAGTTTACATCTGTGAACTTACTATTAAAATTATTCTTAAAGATTTATTCCGATTGTGCTATAAGAGCCATCATCTCATATATAGGTCTAACTTAAATGTTTAGGAATAAGACAGGATCAAGCTGAGTTAAAATGAGTGGTTTAAGTCTTTCCCCTTTGTAAATTGACTCCCCTTATACAATAGTAATTGTATAATTGCTATTATTATTATACAATTGTTATTGTATAATAATAATAATAATAATAATAATAATATTTACTGATTATACTAAACAAAAGTTTTATAATAACTATTGTATAATATTTATTATATAATAATAATATAATATTTCGCATAATTATAGGTTCATAGATTTAAGATACTTGACAATTGTAAGCCTTGGATGGACAATTTGGCTTGTGATTGTTAGATTAACTAAACTACCGCCCATACTAGCTTTTGTACTTAAAGTATACTAATCTTGTAATTTATGATTATCTTCTCAGAGATATTTTATTCCAGAATATCCGTATTGATATCAAATTGTTACTTAACTAGTCTTGATGTAGTTGCAAAACTATTTTAGACAATGTTATGAAACACTTGGTTGCTTTTAAGTAACGTTTTACCTACTAAAATCAATGACATTACAGAAATCAAAATGATTTATCTCATCATTTATTAGTGTAAAATAATTGCTATACTAAGAGCTAAATGGAATGTGCACTTAATTTAATATTTATACTAATCGATAGCTGAATATCCTATTCGGATTTCTTCATAAACCACAACATTATAGATAAAATGCTTTATATTATTGAAAATGTGATGCTATTACGGTCAATCACAATAGGAGAAAGGAGAATAGAGATGTTTAGGAGGGTAAATACTTGGATAAAGCTTTCATACATAAGTCTCAGCGTCATTTCAATATGAATTGTTATGAGATTTACCTCGAGTGTTAGGCGAGTCTACGGCCTCCTCGGGTCTACGGCCACGCTTTTATAAACCTCTCCCTTCGGCATTCCACTCCGTGCACCATCTGAAATTATAATACGTGTAAATTAACTTATGACTTTATACGGAATTTTTTCATTTTAGTAGATGAAAATGACTTCTTTAAATATGCCGAACTTAATGATTAAATTATTCAATACTTCAATGTAAAAGATTACTCAAAATGATTTATTATTTGAGGACTACAAATATCGCACAGTTGATTCATTACCTGTCTTTATAACTGTGATTATTTTAGAAGCTATCGCTTCGGCCAATTATATGGAATTCAAGCATCTGCCTCAGTTTTAATAATTTTTTTAAATAAAATGTGGTAATTGCAAGATTACCACAGATTAAAAATATTTCAGAGGTTTCATTGCAAGTTATTGATTTTTAAAGCATCAATAACTACAGATATCGCTTCTCGTAAATAATATAAAACTTGTAAAAGTAATGTAATATTTGAAAAATATTTAAAACAATCGGGTAGAGGGTACCTTAAATATTTTTTCACCGTATCGGATTTGCTTCCACTAATCCCCCTTATACTTCGGACTCGCTTCGCTCGTCCTCAAGGTGTAAAACAAACCGTATTGCAACACGTCTTTAAGCTCGCTTCGAACTTTTTCAGACAATAAATACAATCGTTTTATTCTCTGTGGTCACCCATCCTGGCACTGAACTCACTCGTTGCTACTTAACTTTTATCATCTAACAAACCCCGCAGATACACGTCCGCTTAAAAGGGTGAATTTATTGTAAAAAGTTATGCCCTTATGATAATTTTATTTCAACATACAAACAGTTTTGTAAAAAAAAGTTAACAAATTAAGCTATACAAAAAACAATACTTAAGTTTATAAATACAAAATAATTCTGGCGGAGCGGTCTGCAAGCCGGGTGAGTTTTCTTTAAAATACATTCTTTCTTCCTCTATAATCCAATTCTTACGTAACTGTTAGTCTTTTTAATCTGAACAGTAATTTCAAAATAACTTGTAGTTTGATTTTTATTATTTTTTTGGAAATGTGCAATAAATAAGCATTAACAGAGCTATTATAAATGAGTGCAAAACATCCTGTACAGTGCCGATTTTGGAATGATGACTTTGTTTTGTATAATCTTAAGATAAATAAGCGATTTTTTTTTGTTGAAAAATCCGCAAAAATTAAAATGCAATTCTTGACGCTACTGCTTTGGGTAGTATATATCGGAAACTTAGAAATTAAATGGATTTGTAAGTAAAAATGCACCTATTTTTTAAAAAAAATTTGCCAAACTCGCGGACATTCGCACCAGAATTTAAATAGCAGAACCTTCTTTTAAGCCTAAGGTTAGAAGGCAGGAAGAATTCTTACCGGAAGAACCGAGTGAGTCTTTACATTACATTTTTGACAATAAATTCTGTGCAATTAAATCCAAAAAGAAATCCAGTAACTAACTCGAACATTCTTTCTTTCACTGACATCTAATAAAGAACTTAAGGCTGAAGACCGGTTTGAATGATGGGTGAGGGGTACCTCGGATTTTTATGAAATTTGTCACGCTAAATCCTCACTACATTGAACTTTTATACGCTCGATCTCAGTATAAATTTCTAATTTATAATTAATCATAGCTTTTGATTTGCTTCACTCGTCGTCAGACAGGAAAGATACTTCCCACGCTAGTTTCTGCTTAACAAATGTGATTCGGAAAAAACCAAGAATATACTTGTCATATTAATGCTATTATTACTATACAACGGGATAAAATTATGCCGAATTCAAAATCAATTGGTTAATTTTCCGATTTATCGATTTTTTGTTAAACGTTGTGTACGTAATTCTGTAAAAAATGGATTCTAAGGCTGATAATGAAATAAAAATGAACTCATAATAATAGCCTTATATAGGAGTATGACGACATCAATTTCAAATAAATTTGAAAATTTTGCCTTGCTTTATGAATTTTTGATAACTATCTGATTCATAATAGACAGTTTTTCTAATTTAAAAATAACTTTATTTTTCAGATTTTTTAGTGACATAAAGTTTTGAGTTACATAAAAAATTAAAAAAAGTAATAGGAAAAGATATCATTGCATTGAAAGAGACATATTATCTAGCATTATGAATTTTAGATAACTTATCTGAGTCATAATAGACAGTTTTTCTAATTCAAAATTAACTTTATTTTTCACTATTATTATTAACTGAAACTATAATGTCATTTAAAAAAAAATAGTTAAATATTAAAATGAAAATAAATCTTTGAGGCAAGTAAATAATGAGTGTTATTAATTGGAAAACAAAAATTAAGCAAACAATTCAAAATGGAACTATCATTTCCAATTAAGTTATAAAAATATACATAATGCATGTAATAAAAAAAATAACCCGGAGAGATCTAAGAAATACTGTCCTATAAAATAATGATTTAAAGACTTTACTAATTCAAAAGCTGAGCTCATAATTTTAACGCATTTAGCATGAAATAGTATAGATTTAATCCTTGTTTTTTTAGATGAATACAGAGGACTGAAGCTATAACGCTGTTACACTGATCATTAGGTTAGTTAAAGACTCTAAATAATAATATCTAAAAGCTAAGTATACAAGGCATATAAACATAATGTGGTAAAGATCTTCTAACTGATGAGGATTGCACAGGGTGCACATTTCATCCGTGTTGATCTTATACATGTTGTGTTGATCTTTAAACGTTATTAGGGTTTCGAAGATAATCTTCGAAACCCTTATACTTTCTGTCGAGCGTCTGTCTGTCCGATTTCTCATCTCAGGAACTACAATAGCTAGGAAGTTGAAATTTAGTATATATGTGTAACTATTTCATCCAACAACAGGAAAAATATAGCCAACTATCTCACACACGCATCTGTCAATTTATGAGCGAATGCGCACATTCGCAAAAAATAAATATTTTTTTAATTCTGTTAGATACTGAAGTCCTTAACTGAGATATTATTTTTTTACTCCATATGGAATATTACAAAAGGAAATCTTCGTTACGGTTGCTTATAGCATTTAAGGCTTTATAAAATAGATTCAATGATGAGTTGCCTTTTTTTGCTGATCTATTTTCTGTAGGTGGACTTATTAATGATCTCTATAACCCTGTTAACTATATAATGAGATAAAGTGGTATCTGATGAGTTTAAAATAGATTTGAGCTGAGTGTACCGATTTTAAGTCATGGTCATAATTGACAGTTAATGACATCATACAAATATTTCCCAAAAAGCGCAAATAAATCTAAAGGATGATTTTTGTGTCTATTTTAAACTATCTTACTTAAAAACACTGGGAGCTACTATGATGACAAAAACAAATAATACACTCATAGTCCAAGAGCCGGACCTGAAAAAATGTGACTCATTTTGTACTACTTCAAACCAAATATATCTGAAAATATACCTTAAATTATGAAGGGAAACCATAGTGTGAATATCAAGAGTGGAGCTCTTCATATGATTGCGCATGCTCAAAATTTTAGAAAATTGCATAAATTTCAGTCTTCTTGAAATTAGAGGTTCCCTGTGGGTCGTGTGCAAAACATGAAGAGAACATTTTTTAAAGGTGATACAATTCTCTGTAAAACGAGTGTTTAATCATCAATATCGGATGACTGCAACCAAAGTTATGGCTCTTTCAAAAACACTTAAAAATTTAAGTGTACAGCTTTAAAAAAAGTTCTCTTTAAGTTTTGCACACGACCTACAGGGAACCACTTATTACAAGAAAACTTGAATTTGTGCGATTTTCTAATATTTTGATAGAGCGCATTCATATGAAGGGCAAGAATACTTGAATTTGTGCGATTTTCTAATATTTTGATATGAAGGGCTCCACTCTCGATAGGAAGACTATGCTTTTCCTTCATAATTAAAGTCACATTTTTAGAAAAATTTGGTTTGAAGCAGTACAAAACGAGTCACATTTTTTAGGCCTGGCTCTTTGACTATCACGCATGCACACAGCATGATAAAAATCACTTAAGAGTTTTTACAAACATCTGACTCAAAGAATTAAGGTGAAATGTGAATTTTGTAATTTTAGTGCTGACACAAAACTTTTCCTATTTACTATTGTATAAGCAAAGAAAACTGAAAAGGTAAACCATGCGGTGTATTTAATTAAACGGCTAAAATTACCTTGTCATCATTTAATTACTTTATGTATTTTATTTTATAACTCTGAGTATGAAATTTAATATAAATACATACGCTGCCATGTTCCTCACACAATGTTTTTTCACTAGGCTTCGCTTAATTATAAGCTATCGTTCGTTTTAAAAAGCTATGGTTTTGTTCTGGAAAGTGACTGTTACATAATACAATAGAACTGCTTAGGGCTATTTTCAATAAATAAAATTTTACGATAATATATCAATGATCATTACTTTCATATTTTAACCAATTAGTTAGGTTTTAGGTTATAATTAATATGTAATTATATACATTGATTATTAATAATTTTCTATTCTCTTGTTTTTTGTATAATATTTGCTTTTACCATTTAAACATTTCTTTTAAAATTCTCAATATTAATTTTAATATCCTTTACATAATTTTATTAAAAAAAAAAAAAACGTTTTCAAATTGTGTATTTTTATTTAAAACAACAACACAGTTCTTTTGCCACACAAAGATAGTAAGAAAAGAAATATAATACATTTAAAAATTATATTATAAAACCTCTGAGATTAACAAGTATAAAAAAAAATTACAAATAATCCGACTTGTTAAAATATGGATTAAGTTAATTATGCAAAAAAATTATTGTGAATAATAATAAAAAATATAAGAATAAAAAATATAAATGAACATTTGAAAGAGTCACAGGTGGCGTATATGTGAGAGATTTACTAAATATTTCATCTAGTGACACCTGTTGACAGCTCAATGTTATCACACAGTCTTGTGGAATAACTAGAAGATTTGTTATAACAACTGGATACGATAACAATTAAGATTATAGAATGATAAGTAGTTCTTATGTTGCATGTAAGATTAATTATAAACATATTTCTTTTTTAAGACCTTGTTCGAGTGTAAACTAATTTTTGAAACTTAAATTTAAAATTATTTTTAGTAAAAAAAATATATAAGCATTTAAACATGTAAACAATCTAATTAAGGCAGTTTTTAACTAATTAAGAAAATTTAAAAAAAATAAATATGGATTATACTCTGCGTTGCTGTTAATTCATACTGTAATTTAAAATTGAGATTTATTAATTGTCTCTAAAACAAGAGACCTTCGGCCCCTTAGCAGCTACGTGGTCAGAGCTGTGGGCCGCTTGGTTGCCACTGCGCTTTCCTGTGACAGCTTTGCGGCGGGTTGTTGTCTTTCATAAGATTGTCAGTAGTACTAGTGTTTGTAATTAGCATAGCCAAAAAATTAGCTAATTTGTTTTGCAATTTATTTCATCTCTTATTTTTCCCTGATAACTTAAGTATTGTTCCGCTAGTTACTCGTTGTATCTAGACACCCACTCAACACAAAGACTTGTGCAATGTCATCGCGTTGTTAAAGCCGCTTCGATTTATAAGTCTTCAAATGTATTTTTACCGTATAATTATTTCTTTATTTGGAACTCATGCTAATATAATCACATATTGTGCAACATATACCTCTTTTATTATGCATCATAAAATATTCTGTTACAATAATGTTGTTATAAAATTACAGTAATAAGCAATGATAAGTATATATTTTTAACTACTATGGGGTTAAAAATAGCTAAAAATTGTCCATTTAGAGTAAGCAGTTACAAATAAGGATTAGTGGCTACATTTAATAGCTAGACAAACGTTGTCTTCAATGTTTATCCTAGACTTATAATAATAGCATTAGACTTGATATCCTTTGAATTATTAAACAAACTTGTTGACTTCACAAAATGATCATACAAAGATTAGGAGTAATTTTTTTATTAAGAATTTCCATAATATAACAATAAAATTTAGCATTTGCTTACCCTAGCAAATGCTAAATTGCATAGTGCATTAATGGATACAAGCATGTTTATTTCTATTGCTGAATCGATAATAATTAGGCGAAACAAATATTTTTCGTAATAGTGATTATACCTTTTTACTTTTCATCATTTATACCGTATGTACATAGAAAAAGTATTGTGTTCGTAAAAAAATCCGAAATCGGGATGTCACTGGAATTATCCGTTTCAGGCATTTTTAAGGCCACCTGAGTGATTTTTGCAAAGTTGTCTATCTGAATGTGTGTGTGTGTATGTATGTCTGTCTGTTATCATCGTAGCGCATGTTATCAGAGATGAACATAATAATAATCATTGTTTATGATCAGCATAGTTTCGTATACAAAATGGTATATATATATATATATATATATATATATATATATATATATATATATATTATATATATATATATATATTATATATGTGTTTTATATATTATGCATATTTCCTTTGCAAATCCAGAGACATTTGGGTAAAAAGTAGCAGTACTAATGCTCAACTTATGAAGCTTACACCAAAAACTTAAACAATGAATAAATTATTTAGGATGAAATATATCAATGAAAATTTGCCCGGCTACCGGTCCCCGTGCCAGAGTTTTAATTTTTACTTTTCCTAATTTATACCGTAGGCATAGTTTCGTTTCAATACGATAAGTATATGCATAATTTTTGTTGGATCATAAAAATTAAGGAGCATAGAGCGTGGTCAGTGCTGTATGGGTGACCGCTGAGAATAATACGGATGCATTTACTATCTGAATACGAGTGAAGCGAGTCAGAAGGCATGTTGCAGTATAAATGCAGTGAACTGTATTTTTAACTGGATTTTTACCTTTAGTATAAATGTGAAAAAGTGAAAAGGCGATCAAAGAAAATCTATCTGATAGATGGAGGTATAGGCTAGCAAGTCAGATTTGTGTACCTGATGTATTAATTTTTAAAGCACTGTGAGTAATCATTGATCCAACTGATTATCTTATTATGAAACATTATAGGACTAGCTTAACGGATAATCCATACGCGGCCGACGGCTAATAAGCCAGGCTTTTACTAAATGCTTTTATATCTTAATTTTGGTGCCTGTATTTTTGTAATGTTTTGCATATATTTAAAATATAATTTATATTAATAATCCATACGCGTGAATGCACCTATTTAAATTGACTAGAAATTGGAAACTATTGGTCGCTTGGTATTAATAGCATCAAGAATGCAAGTTTTAAATTCTAAGTTTATCGTTCAATTTTCGCAACTTTTGTTTTCGGAATAAAACCATTAAAATTGTCATTGTTGAACCTTTCTCTGTCTTAAGACAGAGATAGTCGAACGGTTTCTATAGGTAGTGAGAGAGATGGCTCTCCTCTCAACGATCTTGTTCTGTCCGGAGCTTTTATTTTTTAATAACGTGTTAACATAATATATCTTACATGAACTATTCTTTAAATTAGTTAATATGCTTAAAAATCAACAATGATTTAATTTTTATATTTAGTGCTGAACAGCGGGGTTTTAGAAAAATGATGACTCTTTTTGTTTTCTGTGGCTGCACTTGTTTAATTTAACCTTACAGGTAAGATATAGGTAATATGCGTTTTCAATAAAATTCTAGAAAAATAAACAATCTGTTGGTCATGTTAGTTTCAAACTTCTAAACAAAGAAAATATAAAAATAACTTTTAAACTACATAAACACTTTTATCAAAGTTGTTTATCTTGTTCTTTCAAGTGGGCATTTCGTTTTATATTGTTAAACAACTAAATCTTAATCTCTGCTTTTATAGTATTTATTGTCTAATAATACTTGAAAAAATTGGGTACGGGTTACCTCGGTAAATTTCTCATAACTTCAGACTCGCTTCGCTCGTCCTTAGAAAGTCATGATTATCACAATAATTGCATTAATTCGGTCCCGCTATGCTTAATCTCAGAATGAGGTGTTAATTAAATGCAGCGGTAGTTGTACAGACAGATAGCATGATAAATTCCTCTCATATAACGTCATAAAAATTACTGAAACGGATAGTTATGATTACACGATATCAGATTTTTTAGGGTAAACAACACTTTTCTTATATATATACCTATCATAATAGGTAAGGAAAAGTAAAATATTGTAAATCATAAACAACTTACCACTAGGGTGATGCATAGTTTTTCTCCAGTAATATATAATAATATATATATATATATATATATAATATATATAATATATAATATATATATATTATATATATTGGGAAAAAGAAAAAGTTGATTTTTTAAATCTGTTTAAATTTTTATAACAGTATTTACTATAAGGCCTTGAAATGTCGGAAAATAAAAATAATGAGGCCAGCAATTTTGGATTTGGTGAAATTTTGGTAATAAAAGTGTATGATTGCCATTTTCTACATACTTAACCATTTACAAAGTCTAGAGAACTTATTTATTTATTCTAGAGAAACCCTTTGAGTTGTGGACAATAATAATGTCTTTCATTCAGTGGATTAAATTTGGAATATACATAATTTGCTTTGACGTAGATTGCTTTGAATTGAATAATTTCGTTGGTTTACGTATGTTTTCATTGGTTATATAGTTTGAAACTTAAAATCTCTGTGCATTGAATATTATCAAAGTAAACGAGAAAACTTTAAATTATGAAACAAACTTATTTGTACCAACGTAAGTGCGCGAAAATCGCTAAATGTCTTATTAATGACGCCGTTAATACGAAATTTTGAAATTAAACAGACCGTGGTGCAAGGTGTTGTTGTTTATACTTTTGACGTACTGAGTATAATAGGACCTGCTTGTCTTGTCGCTACCGTTTTCCGGGAAATAGGAAAAAAGAGGAATATGAAAACTTACTTTAACTTTTAATTTTGGATGACTCAGCAAAATACGCAATCGTAGCTTAAAAATGTTATCTTCCGGGCCGCACAACTAGACCTAAAGACTGATTTTGTTTTAAGTGCCACACATACACAGACAGACAGCATTATGAAAACCCCTCTAAACGTCACAATAATGTCCGAAACAGATAACTATGGTAAAACCTTGGTTTCAGGATTCCAGAGTGAAGAAAATACTCTTCCTTTTACCTAGGATAATAGGTGAGGAAAAGTAAAGTAGTTACTTATACACCAAGGGAGTAAAGAATGCTATTATTTCCCTGAGCAGTTAGTTGGTTCCTAAGACGTAAGCCGAGGGAACCAAAGCATTAAACTCCCGAGGCGAAGCCGAGGGTGTTATGTGTTTAATTCTTAAGGCAAAGCCGAGGAAGTTATGACTACTAACTCCCGAGGCGAAGCCGAGGAAGGTAATTGCGAGGGGGAAAATAGCATTTTACTCCCAAGGTGCATACAAGATTTTATCTCCAGACGTTGGTTTTGTTGTATTTTATTCTTATTTTTTTTGGGTCAAAACCCCTTATAACTTTAGGAGCTTGCCACAAAATAAAAATAACTCCAAACAACTTCTATTGACCTGAAACGGATTTTGAGCCAATAAAAAAAAATTGTCGGTAGGCTCCCCCTAATAAATTTTGGGGGTGCCACCCCAGGGAAAATTAAAAAAAAATTGATGGGTCGCCTGTATAATTTTAAAGAATACCACTCCCCTAAAAATTGGTATAATTGGCTCTAAAAATCCATTAATAGGAAACACTTTTTACTCCCAAGGGAGAAATGTGCTTCTTTACTCTCTAAAAACTAGTTAATAAACTTTACATTATACACCGTCTGGAGATAAACGTTATTTATTTACTCAATATTAAAATATTATGTTTGTATGTTAATCGATAAATATTAAAATGTAACTCTGTGCATGAATTAGCCATATAAAGTATTATACGTGTATTAATTTTCAGTCTAATCAATCAAAAGTTTTGAGGTTTTGGTATTTTTTTAAATTTGAGTCATAATTGTTGATTTTTGTTGTTATTATCAACAACCGGTGTAAAAAACAGAGCATCAGACCACTCAGGTCGGTCATTAGTGCAAAATTAGCCGGAAAGTTAAAGAATGCCCACCAGTTCTTTTTACCACCTGAACAAGTCTACTGACTCGCAAAAAGTTATCAACTTGTTTAGGAGTAGTTCTACGAGTTCCTCTATAAAGGAACACTGACCAGACCAAATATCTGCCGCCTAAGATACGTCAATGCTGGGCAAGTGCTTAGTATATGTGAAGGAATGTCTTCGGCCTCCTCACATAGCCTTTAGGACTGTCTGCCATTCCCATTAGGTTTAGATTGCTGTTAATCCGACAATGACTTGTAATAATACCTATTGACAATACTATACTTATTGAGTGGCAGGTACTTCTTTTCAGGGCTAAAAGTGACCGGGCATGCCTTTTAGACCGTACTTTGATCAGCAGCTTGGACTGTAAATGAAGCAGAATAAATTCACAGGTATCTTAGGTCTCTATGCATCGAGTCCTGAAGAGCTCTCTTAATACAGTGAGCAACGCCTATTACAGTCTCTGAAGGAAGGAAAGAAAACTAAACCCCAGTCTGGCAAGCTGGTCGGCCTTGTCGATGCCCTAACACCACAGTGTCCTGAGACCCATAGTTGTTGGACCTTCTTAGTCTGTCCTAGAATATTAAGGGAGTCATTACATTCCTGGACGAGTTTTGACGAACATTTATAAGCATTTACTGGCAGCTTGGCTGTCAGGACAGATATAAATCTGTGACCCCCGGTGACCGAGTTTTTCTTTGTAAAGACTAAGAGCAGGCTAGAATAGCAAAAACCTCAACATGAAAAACTGTAGCACATCTGCCCACTTTCTCACTGGTGTTACATCAGGGTTCTTCATTGGTTAAATGCAAGTTTGTCATTGTTAAATGCAAGTTCGTCATTGGTTAAATGCAAGTTTTGTTAAATGCATCATGGTTAAATGCAAGTTCTCATTGGTGAAATGCAAGTTCGTCATTGGTTGAATGAAAGTTTGCAAGGTCATTGGTTAAATGCAAGTTTTGTTGGTTTAAATGCAAGTTCGTCATTGGTGCAATTTGGTCATGGTTAAATGCAGTTGTCATTGGTTAAATGCAAGTTTGTCTTTGGTTAAATGCAATCATGGTTAAATTGCAAGTTCGTCATTGTGAATGCAAGAAATGCAAGTTCGTCATTGGTGAATGCAACATGCAAGTTTGTCATTGGTTAAATGCAGTTTGTCATTGGTTAAATGCAAGTTTGTCATTGGTTAAATGCAAGTTCGTCATTGTTAAATGCAAGTTCGTCATTGGTTAAATGCAAGTTCGTCATTGGTGAAATGCAAGTTCGTCATTGGTTGAATGCAAGTTTGTCATTGGTTAAATGCAAGTTTGTCATTGGTTAAAGCAAGTTTGTCATTGGTTAAATGCAATTTTGTCATTGGGTTAAATGCAAGTTTCCACTGTTAAATGCAAGTTCGTCATTGCGGTTAAATGCACAGTTCGTCATTGGTTAAATGCAAGTTGTCAAGTTAAATGCAGTTCGTAAAATGCAAAGTTCGTCATTGGTGCAATGCAAGTCATTTGGTTGAATGCAAGTTTGTCATTGGTTAAATGCAAGTTTGTCATGTTTTTTAAATGCAATTTTCAATTGGTTAAATGCAAGTTGTCATGGTTAATGCAAGTTTTGTCATTGGTAAATGCAGTTTGTCATTGTTAAGATGCAAGTTTCGTGCCATTGGTGAAATGCAAGTTCGTCATTGGTTGAATGCAAGTTTGTCATTGGTTAAATGCAATCATGGTTAAATGCAGTTTGTCATTGGTTAAATGCAAGTTTGTCACTGGTTAAATGCCGCATTACTAATTTAATTCATAAAAGGGTATAGAATTGTGGTTTTACTAGACAGAGATAAGTATCTCTGTCTAGTAAAAATTTGTGTACGCACATTTTTAAAGGTAAAATGAACTGGAGGGCATTATTTTACTTTCCAGCTAATTTTGCACTCTTGACCCACCTGAGTGGTTTAATGCTCTGCTTTACGCACCGGTTGTTTATAATAACAACAAAAAACCAACAATGTGTAGCAATGTATAAAAAATGTCTACACACATTGCTACACAATTTGTATAGCAATGGTTAATATTTGAAGAGAAAAGAGTAGTTAATAAGTGAGGAAAAGTAATAAGTTAGTGTAATATGTATGTCAGTATGTAATATAAGTATAATAAGTAAGTAAGTAATTGGTAAGTGAGGAAAAGTAATAAGTTAGTGTAATAAGTATGTAGTATAAGTGTAATAAGTAAGTAAGTAATTAGTAAGCGAGAAAAAGTAATAAGTCAGTGTAATAAGTATGTAGTATAAGTGTAATAAGTAAGTAAGTATTAGTAAGTCGAGAAAAAAGTAATAAGTCAGTGTAATAAGTATGTAAGTATGTAATATAAGTGAAATGAGTAAGTAGTTAGTAAGTGAGGAAAAGTAATAAGTAAAATAAAATAATGATAAAAATGCAAGTTCGTCATTGGTTAAAGCATTACTAGTGTAATTCATAAAAGGGTATAGAATTGTAATTTTACTAGACAGAGATATTTGTATAGCACTGGTTATATTTGTGAGAAAGAAAGCGATTGACAAGAGCAGTTTTTAATGCTAAGTATCATTTATCTGTAGATGTATTTATTTATTGTGGTTTGTCTGTGTGGTTAGAACCTTTTCTATGGCCTCTCTTTATTGTGCTGTAGCCTCAGAGATGAGGGCCTTCTCATCGGTTCAACCTTAACTCTATCATGAATAAAATATTTACAGGAAAGCATCAAACTAAACCTCTACTGCCTCTCTGTACTTTATACATACAAAGTAAGCTCCTCTTCTCATCGTCCCGGGACTTATCTTTTCTTTGAAATTGATTTAGCTCCTGATATTTAAGGTCGTTACTTGGAAATTCTGTAAAACTTAATAACATGAAATAGCACCAGATAGAATATATATTTTTATAAAAAAATATTTAAACTTTACATTAATAATGTGATAAAGTCTATTTTATAAAATTCTATTATTTCCCTGAGCAGTTAATTGAAGGCAAGGCAGTTAATTGAAGGCAAGGCCTAGCGTAAGCCAAGGAACAAAAGATATAACCCAAGGCGAGCCGAGGTATTTAATGTGTTAACCTACCAGGCAAAGCTTGAGGGAGTTATGACTATAACTCCCAAGGCGAAGCCGAGGTATTTGATGTGTTAACCTTGCAAACTGAGGGAGTGACTATTAACTCCCAAGGCGAAGCCGAGGTATTTATGTGTTAACCTACCAAGGCAAAGCTGAGGATATGAACTATTAACTCCCGAGGCGAAGGCAGACAAGTAATTGCAAGAGGAAAATAATACTTTTTACTCCCATGGTCCGTACAAGATTTTATCTCCAGACGTTGATTTTATTTTAATAAATCTATTTAAGATTTATACATAAATATAGGCTATTACATAGTCTCAGATATGGTTCCAATATTTTAAACCTAAGTGGTGTATTCTAACTATAATACCATATACCTTGTAATATTCTATGTAATAAGGATGAGTATAAAGTCTGTTCTAAAGATCCTGAAATGTATATTGTGTTTAAATATTTACTAGAAGACCGGAGTATTTTAACTATTTGGTATTGACTCCTTAAATTACTTGATTTTTCCAGTCTATATTCAATGTTAAATTTTGATATAGATAGAGAAAGAGTTCAATCTAATAAAAACATTTCTCTTATTAAATATTTCACTTATCAGGTTAGATAAGAGAAAAGTTTTAACATTATTTTTTAATCAAATAGTGCGCCCTATATGGTTTGATGCCTGCTTAGTGTTGTGTGCTCTTTTCATTATGTCACATCGATTTTTCTTTCTTCTTTTATACTAATAGAATTAATTTCATCGGTTATTGTTTACTTAGAACTCTTATTCAATTGTTATATTTACAAATCATATAATCATTATGTTATAATGACAACTTAAAAAATTCTGGCGCAGGGGACTGCATGCCTAGCGAATTCATTTTAATATATTCCTTTGAAATTCTGGATTCCTTGCTTAATAATCTATTTATTTCTTTATTTCCATGTTTTTGGATAGTTGCCTAATTAGTAACATTTTGACTTGTTTTAGTCTAAACATCATACGACTTGTTTGTCATATGATGTTTGGGTCGTGGAGGGGGTGGGTTGTAGAGTGGATCCTTCCTTATATATATATATATATATATATATATATATATATATATATATATATATATATATTAATATATATATATCTATATCTATATATATATTATATATATATATATATATATATATATAGTTGTTTCTAAACGTTTCTATGGGACATGATAACTTTTTCAGAACCCTTTTTTTATAACCCATTACCCACCAATAACAACCCACAAGTGTTTGGCCCGGGCTCAAATGTTTTATACATGTATTTCTATGTGTAGTTAACACAAATACGAAGTTATATTTTATTACCAGTATTAGTTCTGTTGTTAATGATTTATGTTTGTAACATAATGTAAATAATGTAATACATTTGACAATACGCTTATATCGTGGTTGTATGCAATTTATATAAATTATTAATACGACGAACTAGTATGAGACAACAACCAAGAGCGGCCGACGCATACGCTTAGCAGCGGCTAAAAGACCGCAGGTATCCTTAAACTATCTACGCCCGGACACAAGTCCATGGGTCAGAGTCGAGCATTTGGCTTCGTATCACACCGTCGACAACTCAGTTTGTCAACTGTTGACCAATCAATTTTTGGACTTCCAATAAAGCTCAGTGTATGCTTATTCGAATATTGTAGCGCATTTCTTTTGAAGAAAATGTAAGTATCGCATTTACTTATTTTTTGAAGAATAAATCAGCTTCCAAAGCAAGTAAAAAGCTGAAAGCCTGCCGTGCGGGGGCGATAATTTTAAATTTGGACCCATGCTACAGGGCTACAAGATTGGCCAATGCAAGTGAAGGGCCTAGGCGAGCTGACTGGGCTCGCAAAGCTAAAAATCGTGTCGTCACTGTTTTACGGAAAATAGGAAAAAAGAGGAACATGGACCACTTTTTAGAGAGGAAAATGAGTTTAAAAGTTTTAGAGAACCCCGTAAAGCTTGACTTTTTCACTGTTTAATGTCTAACATACTTAAAGTCGACATACCCTATTATATCAAATTAGTTTGTCACTTTATTCTTTTCTTTCAAACAAAACTTTGAGACCAGGTAATAAAACGAAAAATTAACTACTACTTAAAAATTAACTTCAAGAATTCAGCAGGATATGTTTTTATCCTGATAGTTATAAGAATGCAATAGGTTTACGACTTGTCCCACTAGGTAGGGTGGGGGCTGACTACAGTTTCATACGTGAAAAATTATTTAGGTTGCCACCATATTAAAATTCAATCCATATAAGTTCCTACGGTATTTAAGATAGTCGTGTTTCCCTTGGTTTGCAAATCGTACATTAACGTTGTTAGTTACTTATGAAACAGGGAGCCTACGGTCCTTACGGCTCCTATGGCCGTCACGTGGCTTCATTGTTATTGTTTTATAATATTTGTTCACTGGGGAACATAGAGTATAAAACTGGCCGTTATATTTAAGCAACGGCCATTTCTCAAAGCCAACGGCCATAAAAGAACTGGTTTTATTGGAGAACTGGAAAGAATTAATTAGAAAATTATATAAAGAAACGCCCGGAGACGGTTATCTATGGCACCTCTAGGATATTGGTTCGATTGTCTTGCTACAACTTTTAAACGATGTGGCTCCTAAAACATTTATAACACCCTTCCTCCTGATATAAAACTCAAACTATTTTTAAATACGTTATGAATATCAAATAAGATAAATAAATAAATACAAATATGATAATATATATATATATATAATATAATATAATATTATATATATAGTTATAATATAATATATATATATAAACATAATATATTATATATATATATAATTATATATTATATATACATATATATATCTATATATATATAATATATATATATATATATATATATATATATATATATAATATATATTACATAGGTTACGACTTGTCCCACTAGGTAGGGTGGGGGGCTGACTACCAGTTTTAAATATCAGTAAAACACATGCAACTTACCGTACTTATATAATTAAATATAATATATATATATATTTTTTTTTTTTTTTTTTTTATCACTTTAGTTGAACCGATTAAGCAATGAAACTTGGTGCCATTCGTTTTAGAAACAAGAGACGTTATTCTTTGTTTTGTAACCGCGTTTTTTTATTACGACTGAGACACTGCGGACTTCATCACCTACTATTCTGACTGACAAGGTCATACTCCAAAATTAACTAATTCTTCATACCTCTTCGTTTCACCCTCTGTAAGTTATTATTATCGTTATAAAATTGTACTTTTAGTATCTTAATTCCTTTCTTTTTAAAATATAAATAATATATATCATATAATATATATATATATATAATATATTTATATATATATAATATTAATGATATAATATATATATAATATATAAATATAATATAAGTAAATTTGTATATAGTATATTATTTATTTAATTAAAAAGCCAATCGTAAGCACATTACACATTTTTTATTCTATCAACATAAATAAATTTGAAATATTTCATCAACTAAATAAATATTAGAAAAACTGACTTTCCAGCAATGTTTGCATATGAAAATGTTTTGTATTTTTTTTTTTTAATAAAAATGATCAATTGTTTTTTTTTTTTTTTTAAAAGTTGTTACACGTTGTTTAATTTGAATAGTGAAATCGTACTCTTTTGTTATATTGTAACAAATCAATACCTCTAATGTTATTGTTATAAAACATGTAATTTGTCCGATATTCAGTTTATTGGAAAATTAATTAAACCTTCAATAAGTTTTTATCCGATGATTAAATTTTGAATTTTACAAATCACTAAAACTCACATTCTTCTAGCGTACACTGCGTAGTAAAATAGGATTTAATTAAAAAATGAAACAGTTTTTTTAATGAGAACTTTGTTTAATCGTATTCAAAGTTATATTAAAAAATTGTTTTACTATTAAACGAAGTAATTAGTGTTGGAAGTAAAAATAATTACGACTGGGCTAGTGTCACATTTTAGAGTCACTCCAGAGTTATAACCCTTCCAAGTCTTTTATTAAAATGTAAATCTGGCAAGTTTTTTTGTATTATTTTTATTTTGATTATAACTAACCTATCTTTAAAGTAATGTTAAAGCAATAATCTTGAATAAAGAGGATATAAATTTACGATCCTTCAAACGTTTTAGAATATTAATTAATAAAGGCAAACTTGTTTTCCCTTGCAGGTAATAGTATAAGCGCAAATTGAAGTACCTTTAAGTTTTTTTACAAAGACTCTGTTGGTGTAAACAAACTAATAATTAGCTTGGAACAGAAATTCACAAACTTTAGGGACTCGCGGACTCCCATTGTAGATAAATGTGACTTGGCGCAAGAATGAAAGACTAGTCTTCCACTCTAAGTCTAGAATAGAATAGAACTAGTCTGATATTCTTGGACTTGGCGGACCCCTCTCCGTCCGTTAGCCCCCCCCCCCCCCGCCCTCCATAAGGTTGTAATTATTCTGTCTAACGTTAAAATGTAGGGTAGCTAAGGTGCTCTATAATTTGCAACTCGGAAGAGCTTGAAAATTAATTGTATTTTTTGTTAGTTTTATTCCATCAACCATAATCAGATTTAACATTTTATAATCTAATCTATTTAATAACCTGGAGTTTGACAATAAAATTTAATACATTTTTTTGGCACCCTGATAAATCGTTATCACTTAAACAAAAACCAATTTCTTTTATAACTTGATTTTGTCTGATTCCATAATATATGTAGGTAAAATGCCCTTAATCATATGTCTAACCAATAGAATCACTGCAATTAACATTTGGACGCCTATTTTTAACCATCTTATTAACAACAAGAAATAGATGTTTATTTTTACCAATAAAAATTTGGTTGATAATTTCTTGATTCATAAATTTTCATAAAACATTTTGGTATTTACAAACAATCCCATAAGCTTATTTTTTCCTTTGGGAATTCGGTAAAAGGTCATTTGAAACTGATAACTGTTATTAATAATTATTAATTGTAATATCATTAAAGTTAATTAATTATTGGTTACATAAATGTTATAATATTTTAGTTAGCAGCCCACGGACCTCCTAAAATCCGCGAGTTTTAGGTGACTTTGGCTCACGGACTCCTAGGGGTTCGCGAACTACACTTTGCATAACCCTTGCTTAGAGTATGAAATGTTGTTCTTGATATTTGACACCTAAAAACGTGTTGACTGATCCATGTTTATTGGCCGAAATGATTTCAGGCGTGATGGTAAAATACGAGACGTTAGTTTACCAGGTCATGGAAACAAATATATCATTGTTCGATTTTTCTGATCTTGAAGATATACCCTTTAAAAGTATTTTTTCTTCAACAAAAGAAACTCATAGGACTGACTAGTTTAAGTCAAATTAGTTGTTAAAGTAATGTATGTCTAATTATTCGTTGAGTGTTAGTATTTGTAACAAGTGTACTGTGTATGAAGTACTTTGCAAGTAATTGTATGAAGTCTATGAAAAAATAAAGCATTTAAGCAAACGACAAATCACGGCTATGAAAAATT
>JACMZG010000008.1:61193072-61498666 GCA_018340805.1 Microvelia longipes
ACACCAATACTTTGATACTCCTATTCATCAGATATACACCTATACTTTCAGACACTGATATATCAGATTAACATGACATCGGTTTTAGAAGACAAACTCAGGAAATCCCAAAAGAACCCATAGCCACAAGTATTCTCTATAATCTGAAGGCGGCGGAAAAATGAAATGGCGTGAAAAACTTTCTGAATCCTTTTTTTGAATAGTTCGATTTATATTTCGAAGGATTCATATTAAGTTACGAAGGATCATTAAAAAAATATATCAAGATCAAGGTATCTTGATCAAAAAGTTGTTTTTAAAAGTAAAGTAAAGTCTTTAATGATTTAAAGTCTAACATCCTTTAAGGACCTGAGTTGTTTTACTAATATGTAATATACTACACCGGGTGTATAAGGTTAATATAATTAGTATATGGGATAATTGTAACCGGTTTTATTTTTCAGTTGCTTCTATGTTTTATCAATATATGTGTTACTAAAACTTAAAAAATATTAATTTGTTTTAGGAGTTCATTATGTTAAGTGTATACATACTGTCCACGCTAGTCTTGATTAGGATAGTAAGGAGTGATAACACGTGTCATATTAATGCTTGTCAAGCTTTGGACAGGATGAGACAAATAACTGATTACGAGCACCTTGAACATATTCATAGAAGACTGAAATCCCTCGAGCAGTCAGGTACGATCTTCTTGTTCCATTTTAATCCTTGCAATACTTTCCAAATTGATATTGCTACTTGTGGTTTATCTCAATCCTGCTATCTCTGCAATAATCTCGCTTTCCTCTTTTAGTGAATATTCGAAAAGAAATGAGCTTATAAGGTTGGGTCGTAATCAGTTACCTTTTTTAAAAGGTCTCAGAGTAAAAAAAGGAGAGCCTATATTTACTGTCGAGCGAAGCGGGGCAGTAAAAGGAACTTAGGAAAAAAAAGCTCCCAGTCGTAAAGCATATGCTATTTTTTCGGGCGAAGTAATCAAACAACTATTTAGAACAAAAACAGTATAATGTATTATTATTATACATTATACTGGGCCGGTACACTTCTTTCGATCGCCTCGTTAGCCAAAGGTTTCAATTTTGACGGCATTTTAGCGAATTTCCTTTGGGAATAAAATTCGCTAATGGGATAGGCGTGGAAGTCGAACCTCGAACCACGACACAAATCCGTTTCAGAGGACTATCTTTAAGCTTAGTCAGTTATCTTTAACGGTTTTAGCGCATTTCCTTTGGAAAATATGGACAAAATCAGTTACGAGCAGTGCTTTACAATTGAGTAACTGCTTAGGTTCTAAAGCATAAACCGGAATGGCATGGTCTAAAGCATGCCGCAATGGGCATGGTTCTTGCATAAGCAAGAACACGCATTCTAAATGAAATTCGCCCGACAGCGGAGCACCGCGCCGGAATTATTTATTTAGTAGTTGTAAACTTATATAATGTAAAAAAACTTTTAAAAATTATCATTCCAACCAGGATTATTGTTAAGAACGGAAACAAGCATCCAAAGGAAAATCGCCCGACATGCGGATCACCGCGCCAGAATTTTTAATGTCTAAATCACCATCCATGATTATTAAACACTTGATTATAAAATTATAATAACTAACTTTCGGAAAATGACTAAACTTTCGACTATTCAAAATTGTTGCAGACGGTTGAATCATTTTGAATGTTGAATCATTTTTATGATTCAACAAAAATCATAAATATACTTTCCATATTGAAATATGACAAGATAAGTAACTTAGTGTACTTATTTCTTAGCTAATAATATACACCTGTAATAATTTTACACTCAATTGGATCATTTCCTAATTTTTTTAAAAAACGTACACAAGTCATTCAGTAAAAAATTAAACTAATGCTTATGGCACATATCATGTTAGTCTTATACATAAGCACATGCGTGTCAAATCTCAATTTGATTGCATAATTTTTCCGCGTTTTATGATTTTTTCGAAATTTTCGCATAGTCATTATTGCGAGTTAATTACGACGTAAAAAATTATTTTCTGAATAGCACAGCTACAGCGGTAGACTGATTTTTGTACAAATTTTCAACTCTGTAGCATAAACACACTGGGCGCTACGATGGTAACAGACTCACACAAACACACGTGATTAGTTAAGTAGAAAACACAAGTACTTGTGTTTTCACAGGACAAAAATGACAATTTTAACAACTTTGTCTCTAAATTTGTGAAAATAATATTTTATTTATTTCTTAGAATGTAGTGTGACAATACTAGGAATTACTATAATATATTTTACCCATGTAAGATAAACTGTCATATTGAAATGACCCTGAAGGCACGAGGGGTTCAATACTTGCCTTGGCAAATAGTGTTTACTTAGTCCTCCTCTATTTACATTGCATTGGCTATCATTTTCAAGGAATTGAATCTTACATAGGAATTATTGAATTTATTGACTGTATTCAAACTTCACATTTTCTTTTTTAACGTTTAAACTTTTACATGTCAGGTATAAAATCTGGAAAAGACGTAAAAATTGTTGTGCTGTTGTATTTAAATTCGGTATATTTATTGTAGACTTTGCACTCAATAAAGTCAAACCTAGTTTGTTACTTTTACAAGGATCCGCTTTATAAAGCGGATGAAGATCGATTGGCCGATAAATTCGATTGGCTTTATACAAAGTGTCCCCGTTGAGAATAAAAAAACAGAGAAGAATCCATCACAAAATGTCCAAAAATCAGAGATAAGTGGTTTTTACAAAGTTGTCTGCTTGTATGTGTGTGTTTGTTATCATCGTAGCTCTTAGTGTATTTATGTTAATGAGTTGAAACTTTGTACAAAATTTAGTCTGTTGGTGAAAATTTGTTATTCGGGAAAAAAGTTATAATGTCACTGACCCACAATAATGACTCAGAATTTTTTTTGAAAAATCATAAAACGTGAAAAAATTATGCGATCGGATTAAGATTTGGCACGCTTATAGCTTTGTATAAGACTAACATATGTGCCAACCTTTCATCACCTTATCAGCTTTAGTTCAATTTTATTGAATGACTTGTGTACGTTTTTTAAAACATTGGAAAAAATCGAAAAATAATCCAATTAGGTTGAAATTTGGTACAACTGTATACCTTAACTTATTAAATAAGTACAGTAAGTTTCGTTCAATACACATGTATCAATGAATTTTGTTGGGTCATAAAAGTTAAGCAGCATGGAGCGTGGTCAGTACCTGGATGAGCGACCGCTGGTGTGAAACAACGAGCAAAGCGGGTCCAAAAAGTATAAACTTGCAGTTGCAGTATAAACTTAGCGACTTGCATATTCTGGGGATGAGCGAAGCGAATGCGATGTGATGAGGAAAAGTTCCGAAATTCCCCGTACTCGCATTTTTTAAACAAAAATTGTATTCAAAATTAGGCTTTTTTAAATAAAAGTATGATATGCTAAATAAAAGGTTCCTGCGTTAGTCTTAACATTTTCCAGAATTTAAATTGCAATATTGATGCTGTTTTAGTTTGGGATCTTAACGAAGGGGTTGATAGATGGTACAGATGCTGCGAGGGTCCTTGTAGATGCAGACCTGAGACGTCTTCTATTAGTTGTTGGAACAAGAATCTATTAGAACTTCCTATTAAACAAGTTGTACCTACTGATGTCAAATCTATGTAAGTCATTGTTTATTGTTTGTCCGTTGTCCTGTAAGTCATTGGTTATTGTTGCTGTTGTTTTTTTTTTTCGTATAAGTTGTCTTAACTTTATTAATCAAGTCAATACTTGATAAATGACAAAATATTTATCATTTGTGGAGAGACTATGTTTTATTTCATTTCATTGTATCAATTTATTTTGTTTGTTATGTAGGCAATGATGTGTCCGTTAACGGTTGAAAGTCGGCTTTGTTATTAGTAATTATAATGAGTGGACAGAAAAGAACTTATATAGTTTTATTTCTTTTTATTTAATATTATGTATAACAATAGGGCGGGTTTTGCAAAAACTTAAGATTGATTTATTAAAATCAAAATTTAATAAATTTACGTTGCGGTGTCTTACGTACAACCTACAACTATCTAGAAAAACAATCTGTCACACACACACTGACAATTTTAATAGTTAAACGGAAGAGCAAGGAATATATTAATGAAAAGGAGCAGTGCGCCCTATCTGTTGATAATAATATGAACTTCTTCTTTAAAATATAACATAAATCTTAAACTGCAAAAAGAAAAATAAATGTACCAGGTTTGTATCTATCAATTATTTTGTTTTCAAATAAATGTACTAGGCTTACATCTATCAATTATTTTGTTTTTCAATAAATGTACCAGGCTTGCATCTATCAATTTTTTTTTCAAATAAATGTACTTGGCTTACATCTATCAATTATTTTGTTTTTCAATAAATGTACCAGGCTTGCATCTATCAATTATTTTTTTTTTCAAATAAATGTACTAAGTTTGCATCTATCATTTTTTTCAAATTAATTTAACAGCTTTGTTTTAAATTTATTAATATTAGAACTTAATTTTTGTATTGATTCAAAATCTTTTTTTGTAATATTCCTCATGTATATTTTATTTGCTCTTACATGTAATCCTCCATTGCTCTTTGTTTTAAGTCCAAAACAATTAAACCCTAAAAATAGAAGTTTTCATTATTTCTAAAGTATCGATTGCAAATTACATTGTTTAGATTGAAATCTTTTTTCTCCTTTAAAATAAAAATCAAGAAATGGTATTTCTTTTGTAAGGATTTTCTTTCATCTTTATTTTTATACTTTCCATTTCTAAGCACTGGTTTTGTTCGAGAAAAGTCGAGACCCTATTTCACCTCCCTTTATCTTTTAATCATGAACAAAAGTTTAGGATCCTTGCTTATCACTCTCAGGGTAACAAAATATTCAAGAATATACCTCCATGAAAAACTTCGATTGTTAAGTTCTGTATAATAGATATTTTTCACTGTCCCTATTTATACTGAACTCTAGTAAATTTCATTATACCATTTAGGTACAATTATTTATCCCGCACATCTTTACATCTTGGCATTCTTAAACCAAAAAGTAAACGATAAACTAAAAAAGACGAGATAACTATAACTATAGGACTAGCTTCCTATAGTTATAGAAAGCTAGTCCTATACGGAAGCTATAACAATACGTTATAGTTAGGATTAAACTATATAACGTATTGACACAGTTGTAAAAATAAAAGGTTTAAAACATTTACAAAATTATCGACTAAATAATGAAATATGCTTATTATTTACTTGTTGTTATTATGTTTACTTGGACAAAACAACTTTTACAAACAATAATTTCAACCAGACATGATGCAACCCTATATAAAAGAAAACCCATCAAGAAGTTATTACTTCGTCATTATTGAACCCAAACTAATATATTTATATAGTAATATATTAATTACATTAATTTAACGAATATGTCATAACTTTATCATGCATATATGAATATAATTAATACACATTAACAATACATATTTCTTTATGTTTCAGAGATTTAGCTATTAACAAATTGTCAGCTTTGAATAAAAATACATTTGTAAGTTTGAAAAAATTAATTGAACTGTAAGTGTTCTTTATTTTATTTTTCACTAACTTGTATTCCTCATGGTTAATCTCCATTATTATAAAAATCGGGTTCAGGGTACCTCGAAACTTTTTCTTGACTCATTTGATTCGCTACGATCGTCAGACTGACTTCGCTCGATCTCAGAATATGAAAAATGGCTCATCTGTAATTTAATATCTTCGGACTTCTCAGACTAAAATAAAAAAACGATTATTGTTTAGTTAAATATATTGGGCTCGCGTCGATCTTCCTCATAAAGAATAGGTCAGTTCAATCCCACAATGCATAACATGTTTTTACAGTCTATCGTTTAGTTTAAAAATCTCCAAGGTCATAAGCATTTTGGAGATTGATCAGTCAGAGAAGCTGCTGCTAAACCCTCACTTGAAAAGAGAAAAAAAATCCTTACCGCTATAACCGTCGTAAGGAAATAACCTCCTTCCGACAATCTTTCACTTTGTTTGTGGTTCTTCTTGTGTTTATATCGTTTTGATTATTACTTTCAAATTAATCATAAAGGTATTATAAAATAAAACTACACGAAAGAAATGTAAAAAAAAACATCCCCAAGAAAATACGGGTAAAATTACCTGATATGTTTACATTGTTTTTTTCCGCTCCCTTCTTACAGGGATTTTTTTCTTAAGAATCGGTGGTGACTAAACTGACCTGTCAAGATTTTTAAAGTAGTATAGACATTAGTCCATGCATGTCCTTAGCCTGCTCAATATTGCTTAGCACATGTAATCTGACAAAAACCTTATATGTTGTATGAAATACTAACCGCGTTTCAGAGAAAATTAAGATATTTCTTTATTATTTAGGATTCTGTTGTGGCAACATTAACATTATTGAATATTTTCCCGATTTGAATGATTCTTTATGACGTATACATGTCACGTCAATCTATAAAAATTATACTATACTGCTGGTAATGTGATAAAACGACAAATTTCTATTTGTCCAGCATGTAGAACTACATGCTTGCTAATTTACTAACTCATACATTTTGTTGTCTGTTCTATAAATATTTGTCATTTTTTTCTTTAAAAAAGTCATAAATGACGGTTAATAACGACGTAGGGGACTTAACTTTTAAAAACAAAAACTAAACGCTAAGATTGATTTTAGAACCAATTTTTAACTTTATAGTTAAAATAAAAACACTAATGGCTACAATACTAATAGAAACAGAAACATAATGACAGACAACATGGTAAAAACCACTAAGAAATCTGAAACGGATGATTTGGGTGAAATCTTGTTTTTGAATTTTTTGTGCTAACACAACATTTCCTATATGTATGATTGAGGAAAAGTAAATACATAAAACAAAAACCAGCGAATTTACTAATAGCTTTACCATCATATCTATGGTTATATATGAGCATTCTGGCATCAGAGGTTTGGTGTTTCCCCAGGTTATGATTTTAATAATTCTTATAGTAGGAAATTTCGATAACTTACTAGGAGATAGCATAGTAAGATTTATCATAAAATGTAACATCTATGACATAGTAGGATTTGAGAGACCCACCTGATTTTGTTCGCACCCGCATGGTAAAGAAGAGGAGGTTGTTTGTGTTTGTTTGGTTGTTTGTTTGTTGAGGAGGTTGTTGGTGGTTGTTTTTCGGTTGTTTTAAACCGAGTATAAAATTCGTTTTAAATAAATGTGCGTCTAAGAGTTTATTTTAAATTATATCTTATTCGTTTTAAGTACGAAAACATATAAACATTATTTAGTGTCATGAAACCAGTCCAGAGAAATGCAACAATGTCGTAATTTACATATTGGTTAATATATTCTGCATATATAAATATAAACATTTAAAATTTCATTTAAAAAATATATATAAAGTATACAATATAAAAGCATACCTCAAATTAAGAATTAATTGTTTTACGACGTATTTGTGCCTAAATTTATAACACGAAGTATTTAATTGTAATATTATTTAAGTTATTTTGTTTAAACACGAAAATAAAACGAAATAAAGAAAAATAATGTTAACAAAAAGATAACATTATTTTTCTTTATTTCGTATATCGATCAACCCTTTTGTTAAATAAAACATTTATCTTAAATTATTGTACTTTTCAGTGATCTGTCTGAAAATGCATTTAATTATCTCCCTCCTTTGCTTCTCGAGGATTTAGAAAGTTTAGAACATCTGTAAGTATTTCTAAGTTATTCCAATTTAATAGGATTTGAAAAAAACTTCGTCCACAATGCGATGAAATTGTACTTCAAACTTTGTAGGTGACGTGAGGTGAAAAAGATTCATAGGTGTGGTCTAATCACCAGGCTTGACCTCCCCACTCTTACTACTACTTTCTTGTAAGTGACGTTGGGGGGTTCCGATGGTGAAATAATTAGCACGTGCTGCCTACCACTCAGACAGTCTGGGTTCGATCCCGGTTGGGGCCTCTAGGATTTTCATGTGAGGGATGGGAATCCTATGACGTGCCGTCCTTTGAAAGGAACGTTAAGCCGGTGGTTCCGAGCCTGTGCGATATCAGGTACTCGTAAAAGATCCTAACCCTAAATGAACCTGGGTTTTGACAATATTTAGGGCTCACAATGGTAGTTTATATTAAATATATATTTATAATTATGTTTCTGCCTTATGGTTTCGAAAGCAGGAAAGCCTAATCTGGCAGTAACGCTCGCGTAAAAAACTCTCCGCTAAGTCTTTTGCCCAAAAAGTAGGAAAACAAATTTTCTGTCCCGCCAAGTCATTTTTCATTCAACAGTTTTGGTTGGAGACGGTCATTAAGTGTTTCAAAGTAAATTTGCTAGGTTAGCAATACTAAGGGACATAATTTAAATTGAGAGCCAATCACCAGCTTCTTCTCCTAAGCGGCGTGCCAGCATTGTGAATGAGTTGTATATCTTCTATTGCTATATTTTGAGATATCAAACAATTCATGTGTTTTTGGAGATTAATCATAACAGATTTTAGCAGTTGTCGTAATTGCAGCAGTTTTACTTGCCTTTATAGATCCAGGAGTATACAAAACAAATGAAAAAACAATAAGGGTTCGATATAGTAAAGAACTACACCCACATACCCTTGCCAGCTCTGCCACAAAAGTTGAATCACTTCTCTGGCACGCCGCCAAAAAGTAGAAGCTTATGATTGGCTCTCAAGTCAAACAATGCCCCTTAGTATTGCTAACCTAGCAACTTCACTTTGAAACACTTAATGACAGTCTCCAACCAAAACTGACATGACTTGACGGGACAAAAAAACTTGATTTCCCTACTTTTTTGGACCAAAAAATTGGCGGGGAATTATTTACCACGCAAGTGGTTTTTAGTAAGTTTTTTATGACTTGTATGGCTCCTGTTTAATGAAGAAACAGAAGTAAACAAGACACACGTAATAGAAGCTTTAAACGGTAAAGGTATTGTATAAACCACTCTTAAGCTCTGTTCAGCGGAGCGTTCAAGATAGGAATTATAAATTTTGGATTTATTGATACAGGAATGTTAAATGACACCAGACAAATACACCAAACACTTCACCAAAAAAGTCCATCAAACACCAAAATCCATTCAATTGTAAAGAGTGCAGGTGGATCAAATTATATAAAAGTTGCTTCGTGTTTAGCATAAACACGGAAAAATTTGAGATTTTATTAGGTAAAACTACACACGGGCATAAGGCAAATTCAAAATGTCCTCACACATAAAAATCCCTTCAATAGTTTAGGCAGTAGGTGCGCCAACGTATAATAATACCATACGCTAGCTTAGTTTTTCACTCCGCGTAGGAACGTAGAATTTGAGATTTCAACAGGTAGGACTACACACAGGCATAAGACGAATCCAAAAAGTCCTGACACATCAAAATGTGTTCAGCAGTTTAGGCAGTAGGTGCGTAAACATATAAAACTATCGTTCGCTAGCTTAGTTTTCGCTCCGCGTTTAGCGTATAAATGTCGAATTTTATATTTTATTAAATAAGAATGCGCATGGGCATAAGACGAATCCAAAAAGTCCTCATACATCAAAATCCATTTAATTTTTAGGCTGTAGGTGCGTCAACAAAAATTGCAGGCAGAATAAGAATAAGAAGCCGTCAAAAATGTCTTTTTCAAACCTTTTTTTTCTCCACTTCTACTTGGCCAATTTGTTTTTTTTTATTTTTAATCCACAAGGCACGCCCTTTAAAGGTATTATCATATTATATATGTACCTATAGTCCCTTTCACGCTACAGACCCTCAAAAACCTATCTTTGTTGCGTACAGTATAATATACACTGGCAGTTTAAGTAGGTTTTTGACTTTTTTTACTGCCTAAGCGGGGTATTTTAACTTTTCTTTTTGACTTGGTGGGGCGGAACGCTGCTGCGTTTCTAAAAACTATACATATGTATAAATTTATATTTCTTCCAAAATAATTTCAATTTATGCTTAGCGATTGTGCTATTAATTTAATTTTCTAAGCGCAATGTCTTAAAAATCCAGATAACTGATTAACATGTAATTTTTAATAGGACTTCTTATTAATAAATTATAAAATTAAAACCAAAACATATACTGCTAAGTAATAAAACATGCATTTTTGCATTTGAAGAACAAAAAATTATCACTAGAATCTGGATTCGAACCCTTTCCCCTTCCCCCTTCGAACCCCCCTGATTCCTTGGCTTTAAATGTTGTTATTGTCTTCGAACCATTTTTATTCGGCTCAACTCCCCAAAAATCATTAAAAAAACGTCGTTTTTGAACAGGTAACCTTCCTTTACGTAATTATTTTGCACATTTATCACAGTTATTTCGGTTTTTCGGTTAATTATTGTAGTCGCATCAACTCCGGACCTTTTATTGAAACCTTTCTGGTTTCCAATAGGGACTCTTTTACTGATTTATTTCAGCTCTATCGTACTTATATGAAAATGTACAAGGGATATATATACATACATACATATTTATATATATTATATATATATATAATATATATATTATATATATATTATATATATATATATATATATATATATTATATGTGTGTGTGTGTGTGTGTGTGTGTGTGTGTAGTCTCGCAGAACATATTTTTCGTATTCTGGGCCCTATAACACGAATTTTGGTTACACTACTATGTTCGACTTCGGCTTAATATTTAAAGGAAATTCAAACCTAGAATTTATTTTGAAATCAATGAATTGCTTGGGTTCATTTAAAAATGCATAAAAATAGAACCGCGTTGCACAATGTCATTTATTTATTCAAGAACTAAAAAATTATAATAAACAAAGTAAATTTATGAAAAAATGTTATTAATTGGATTAAAATTAACATTACATTAATTAAAGTGCTTAAATATTTGAATTTAAAAAGGTTAAATCATTAATCTGAAACACATACAAGTACCTCAGATTCTAAATGGTTTAAACTTTTTATTTTTAAAATCAAATTTATATTTTTTCTGGAAAATTTATTTAGTTTATAACTTGCATTTGCAATAAAGTAAATTGCAATAAATTAATAAAAAGAATTGAAATAAAAAAGGTTATGTGACATTCTAATAAATTCGCCATGAAAACGAGTTAAGAATATTATATTTTATCCCAATATTTTTCTCCCAGAACGTAATCACGTTTTCATTTTAATAAATAGTCCGTAATGTTCGCACGGATGAAGATATAAATAGAACAAAAACATAAATAATCTAAATTATTTTTAAAATAACCTTCTTTCTGTGTTTTAATATTCTAATGTTATATTTTCTAGAAGGTTACAGAAGAACAGGTTAGAGCAAATGGAGGGAAAATTATTGCATAGGTTAACTCATCTTCGTACTCTGTAAGTATTATACCTATCATATATTGTCTTTTATATAAAAATAGAATTTTTAAGGTAGTATAATTTTATTTAAGATACGAATAAATGACCCTAGATTTGCTTTGTAATGTTTTATCGGCTAAAATCGATGTTTTTGTCTTTAAAGCTTCCACCAAAGTATAGAAGAAATACTATGTTTAAGATTTTTTTTAAATGTTTAAAATTTTAGCTGAGCCATTATTTTGGGTACTCGATGTTATACTTATGTCTTACGCAATAGAATTTTATATTCGATCCGAAAAGCGTGTGAAGAATTAAGGCAAAACTAGAAGTCTTCAGTCCTGTATCAGTTGGTCGTATTATACTAGTTGTTTAAATTGGCACAATGCTTGATAATAGCAAATTCCTAAATTCCCATCATGATGACTACAAAAGATTAACTTTCTATTATTAAAATAACTTTATTAGCATTATATTTCGTTCATCCTAGTGATCATCCTCATGCTAAATGTATTCAACATGTTCTACTAAGTGCACGCACTTAAACCTTTGGTAGAAACAGAAATGCTTGCGTATTGGTGTACAATGGCCCTTTGGCGAATTCCTAAAGGAAGAATTGCAATGGAGATCAGGGTCAAAGTGGGGCAAGGTAGTTTTTCCGTTTTGAGAGAAGCATAAAAAATGTAGCAAATGCCTTAGCTCGTTGCCTTGTTAGAGTTTAGTGATAATAATAATAAATATAGGTTATTAATTGAAAGAATTAAAATATAATAGAATTACTTAATTATTTGATAATGTTTTTTTTTTACTTACGTTATAATTAGTTGTAATGACAGTAAAATAACTTTATAAAAACTTGATAAAACAATTTTAAAACAAAAGGAGTTATTTACAAATTATTCACTTATTTAATGTTTCCAAAGAAACGTATTTTTAATTCTGCCCTAATTGTGAAACTAACTTCTATCTGCGTCTAGAAGAGGAAATATTTTGCGATTACTGAGCTTTAACCGCATAGCTGATAACAACCTGTTTCCACCTCTTACAAACAGCGTTGTCATTTGTTTTTTCGCTTGTTTGTTTTTTATGCTTGAATCCGTTGGGTCATTTTTATAGCTTTTCCATTCTCTCGAATGCCACTCTACTGATAACCCCCTAAAGCCTCAAATTAGACCTCCTTTCTTTTCTTAACGAGACTGTACCTTGACCAGTTCACAGTTTGTCTAGTATATTTCCTCTAGTCCCACTTTGCTTCTCTTGTCTCATCAATCTCATTTAGCTCGCCTGTTTTATCAATCTCACTAGTTCCTTGAATCTCACCTTGAATTCTCGTTATACCCACTGCTCTGCTTAGGCCTGTATAGCCCGACCGAGGGACGCTGACAGCAACCCCGAAGTTAGTGGCCATAAACCTTTTCCCATAGCTCTTTAAGCAAAAGTTCTTGCTTAAAGAACGTTTTGGGAGGCGTCTTCCAAAACCTAACACAGCATTTTTAATTACCCACGCTAATCTTAGGACCAAAGACACTTATAAATCCGAAATCCGAGTGTCCACTTTCTCAGTGCACGGTCCAAAGGTTCAGTATTTTTCCGACCCTTCAACAGCCCGCAGAACCCTGTCTTTAAATGAGCTGGAGACAACGGAAACGTGGATCCACACTTGCCTTGGAGAATTCCAACCCCGTATTTGCGTAAAAGCCAAAGGAAAGCACGTTATACCTTGGCTAGGTTGGCTGGCTTTGAATTCAGAACCTCCAGAGAACACAGAACCAAAAATAACTTTATGTATAATCCTCCTCCGGTTGAATTTTAACCCTCGACCTCCAGGTCGTAAGACGTACACTGTACTGCTGAGCTACCGCTACTCGGTTTTCATTTGTTCTATTTAGGTTTATTCCTGTAAATTTTCTTATATGCAATTAATATCTCATTAATATAATAATTAGTCATTATTAAATAACTCATTGCTTTTCAAGCATCATCATTATCTTTAACTTTCTAATTAATCTGAAAGATTAAGCAAATGTTTAAATGTTGAATGTTTAAAGAAAAGTTTTTCTACATTTTATATACTCGACGCTAATATTATACATTATAGGTTAATGCATTTAGTATATGTTTATTTTAAGGGATTTATCAAGTAATAGACTTCAAAGTTTACCTGGAGATATGCTGCTTGGATGTAGGAAACTAACTTCGTTAAGTCTTGCTTCTAATTCAATTGAGATATTGCCAGAAACATTAGTACAAAGTTTGTCGGATTTAGAAGATCTAGATTTATCAGGAAACCAACTACACGATTTGAAAGCACCTTGTTTCCAAGGTTTAGAATCCCTAAGACGTTTAATTCTAAATGATAATAGAATATCCACCCTTCCAGTAGGTAATTAATTTTACATTAATAATAATCAATCAAAGTTATAATATGGTTTAGTCATATGGGTAGTGGGATAATATTACTTACTAAGTCTGAGTCTAGACTAAAATCGATTTTAGGCAAGCACTTAGACATGGCGTTATTATTGACAGGCTCCTCCTTCTTGTAGTACATCAATTTTTTGTTTGTAATATTAATTATAAAATTGCATTCCTTATAAATTCTTTGGAGGCATAACTAAATATTATAATTAAATTGTAACAACCAAAATAAAGAAAAACAGAGGTTACCCTCTGGCTATTCCCTTTTGTTTTTTCTTTATATTTTTTAGCTTTTTTTATGTTTGATGTGTTTTAAAATTGTAGATGTTAAAAAATTCTTATTTATAAAATGTCTTATTCATGTTTTTGGTTGTGTTAAGCGAAATTTTTCTGCGATATTAGTCAAATTCTAAACGTAAAATGTCTATTTTGCCACTTTTGGTACATTAGGTGTTTTTGGTACATTTTATTTGATGAAAATAATTGATCGAGCTCGGGACAAAAATCTTCTTCTTTGGATGTATAATCCTATTAAAATAAGTATTTTCAGTTTCCCCAGTGGGATCTGAATGTAACTAGAAACAAACTTTCTAATTAAAAGTTTTAAATATTATCTATTGTCGTCTTGTTGAACTAATCATAAATTAGTTCAATTAGTTCATTTATTGCATAAATTAGATATTATATCATGTGATACTACCAGGTTTTAAAAAACATGAATAGTTGACTCAATATAATTGTGCGAGATCAAATAAGAAATATAACAAGCAAAATGCAATGCTACATCCGAGAATTGTTCCATCATTTGACATTCGTCATCATTTGTCGACCATGTTTCCTTATGTCTAACTCATCAAGGCTCTGACAGAGCCTGAACTAACTCTGACCCTCAGTTAAATTCTGCACATTATATTCTTCAGAAATTTGGTTAAAGATCAGAGTGTGTTCAAGCTCTGTCGGCCCCCTGATGATTTAGACGTAACAAAACAGATTAAGACTTGACATTATGTCAAGCTATCAATGATGGGGAATGTCGAATGATAGAACATTTCCTAAATGTAGCATTGCATTTTCCATGTTAAATTTCCTAGGTGTCTCTCGTACAATAATATTGTGTCGAATAAATTATAATTTACAGGAATTTTCAAAGATTTAGTCAATTTAGATATACTTTCGCTGAAGAAGAACAGACTATCGTTTGTCAAGCCGAGTATATTTGATAATTTGAAGAGGTTAACATTTCTCGATCTTTCAACCAATTGGATTTCTATTGTAAGTATCAATAACAACTAGAATTATGTACTTAAGTATTGTGGAAATGTATTTCAAACACAAAACGTATGTAAAGAATGCATTTGCTTCCCTGCCTCCTATGAAAGGGAGGAGAAACATTGCAATATTATATGCTCCTATAATTTTTAAACCTATTCAGGAATGAGGAAGCCCTGTTCCTGGTTTTTTTCTTTTTTTTCTACGCTTACACCCGTAGGGTCATTTTAGAGTTTTCCCCTCACTCAAAGCTCACTCAACTAATTAACCCCTGAGTTTGTACACATCCAATCATCTAGGAAGCACACCCTCCGTACATGGTGGCACATATGACTAGTTCACAGTGTGGCCTAGTTTATCTAGCCCAACCAGACTCTATCCAAACTCTCTGCTCTGGCTAGTGCAGAAAACGCTAGACAACGGAAACGTGGATCCAGACTTGTCTCAGATGAAACAAGATCCAACCCCGCATTTGCGTATTAGTAGCCAAGGAAACCACGTAAAACCCTGGCTGGGTTGGCCGGCATTGAATGCAAGACCTCTCGGGTGTATGGTACAAGGGATAACCTCATATTGAGGTCCTCCCCCGACTGGATTTAAACCCTCGACCTCCAGGTCGAAAGGCGAGCGCTCTACCACTGAGCTACCGGACTCGGTAGCTCAGTGGTGGTAGTGGTGTTCCTGTTATAATGTGTTTAATACAAAATTAAGTATTTTTATAAATCCAGATAACATCGATTCTCGGAGTTGCTATCCCCCAACAACGATATGGGGGACCAAAGCAAATTTTAGCTTTGGTATAATTACAGTTTTGAGTTATTTTAATGACGGTATTTTGTTGTCAATATAGTCGCTAGTATAGAAACTCTTCTACTAGTCTTTATTTTTAGAGTCTCTAATGCTAAAAATTTCTTCATGTTAATTGAATTAAGTTATTTTCAGAGCACTTGCACATAAAAGAAAACGCTAAAATAGAAGTAAAAAGAGTAACTAATGCCTTGAAGGTAATTGCATTTCCCTTTTACGTGTCAATACGGAAGATGTTTTTCTTTCGCTCTTTAAATAGACACTCTATAAAGTATAATGTTGGATGATTTTATATGAAGTTTCATTTACCTTTTTTATGTTAATAAATATAATAAAGTGGCTTATTTTGAATAACAGTATTACTCAACATGAGAGCCTCACCAACTCCTATTTTAGATAAAAGTTTCTTACCAAACCCTCTATTCTTCATGAAATCCCCCTTGCTCATCAATCTGAAACAATCTCATCGTTAACCTTCCTGCGTTTGACGCTTTGAATGGCTGCATGAAAAGCAGCTCGAGAACTTGCATGAGAAGAAAGCTTGACAAATTAGTTTATTCTAAGCAAAATTTCATCAGAAAAATACGCTTATTTTAAAGTCGATCTTACGATTAAAAAAATTGCTTTAACGGTTTATGATTTACAAATTTAATACTTAAGAAGATTATAGTTATTTATAGTAAACAATCATAAATAAACAATTTTTCCTGAAAATCAATATCATTTTTCAAAACAAAACTTTTGGATCCATCAAAGTTCTAATTTCAACCAAGAAGAAGATGAATGCTCTATATTTGTAAATACAACAAATATAATTTCTTTCATTAATACGGCGACCATTTTCTTCAAGCTTCTTAATTACAACAAATAAAGTGAATGAATAATATTTTCCATTACCAATTAAAACCCGTTAGCGAATTTCTTGGTTTATGAATCAATCGAAATCCTCATAGCAGCTCTAGAGAGAAAATATAAAATTGTTTAGTACGCGCAGAGTTATGTTATTATTAATTTTGGATAAAAATTAAAATGAATGAAGTAATCATTATTTACACACTAAGGGTACTCTTTTAACTTTCAACTTGCTTAAATTTACTTAAGCACAATTTTCTTGGCAATGAATTGAATTCCCGATGCGAAAGCCAAATAATTTTGTGGATGTTAAGTCTGAAGGCGTAGCCTAGAGGCTAAACACAATAGACTGGACTTGAGTCCCATAGTTTGCAACACTGTCTGATAAGGCTGTAGTGATAAGAAGCCATTTTCTGAACAAAAGAATTTCCCCATGTATTAGCGTTGGGCCAAATCTTCTAGAGGTGTTTTTTAATATAATCTAATTTTTAATATAATATATATTTAAGCGTTGAATTGTTATAAAATCGAAAGTTGTACATCTTTAAGTCTAAACATCTTGAATTATATCAACTTGCGATGCCCACATCAAGAAAATCAAGTTTCATCGTGGCGAAGACTTCAAGAGCATCAGTCGCAACCTTTATGATGATTACATTCTATTTTAAATCGGATTTAAACTTGTATTAAAAATTTCTTTTCAATTGATTCTTTCGGTTTATTCTAATTTCTGTATGCCTAACACCAATTGTAATAGGTTTGCATACAGGAGCCTGGGGAACCCTTAATCTATGATTTATTATTTATCTTAGCTTGAGCCTTGTTTAGACTGATGCATACTATAGCAAATAAATATGTGTCAAATAGTAACTTACCACATATTTATTTATTATTCATTATGAGCTGCCCATCAGTGTCAAAGCGAACAGCGTACAAGTTAAAAAATGATCATTTTTTATTTAAGTGTTTCTCATGTTATTCTTGAAATATTTTGAATATTTTGAATGTGGTATCTACCACATATGTGGCTCACAGAGTTCTCGAAATATATATATGGATGTGCTTATTTCTTTTGAATCCTCTTTAGCTCATAAGATTACCCTTCCCAGGATTGGGCTCTAATAACTTCCTAGCTTCAGAGTCCTCTAACATAATATACTATTTTAGGGGTGCCAACTCCTTTAATTTTCAAGAGGAATATAACCATAAATTTAAAAAAAAACAATATTAAGGAGAACTTTTATGGAAAAAATTATAGAAGAATAGTAAAATTGCGTCTGAAAGTAAAAATAATTTTTCTGTGCAATATTTGCAACCATTAGTACCGGTGTGGAGGCAGTGCCGACTGCGTGTACACGCATAATCTAACATGGAATTAATCTTGACTTTAACTTATACGTTATTTAATAACGTATTAGAGAAATAGTTATTTATGCCATAAGGCTGAGAAGTGTGTCTTTATGTCACGGCAATTAGATTTACCGACGAGCGAAGCGAGTCGGGAAAAATTGCCAAGACATAAAGACATTCTCAGCCGAATGGCATACACTATTTTTTTTGAGGTAGCACTCATTAAATAAAGCACTCATTAAAAAAAATAAAAAAAATAGCACTCATTAAACTGCGCTATATTCTTAATTGAAAAAAAACGTCCAATTATTATTAACTCCATATTATCGCCGTCATTAAATTCATCCATAGCTTCACACTTTTACTCAAAAATGTAAAAGCTTTACAAATAAACACACAAAAATTGTCAATTAGAACACCTTTTAAAAACAAAAAAAAATTAGTCTACGAACAAAAACAGAAACAAAATTAACGTTTTTAAATAAAGCTCATGAAGGTTTACCGAACACAGATTGTTTTTTGAACACGCTACATTACAGTAATGGCGGCAACATATGAATTACTTTTACGTCCTAGGAGTTTTTTTACATTCATTATTGTCCTCGGAGGGGAAAAGTACTAAATAACCTCCTATAACAATAATGATTGGCTTCTCATCCTAAAAACGGTCCAATAAGGTGCTCAATTACGTACTACCTCAAAAAAAGAAAATTATTAAAGAAAACTATTAAATCAGTAAGATTTTGTAACAAGTATTTTTATTATAATGCTAAAATAATCAAATAAATAACATTGATTCCCCTCAAAAATTTTACTAAAGCACGCTTATACCTACATTTACCAACTTCTCTAATAGATAAGGTACAAAAACTGACGAGACAACACGAAAACAACAAATCCAGTACGGACTATCTCAGATCTTTTCCTCATTACATCGGATTCACTACTCTCATCTTCTCTGTTCGGACTCGCTTACCTCGTCCTCAGAATAAAAAAGTCGTTAAATTTATACCACAAAATGTCTTTGGATTCGCTTCGCTCGTCCTCAGAGAGAAAATGGATTCGTTTCAATTCTAGCGTTCACCCATACAGGCACTGACCAAGCTCAACGCTGCTTAAATTTTATGATGTACCAAAAATCATGGATATACTTGTCATATTAAAACGAAACTTAGTGTACTTATTTATTACGTAAAGGTATGTACTTGAACTAAATTTCAAATCAATATTTTAATATTTATCTTTTCTTTTTAGGTTTTATAGGCATGAATATGCTATGTAATGTGTAGCGAAATATAGTCATTTAATTTAGTAATTAACGTCCCATCAAGTGTCTTATCATAAACTGCAAATCAATTAGATTATTTTCCTATTTTTTAAAAAACGTATACAAGTCATTCGAAAAAAATTGAACTAATAGTGACAATGCGATGAAACTTAGCACATATATGTCTTAGACATGGCTACTTGCGTGTTAATCTGATCGCAAATCATTTTTCCGTGTTTTATGGTTATGGAGTCATTATTGCGGGTTAGTGATGTCATAAAATATTATTTTCTGAATAGCACAACTACAGCGATAAACTGATTTTTTTTACTAAGTTTCATCTCTCTAGCGTAATAACACTAGAAGCTACAATGATAATTCACACACATACAGACAGACAACTTTGCGAAAACTACTCAAGAGGCCTTAAAAAACGCCAGAAACGGATAATTCCGGAGACATCCCGGTTTCGGATTTGTTTGCACTATCCTATACCTACGGTATAAATTAGGAAAAGTAAAAAGTTACAGATACACCATCCATTGTGGAAATTAACAGTTCCACAAACTTAAGTGTTTGTTAAATCTGACTAAATGAAGACTTAATAATAAAATTAAGTTACCTAGACTGTAACCAAACGATTTTATTTTTTTAACTTGTCATAGTTCCATGCATCCCTAGTTGAGGTTTTTAATTAACACTTTACTGTCTTAAAGTCAGGTTTTAAGCACGTGTTTCTCACTTCGGGGTAAATAATATTTGACGTACATACTTATTTGAACATGTATACTTATCTAATGCTTTTCTATTAGTTTTGGAAGAGGTAACAAAAGATAATTGTAATTACGTTCAAATGGTTTGTCTGTCTTGTCCAAACTTTTGTTTCAGTTGAGAGGAGATGAATTTAGAGGACTTGAAAGTGTTGTAGAACTTCATCTCGGCCAGAACTACATATCAGTTGTGCCTGAGGATGCGTTTAAAGGATTAGATGCATTACAGCATTTGTATCTGTATGGGAATAATATCAAGAGATTAGACAAAGGAGCGTTTACAGCGTTGGATAATTTGACCAATTTAATGCTCAATAGTAACATAATCGAAGAATTAGATGAGCTTGTTTTTGAACCTCTTCCTAATTTAAAGAAATTGTAAGTATATTTTGCAGTTATTTGGCTTTAGCTGCGATCCATCTTGAATGCGATATATATGAGTTACTGGATTACACACTACATATATATATATATATATATATATATATATATATAATAATATATATAATATATATATATATATATATATATATATATATATATGTATATATATATATATATATATATATATATATATGTATATATATATATATATATATATAATATATATATATATATATATATATATATTATATATATATATATATATATATATATATATATATATATATATATATATATATATATAAATTATATATATATAATATATATATATATATATATATATATATATATATATATATATATATATATGTATATATATATATATATATATATATATATATATATATATATATATATATATACATATTATACATTGTATATATTTGCATTTTTATAAGCATTACGCGGCAATAAGCCTGTAAAGTCATGTCCCACAATCGGAATCATGTTCCTTATTAACGTAAATATTTTAAATTAATGCATCGTGTGTTGGAGTTGCAAATTAAAGATTTTTATGTATCTTAAATTGGCTAAACTGTTTTCTACATTTTTTATTTTTTTGGCTCACTGCAACACTGTTTTTAAAATAAGAACTTATCTCCTTGTTTTATGCGTTTACAGAAAATGGTTATTTTAGCCTGCTTTATTTTTAACTTATAATTAGTTTTTTTACTAATACGTACTTTCCCATCGTGTAGCACTCATACAGATTAAAATATATTATTCTGCTACTTATACAAACCATATAATTGAGAATCATGTTGTAAATATACCTTTGCTGACTCAAATTATATCTCTATCATGCAATAATTTGTACTACATATTTAAATTCTTTTTCCGAGTTGAATTTCATTTGTTTAATTTTATTTATTTATTATTTGCCAAATATATTATTTTGATTATTATCAGAACCGAAAAAATAAAAAACAGTGACATCACTCTATACAATGTTTTTAATAGAAATGTTTGATTGAAACGTTCAACTCTATACGAGTCAGATAGTTTAATCAGATCATTTAAATGACCACCCAAACATCGATCTGTCTTGTCCTTTCAACACTCACTCATGCCAACAATAATTATTCAAAACACGCAGGTACAATGTGTTTTATGAAATCAAAATATTTGGGATGCTTTTGTTTCAGACACCTGGACAGCAATAAGTTATACCGAATGCCTCAGGATATAATGAACTACACTAGGAGTCTTTCATCAATCAAACTGACAAAGAATCCTTGGCATTGCGACTGCGCAATGATTTATTTGGCTACGTATGTTCCGGGTTACATATTTTACTATCCTTTCTTTTATTTTTATCTACCCGCATATTTTTGTACAGTTTTTTGTAATCTAGAATGGCTAGATAGCGTAAAAGTTTATAAGAAATTTAAGAAATAATGCGTATTTATTTTTAAAACGTTCAATACCAAATATACTTTTTACTTTTTCTCATTTTTACCGTAGGTATATAGGAAAAGTATTGTGTTTGCAAAAAATTTCCGAAACCGAGATGAAACCGGAATTGTTCGTTTCAGGTGTTTTAAAGGCCTCCTGAGTGGTTTTCACAAAGTCGATATTTACGCTAGTGTTATTACGCTAGAGAGTTAAAAAATCAGCCTACCGCTGTAGTGCTATTGGAAAAATAATTTTCTTTTGACGTCATTAACCCCCATAATGACTCAGCAAAAATTTTGAAAAATCATAAAACACGAAAGAATTATGCGATCGGGTTGAGATAGAGCACACATGCAGGCAGGTATATGACTAACATGTGTGCCAAGTTTTTTCTCATTATCACCTTTATTTCAATTTTTATCGAATTGTAAGAAAATCAAGAGATGATTCAATTGAGTTTAAATTTGGTAAAAGTATATACCTTTACTTAATAAATAAAGAAACTAAGTTTCGTTTTAATACAACAAGTATATCCATGATTTTTGTTGGACCATACAAATTATTCAGCAATGAGCATGGTAGGTGCTGTATGGATGACCACTGAAATTGAAACGGATGCATTTACTATTTGAGGACGAGCAAAATGAGTCTCATGACATATTGCAGTTTTAATTTGGCGATTTTGTTTTAATTTGACGAGCAAAGCGAGTCCGAAGCAGGGAGGATGAGCGTAGCAAATCCGTTGTGATAAGGAAAAGTTTCGAGGAACCCCGTACCTGATTTTTAAGACAACATACTTAAAGTGTGCATATTATTTATTGTGATGAAGCATGTTTCATTTGAATGTGTAATTCTAAAATAATTTTGCTGAAACTATAATGCGACTTGAAACTCAAACTCAAACTTAAAAAGATGGTTTATAGGAGGTATAATATAATAATAATAATAATAATAATAATGCCCGTTTTAGGGCCTTTTGGCCCCGCTATATTGAATATAACTTAGAAATGCCTGTATTCCATTTAGTTCTTTCTTGAAAAAAGAATTTCATTTATGGTAAACCTGTTTTTGCTTATTAATAAAATTAATAATCCAGTCTATTATATGTTTAAATAATAAAGCCATTTTAAAACTGTCATTATTTAAGGAGTTTGGATCTTATAAGTATTATTGAGCGTCGTAATTTTCTAAACTAGAAATACTCTTCTTTCAGATGGGTATCGGAAAACATGGATAAAGTAGAGGATTCAGTGCCGCACTGCATGAGCCCAGAGGAACTGATAGGACGTGCTATCGACAGCTTGTCTTACAGGGACATTTGCCTAATTCAGTGGAGTTCATTTGATAACACTCCACTGGAGAGAATGAGATTCAACACCAATAGCAAAGCTTGATAATAATACTGTCATTTAGGTACCTTATTTATTATTTAAGCCGTGAATAAAGATTTGTATTTTTTATCACTTATTTATTAATTGTTTTTCACAAACTTAAGTTTTATTATAAATTATGTTATAAAGACTTAAAATAAGGAAAGAGTCACAATAAAGTCTGCATAGTCTAAATGAATATCAGGTACCATACGCAAACATAATTTATTTAGCAAAACTTTATAGTTTTTATTAAAACAAAAATATAATAAACTGTAATAATTTTCTTAAAATGAAAAATGATTATGTTTTTCTAAAAGTGACTTTGTTACATAAAGGCAAGGTGAAGAACACTATAAGTGTTTTTGTCAAAATGAAAAACCTTAATACGATACTCCAATCTTACGTTTGATTAAATAAAAGTGTTGATTGGTAAATAATATCTTTCATATAATACGTTTTATAACGTTAAAACCCATTTTCTGCTTTAAACCCCTTCAAGGCCTCTAAACCACATAATTTAGTTGAGAGGAAAAAAAGATGAAATCTTGTCTGACTCTATCTCGTTTTTAA
Source organism: Microvelia longipes (assembly GCA_018340805.1). Classification (NCBI taxonomy): domain Eukaryota; kingdom Metazoa; phylum Arthropoda; class Insecta; order Hemiptera; family Veliidae; genus Microvelia; species Microvelia longipes. The sequence continues at coordinate 61,216,953 of JACMZG010000008.1, forward strand.
GATGGAGGACGATTTTTTGCCCTAAAGTCATTTACAGTTTTTAGATGACACTTTAACCATTATTTTTTTAGTTACAGTCCTTTGTTAGGGATCAGTAAAAAATCAAACCTCCTTTTCTACTTTATTTAGTTATTTATCCTTTCCATTTTTCCTTACTTGCAACTTGAAAGTTTTTAGTGAGTTTTCTTTTAGTTTTCAATCAAATTATATGTGTATTTATTTTATGGGCATTATTACTCAAATAAAATATGCATGCGGTAACGCAATACATAATATAAAATATATATTTATGTAGAATATTTGGCACTTCTTTAAATAGTTACAAAGTAAGAAAAGGTAAGGGTTGACGAAAAAATGAATAAAAATATAAAAACAAAGAAAAAGGAGAAGGGGCAATTTTATAGAAAAGGGGTCCTCTAACAGCGGTTCTTTTTCTATATAAGTACCCATGGGGCGACAGTATAGACGAAGTATTGAATATAATGAATTTAATTTTAATAAACTAGAGATATTCAACCTCAAATAGGCCAGGATATGAAATACATATAGACACATGAGGCCCTTTTTTATAAGAGTAGAAATGGTATTTTATATACGCTTTTCTTTAACGCGCGTATAATTAGTAAAATATTAAAGATTAGTAAAAAATCAAAAAACTAAGAGGAGTAACCATCTTATTTGTCAAGGGGAGGGTAGTAGTGGATCTGATGAAGCTATTATGAATTATTGTAATAAGGTAGTAGTGGATTTGATGAGGGACTTAGCTATTACGAATTAGTTTAATAAGGTAGTGGTTGATTTGATGAGGTGCTCCGATGATATAAAAATATTTTCTAGCTCGACAGTGTCGCAGTGCCATTGTATAGTCAAATTTTAAAAAAATCTGGCGCGGTGGTCCGCATGTCGAGCGAATTTCCTTTGGATGCGTGTTTCCGTGCTTAACAACAATCCTGTTGGAATGATAATTAATTAGTTTATACATTATATTATAGTTTACAACTTACTAAATAAATAAATCCGGCTCGGTGTCCGCTGTCGGCGAATTTCATTTAGAATGCGTGTTTTTCCGTGCTAAACAGCCCATTTCTTGCTTATGCAAGAACCATGCCCATTTGCGTTCCGGTTCATACTTTAGAACCTAAGCGTTACTTCAATTGTCAAGCACTGCCGTAACTCATTTTGTCTGTATTTTCCAAAGGAAATGCGCATAATTATCCAGTTGGTTGTACAAACTATGCCTCTAAAATTAGAAGTACGCACTATTATTGGCACTAAGTTTAAAGCTTAGTTACTTATCTTAAGCTTAGTCAGTCATCTTTAAAGGTTTTAAGCGCATTTCCTAATTTGCTCTACAAATTAGGAAATTTATTTGCACAAATGTGCAAATTTATTTATTAGGAAATAATTTTGCACAAACAAAAACCTAGGGTTTGTGTCCTCCCAAATGTTTGATTTTTGTACCAAGTTTGGTTAAAAAATATTATCCGTTCGATAGAGTGTTTAACAAGAAAGTGTCTAGAAATACATATATATATATATATATATATATATATATATATATATATATATAAATATATATATATATTATATAATATATAATAACATATATATATGATTAATTATATATATATATAATATATATATATATATTATATATATATAACCTCGCAAAACGCGTGTATTTTTCGTCATTAGGACCTCTGAAACGGATTTGACCATGACGCCTATCCCATTAGCCGAATTTCCGAAGGAAATTCGCTAAAAATTGAAGCCACAAGTTAGAAAAAAATTGCATTGAATTGTTGTTTTCATGTTAAATGACACTGTAATCAAAACGAGAAATAAATAAATTTTGACAACAGAATACTTGAAACTAGGACTATATGCTCCAAGCAAATGCGATATCTACAGTTATCGCAAAAGTACGCAAAAGACGTAAAATATTACGTTTTTTTTTGGCTCTGGTCTAATATTCAGCATTAATGTTAAATATTAAATATAATAATTTTTCATAAATTAAAATAATAATTTAATATTGGTGAAATTAAGGAATTTGTAATAATCAAAATATAATAAATTAATAATTAATTTGGTTAAAGCTTAAATAAAAAGAAAATAGTTTTTTATTAATTAGGTATAAAAGTTCATTTTTTTTTTCGCTCACCTACCTTTTAATTGCATTCATATTCTATAAACAAGAATGAAATGAAATTTCTTTTTCTGTTTTTAAAAACTTCTGTCGTAGATCAAAGGGTATTTAAAATAAATAAGATAAAAATATATTACTTCTTATTTTAAATCATTATATAGTTAATCACTCTTTTTTAACTGTAGAAAGTCTTGTATTTGATTTAAATTTACTTTGGTGGAATTTTTATTTAATTTTTGTATTTATATATTTTGTGTTAGATGTTGTGAATGGTCGACGGTCTCAAATTGTATTGGTTTGGCAGTTATTCAAAACAGATAATTTGTTTTAAAATAATGTGTCATGTTTGTATTTCTAAAATTTATTTAAACATTGAATACTAAAATTTTATATAGGTAAAATACGAAAGTATTATCAGACTAATAAAACTATTGAGGGCAAAAATGATGCTATGAGCCATAAGTTTATAAGGCCCGATAATATAATATAAGGTAGATTTAATATTATTTATTGAATACTTCTGAATATAACATTTGAAATAAAATTTACATTAAATTAAATTAAAATTTATATATAATTATATTATAAATAAATATAATTTATATTTATAATATTAATATTGTTATAATTAATTATATAATATAATTATATATTTATTATTATTATTGTTATAATTATATTATAATAAAATATATAAATTTATATTGATTTATATAAATAATATATAAATAAAATTTTATACTACACAGTTAGCCAATTTTAGCTAAAAAAAAGCGGGTACAGGGTACCTCCGTACTTTTCCTTACAATTTGGACGTTACACTCGTCCTCATAAGGTTATGGACTTGCGAGTTAAGACCAGGATCGATTGACCTCCTCTAGATGTACGTTTGTGCTAAATTTAAACTTGATCGGCAAAATTTTCTATTTTAACATATTTTTTAAAAAAAACAATATGACTCGGCAAATTAGGTTATTGTAGACTGAAAAATAAAATCTTCCGGGCAACACAACTAGATCTAAAGTCTGATTTTTGTATAAATTTTCGAATCTTTTGCATAAACTCAGCGGGAGTTATTAGTTAGGGAGCGCGCCAAAGACACACACACAGAAAAGGAGACAGAACGTCATAGATATTCCTAAAACGGATAATTATGATGAAACATCGGTTTCGGATTTTTTAGGATGATCACAATACTTTTAGCGAATTTCCTTGAAAATTCGCCTAATGGGATATGGCGAATCGAACCTCGGACCACGACACAAATCCGTTCCAGAGTCCCTTATGACAAAAAAATACTTTTTTGAAACTTTATATATATATATATATATATATATATATAATATATATTATATATTATATATATATATACTAATATATATATATATAATATATATATATATATATAATATATATAGTATATATATAAATTGTATTCTAGACACTTTCTTGTAAACACTCTATCTTTCGAACGGATTAATATTTTTTTAACCAAACTTGGTACAAAAATCAACCTCGGGAGGACACGAACCTATTGACGTCATTAACCCGGTTTGCTGAGTCAGCGAAATTTTCAAAAAATCGCAAAAATTCAGGGTTAAATTTTTTGCCGCAAAAAAAGGTCAATATTTATGTTTTTAAGACCTGAATCGAATGAAACCGTCCGAAGGTCGATGCGACCACTATAAGTGACCTAAAAAATCGAAAAAACCATTCTAAATTCCCGAAAACCAAAATTTAGTCGATAAAAATAAATTTTCGAGTAGGGTGTCGTTTTCAATGTAATTTTGGGCGCGGAATCGAATGAACCATCCGAAAGTCGATACGACCACTTTAAGTTACCAAAAAGTCGAAAAAACCACAAAATTATAGAAAACCAAAATTACGGTCGTTGAAAAATTAAATTCGAGTAGGGTGTCGTTTTTCAAATGTTTTTTGGCCTCTGAGATGAATGCCTTGTGCCGGAGTCAATACAACCACTCAAACCAGGGTAACTGGGTTCACATCCTGGAAGGTCGATCAATTTTTATTCGTTTTTTTTACCTAATATAAGTTTACAACTAGGAAAATAATTCTGGCGCGGTGGTCCGCATTCGGGCGAATTTCCTTTGATGCGTGTTTCCGTGCTTTTTATATAAGTTAACAACACTAATAATATTCCGGCGCTAAAACCTTTAAAGATAACCTGACTAAGCTTAAAATAAGTAACTAAGCTTTAAACTAGTGCAAATAATAGAGCGTACTTCTAATTTTAGAGGCATAGTTTGTACAACCAACTGATTATTATGCGCATTTCCTTTGGAAAATACAGACAAAATGAGTTACGAGCAGTGCTTTGACATTTGAGTAACTGCTTAGGTTCTAAAGCATGAACCGGAACCACGCAATGGCATGGTTCTTGCATAAGCAAGAAAATGGTTGTTTAGCACGAAACACTATTCTAAATGAATTCGCCCGACAGCGACCACCGCGCCGGAATTATTATTTAGTAGTTGTAAACTTATATAAAAAGCACGAAACACGCATCAAAGGAAATTCGCCCGACATGCGGACCACCCGCGCCAGAATTTTATAGCCTACGGTAGTAGTTAAGAATAGTAAAAACGTATATTTTCAAATGTAGTGAGTTAAATATACATATTACTTGAGAAAATATAATTGGCTCTTAAGTTTTACCGGGTTTAAAAGAAATAAGCGAATACGTATATCCATAAGCTTGCTATTACTGGCACTAACATAAAAGCTGAAAAATAACTACATTAACTTAAGCACTGATGAAATTTTAGTCAAGCCTAGCTTTTATGTCGACATTATTTTTCTCGCACGTCGAATCGAAGCCAAAATCGTAACTTCTTGTAAACTTTGTTGTTTACGAGAAGTATTGGAAAGCCTCATGATTGTTAATGTCTATCCTTTTTAATATTTAATGCTGACACGTTAAATGATCGTACACTTTTTTCTAGATGCCTTTGTATTATTTCAAATGCTGTTCTATTTTCAAAAATACTTACACTTACTTTCTATCGTTTTACTCCTGACAGCTAAGTATAAGGATAAGTTTATAACTTGACGGTAATAAGAATACAATGTAACCTTCCTTTACTTATTATTATTATTGTGTTTTATTTTCAGATACCAAAACACAATTTTTATCTCTGTATTTTTTCATATATTTGTAAAAAGTATAAAGATAATTGAAATTTTTTGGGAAAACGTACAAAAATGTTTTTTCTAAACAATCCAGCAAAGGCAAACATGTTTGTTTTATCAAAATTTGATACATTGCGGTGTTTCGTTATGTAAAAATAAAAATACATGTTTAGGATTTAGTTGGACTTTTTTCGAAATAGTTTTAGAAAAAATGTATAAACAATAATTTACAGAGCATTTCGTCGCCTTTCTTTTCGATTTTTTCCGATTTCCGCTTGTGCAACTGTTTTTAAAGACATGCATAAAAATCGGGTACGGGGAAATTTTGCTCAGCCGCATCGGATTTGCTATTATCATCCTCATCACTTCGGACTCGATTCGCTCGTCTATGGTAGAATAAATTTAATTCTACACTCAGTGGTCTCCCATCCAGGTACTGACCTTGTTTGATGCTGCTTATCATTAGCCATCCAACAACCCTAGAAACTTGTTTATTATTTAAAATGTTACACTCTTGCCAAATTTCAACTCAATTAGATTATTATTGGTATTTATTTAAAAAAAAACGTATACATATCATGTGATAAACATTAAACTAATTCTGATAAGATGAAACCTTGCGCAGTTGTTCTTTTATATGACTGCATGCGTTTCAATTTTTTCCCGAAAAGCAAACCAGCTCTGAAGATTGATTTTTGTCCCTCGTTTCAATTTTCTAGCTCAAACACACTGAGATCTACGATATGATAACTGACACACACACATACAGAGAGAAAATTTAGCAAAAACTATTCAGGAGGTTGTAAAACACCTGAAACGGATAATTCTGGTGAAATCGCGGTTTCGGACCATTTTGTAAACACAATATAAAAATTGTATTTTTATATTGTAAACACAATAAAAATTAAAAATCTTCTTTCCATCCAAATAAAAAAATGAATGCACTCCAATAAGATAAATTAAGATCATAAAACATGCGTATTTAGATTTACTACTTTAACTCGTTGTATACTTGAGGGAGTTAAGTTCTAAGATTGAAATATTGTTTGATCGCTCAGACTTGACGCTGAGTTACTGTACTGACCACGGAATAATTTGTTAGGAAGTGTGGTAATTGACTATATTTTAATTTTTATTCATTTTACGGCACTCCGCGGCTCAATTCAACATATGACTATATTTTGTTTTATGAAAAATTTAAAAAAGTGACCTTAGTATTTACAAACTTTTCTTGACGACTTTAAATACAGAGTAATTCAATGCGCATTATTTATAAATTCAATACGAATTATTTCATAGAAATAATTCGTAACGGAGAATTACGTTTAGGAGAGTAATACCATTTTCTTCTTATAATCTCTAAAGACATCGAAGTTTCGTAAATACGTCCTTCATCGACTAGACTAATAGATAGTACATTCCAATCAGACGTTCTTTAAATTAATTAATTATATTTTTTAATAAACTTACTGCACTGCTTCACCCTCTATGTTATTGGTCAAAATACTGCTGCGCATTATAACAACTATACACACTATCACTTTATAAAACACTAATTCTTAATTTTATGTTAATATGTTATAACAATCATTAGTTTAAGCACAAACTGTATCATTTTATCGAGCAACACTGAATTAAGATTTTGATCGTTTAAGACCTTCGATATGTATTAAGAAGCGCCCTACTCCGATAACATTATTGTTGACGTACTCAATTAAAACATGGACGCACATATTAACTGAACGTTTAGCTGTGCTGACATCTGGTCAACTGATTCCATTAACGAGCTAATTACTGGGAGAGCAAATAATATTATCTCCCTCGGGTTTGGCGAAGTAAAAATAAACTGTCATCTAAATAAAACTCTTCTCACTCGAGTATTGTTTAAAATTGACATTGTCAAATGTAATATTGTTTGAAATATATTTTTTTGACTCAGTCTTGTGACAGAATTCCAAAGTGTTTTCAATTTTATATATTAAGAAGTCTAAGTAAGTTAATTATAAGTAAGAACCTACAAGAAAATCATTTAGAACAAAGGTTAAATAAGAAAAGTGGCGACCAAGTGACAGTAAAGTCGGTTTAAGATATTCTCGGTCACAAGTCTCAAGTTAGCAATTCACAAGTCGTAAGTAAGAAAATTTTTTAATCTTGTGAATTTGAAGCATTAGTCTGTCATTCCTTAATAGTGAAGTTTATTAGTAAGTCAGTGGAAAATGAATGCACTGTTAAGTGAAAGGAATGTCATAAGAAAGCATATAAGAGAACTCTATGATAAAGTTGAAAGAAAAGAATCCGTAGATATAAGAAAGCATACCATTACAAGCTAAATATGAAAATTACAAAAATTTAGATGACAGTGTCAAATTTTTATTGACAGAAAAAAGAAAATGTATCACAAGCTGAATGGGATCAAGAGTTCGAAGCAACAGAAGAATATAAAGATAAGATTGTATATCTGCTTCAAGATTTTTGTGATCAAGAAGATATAAATGATAGTATGATGAAAAGAAAAATATGAAAACTACCCAAGATAGTATATACTCAATTTGATGGTACTCAAAAAAATGTGGTTACCATTCTGGGTCAATTCAAAAAAATTGCTGAAGATAGAAAATTGACCGAAGAAGACAAGTTCAATATTTACTACAGTCGACTACAGGCAAGGCGAGGACATTAGTTGAAAGTTTTCCACCATCGGGAAAAAACTTCACCAAGGTAATAGATTTGTTGAGAGATAGATTCGCAAGACAAGAAGTTCTTGTTGAATATTATGTTCGAGAACTGTTGAATATAATGATTCAACAAGTAACAAATAAGGATAAGATGTGTCTGTCAGAATTATTCGATTCTATCTCTCGACAAATAAATGCCCTCGAAGAATTGAATATGACTAGAGACAGTTATGCTGCAATGCTTTTGCCATTAATTGAGTCTGCTCTCCCTAGTCATATTCTAATCGAGTGGGAAAGATCAAAATATAAATCGTACAATAAGTCTAATGATGGGGATCAAATTTCTAATTTAGATAAATTAATGACTTTCCTTAGAGGGGAAGTAGATAGTGAAGAGAGGGTGAAATGTGCCCAACAGGTTTAGGTAACTTACATTTAAATTTTAGAGAAACTGAACTAAAAGTAGATAATTTGCCAACAGCGTCAAATTTAATAAACCAAAATTCTAAAATTAAGACTGTATTAGATAATTGCATATTTTGTGATAAACGTCATTCAAGCCAAGACTGTTACAAAGCTTCAAGAATGTCTTTTGAAGGATAAAAAAGAAATAATAATTAAAAATAATAGATGTTTTGCTGTTTAAAAAAGTCACATTCAGCCAGAGAATGTAGATATCCACCTAAATGTATGATCTTAAGGAGATCACATTTTGTAATTATTTGTCCTGATCTTCCTCAACATAATCAAAGAAAGATCAAAAACCTAAGAAAAAGGAAGAATCTGTAGTAGAGTCTGTAGTTAATGTTAACAGTAACTTTAATGACGTTGAAATCTATATGCAAACATTAATTTTGAAAATAAGTAATCCAAAAAAGCAAGGTCAATATATTAAGATTAGAGCACTATTAGATTCAGGTTCACAAAGGTCATACCTTTTGTCGAAGCTGGCATCTGATTTGGAATTGCCAGAAGTAGGGCAATGTATTATGGTTCATTCTCTATTTGGTGGTAGAGAAGCTAAAGAAAAACATTCACAATATCGAGTTATGATTGAAGGTTTAGATAGTGAATATAGTTTAGAAATTAACGTTTTTTCTCAAAATAAAATATGTAATTTTGTTCCAAGGATAGACGATTTAGATTTATTAAAGAAATTAAAAGATAATAATATTATTTTAAGTGATAACAATGACGAAAGGTATTAATGAAATAAGTTGTTGCTAGGAGCAGATTCATTGGTTTAATACTTACGGGTAAAATAATTAAGTTTGAAAGTATTTCATGTCTAGATACTTGGTTTGGATGGACTGCTATGGGTGTGGAGAAAAATGAAAATTTATAAAGAGTTTAAATTGTCAAAATTTATCTAAAATAGCGGATCTTTGGGAATTAGAGAGCATTGGAATAAATGATTCTGGTAAAGTTGTGACAAAAAGGGAACATAAAGCAATGGTACTTGATAACTTTCATAAAACATTAGTGGTAGATAAGGAAGGTAGATACGAAGTTAGACTACCATGGGTAGATAATAAAGTAGAATTACAAGATAACAGAGAAATTGCGGAAAAAAGGTTATTAAGTGCCACGAACAAACTAATAAAATTAGGTAAATTACAAAATTATGATAAAGAGTTAAACATTGGTTAGATCAAGGAATAATAGAAATTGTTGAAAAGAAAATGAGCATGATAGATTGCACTATTTACCACAAAGGCCCTGTTTTTAAAGAAAGTAGTATGACCACAAAGATAAGACCTGTTTTGATGCATCGTGCAAAGATGATATGGGGTATTCATTAAATTCTTGTTTAGAAAAGGGCCCAAATTTGTTAGAACTAATACCAAGACCTTTTAACTAAATTTAGATTAGGTGAGATAGGTGTCACACATCGGATATAGCTAAGGCATTTTTACAAATAAGTTTTGCCACAAGAATAGAGATTGTTTACGATTTCTTTGGTGGAAAGATGTTTCTGGTCAAAATCGTGAAATACAAATTTTTTAGACATACGAGAGTTGTATTTGGGTTAAGTCCCAGCCCATTTCTACTTATGGCAACAATATATTATCACCTTCAATCTATTGAAGGGGATTTAAAAGAAACAGCAGATAAGTTAGCTAAATCTTTCTATGTTGATAATGCAATTGTGGCAGTTAGAAATGGGCAAGAATTAAAAAAAATTATGAAAGAAGCAAAAGTTATTATGGAAAGAGGAAAATTTGACCTAGAATGGGCGCATTCTAAACCAATAGGATCTAAGTTTGAATGTTGTGACAAGGGGTTATGTAACATGAACAGGGAAAATAGTGAAAATTGTCGGTTTTAGGTTTATTGTGGGATGCAGTTGAAGATAAAATTTATTGTGACTTTAGTTTTTAGAAAAGGAGTGTAATAGAATTATATCGCGAAGAGTACTTTTATCAGTCGTGCAAAATATATTTGATCCCTTAGGGATATTATGTCCGATTACAATTATTCCAAAATTAATATTACAAGAAACATGGGTGTTAAAATTAGGATGGGATGTGGAACTCCCAAGTGAGTTTAAAAAGTTTTAAAATTTGGGAGCAAAGTTTAGTTCAGTTAAGTAATTTTAAAAATTCCTAGATGTATTTGTTAAGTCAGATGTAAGAAACTCAGATTATTCATTGCATATTTTTTGTGATGCAAGTAAAGTTGCATATGGCACATGTATATTTTTGAGATGTGAGAGTAATTTTCAAGTTGAGGTGTCTTTTGTACATGCTAAAAGTAGAGTAAGTCCATTAAAAGAAAAATTAACAGTACCAAGATTGGAGCTAATGGCTTGTCTTATAGGGGTGAGATTAGGTAAAAGTGTTTTGCAAAGTCTAGAGACTGAGTTGGGTCAAATTAGAAAATATTTCTGGACTGATTCAATGGTTTGTTTAGGGTGGATTACACAGGGGGAAAATAAAAAATCCAGTTTTATAAAAAATAGAATCGGAGAAATTTTAAGTTTTAGTGAAATAGATGAATGGTTGCATGTAGATGGTATAGATAATCCCGCGGACTTGGTGTCTAGAGGGTGTTCTATAAAGACTTTTTTAGAAAAGAATTGGTGTAGTGGTCCTGAGTGGCTAAAACAAAAAGTAGATGCATGGCAAAGTAGTAAAGTAGATAAATCAAAATTTAACACTGAGTCGATTACAGAAGCAACAATGACAAACACAACAAAAGTTGAGATGGATGATTTATTAAGAAAATTTTCGTGTTACAACAAAACAAAAAAGATATTCAGTTGGATTTTTAAATTTATTAATAAATTAAAAAACAAAGATAGTCAAAAGCCCAAGGAAATAATTAAATTAAGTCGAGATCAAATCAATAGTTTAGAATTAAGTTATGAGGAGTGTGAAGTAGGAGAAAAAGAACTAATAAAGTATATGCAAAGACATAGTGTGGAAAAAGAATCTATAAAAAATTTAAGAACATTTGAAGAAGAAGAAGAAGTGGTAAAAAGGTATGATGAGAAAAAAAGGATGAGTAAAACAGAGGATTTATACACGAAAACAAAGGAGAAAAATAAGTTGGAGACCAATACTTCAAAGTATGGACGATTGTTAAAAAAGCCAGATCGGTTTAAATTTTAGGAGGTAATTAAGGGGATTTTGCTTGCTAAATTTATACTTAGTTTAAAACTTAATTTAGTTAAATGGATATTAATTATTAATTTCTTAATTTATAGCAAAAAAAAAAAGAACTTTCTATTTTTTTCTTTATACTTTGTTTTAATAGTTATTTTAAGTTTGTTTTGTTTATTTAAAGTGGGCTTTAGGACAGAGAGCATGTTGGCATAATTAGATACTTTAGTAGTTTGTTTATTAAAAAAAAATATATATATATATATATATTTGATCCTTGTCATTAGGCCTTGGGAGTGTGTTTAAAATTGACATTGTCAAATGTAATATTGTTTGAAATATATTTTTTTTGACTCAGTCTTGTGACAGAATTCAAAGTGTTTTCAATTTTATATATTAAGAAGTCTAAGTAAGTTAATTATAAGTAAGAACCTACAAGAAAATCATTTAGAACAAAGGTTAATTAAGAACAAGTATATTATGTATCTAGTTTACGCATGCTATTAGTGTTTGGGCTCTTTCCCACGATTTAAAATTAAATTTTAAATTAAAAACAATGTTAGTGTAGGCGTAATCAAATACAAAAACTCAACAAGGTGTATTTGTACAGCAGGTGCAATTGCATTTAAACATTACTCTTTAATAAATCTTTGCCTAAAAAACGATGTTGGAAATTACTGCAATTATAACTTTTATCATGTTAATTTGGATGCAAAAACGACAACTAACATGAGCACATGAGCAGGCTCTACTTATCATAATGGCCACAGGAAGGCGCCAAATCGTCTTTCTCTTTTTATAGAAGATATGATAATATATGGTAAAGCCGCCTCTGTGGTCGAGGTCGCTAGAGCGATAGTATTTATACAAAACTTTGACACCACAGAGAGCTGGGGTTCGCAGCCCAGGTCACGCTCTCAGTTTATATATAAGATTTCGTCAAATAATAAATCGCCAAATTTAGATTATACTTTGAGCGTAATGTTTGCCACTACTTCCTGAGGTTGTTTCCGCAGGGTTTATACCTGATAAACCACAAGACTCTTAACGGGCATTATTACTATTATTATTATATGGTAATAATAGAAGGGGGGGGGGGAGGAATAGGTTAAATTTTGAAACATCGAAAAAGTAACCTGGCTACCTTCGATTATAAATATAATCAAATAATCAGTACAAAATTACCATAATTTATACAGTAAAACTTTAAAAACACAAAACAAAAACAATATTCTGGACACCGAAATAAATTTATTAATTATAAACTTAACTCACTCATGATGGAGGTTTCGATGAGGTTACACAGATCTGCAAAAAGATGTTTCAGGCTTCTCAATGCATTGAGATAGGCTATGCCCCCTCTATTGTATACCTCTATGGTCAAAATTATCCAGGACCCAGGTGCGCATAAGCATCTTAAGGCGAGTCTACAGAAAAGTCATAATGAGCATAGACTTCAAATTTAAAAATATGCCAAAAGGCACAAAAGCTAATAAAAAGAAAGTATATAATTATATGTAAATATAAGTGTATGGTTGCAAGAACCAGTGCCACAAGATACCATGGACCGTAGGTTTATACCCTTGAAAGCGTAATCTGCCCCTACTTTAACTCACCCTTTATTTACCATAGTTTAAAATTCAAAATTGACAAAATCTCAACACAAATGCAATTTAACCTAGGGTAAGGTATGTAAGACACTATGTGTGGTAAATTATTATATAATCCAGCTTCAGCGAATGGTTTTCAGCGTGAGTCCTTCAAGGTAGCACAAAAAATAGTAAGCTTCTCGGTTATAATCGGATAGACTCGTGTATTTCCGGTGTGACAAAAAACTCAAGAAGTATACTTTATTATTATATATCTGTGATGACAATATGTTTATTTTACACCCTTTTTTATACGTAAAATTAAAAAAAATCTTTTTTTTGTTTAGTAAATTTTAGTAAATTATTTTGATAATTTATTTTAAATTTTAAATTAAGTTTTGAGGCATAATACCTACACGCTTTTAATATTTGCGTTGCATTCAATATATTTTAAATGCCGCAAAGCGCCGAGTTCTTTAACTCTTTAGTAAGCCATTTTTTCCTTTGGCAAATTTTGTGTTAATTGAAAATAAAACAGAAATTATAACACTGTGCCGTTTTGTAAAATCTCAATACAGCTCGAAGAGCTAATGGAAACGTGCCAGTTTCCAAAAGATCAAGTAAAAATTTGTAAAATGGCCGGAGGGACTGTCATGTGTTTCCAATTATTACTGCTATTTTTGGGCACCAGCGCTAATACTCTGTAATCTGTAATAGTAAAAAAAGGTAAGTTAGCAATCTCGACGTGTAGAGTTATATTATCTGTGGTCCTCACCATACGGTCCAATGATAGCTACTTATTACATGCTGAATTGTACCTATCGAAAATTGTGGGCCAACTTTAATTGTTAATATAACCTGTGTATGGCGACATTTTCTATAAGATGATTTCAGGTTGACTAGCCTTAAGGTCCGAGAATACCCTTAGATAATTAAAGAAAATCGGGCATCATAAAGCAGACAACTCTAGTCTCCAAGAAAATACAAGGGTAGCACTAACCTTGTGATTTTTGAGTTCAGAAGAATTAGGTGGGGAGATGATACAAGACCAGGTGGATCCAGTGGTCCAGGGAGGCGCAGACAAAGTCAATCTTAGTCATCAACGCGACATAGATCGTCATGGATCTACCTCTCTCGTACACATTTATCATTTCGTTATCATTTCATATCTTCTGCCTACACATCGCTACATCAGATGAAAAAGTCTCGTAAATTTTCATACTATTCCGTGTAACCCTTTTGAAGTTATAATTGATATTTATGCAGCATATTAATACATTTGCATGTCACATTTTATGTAGCATAGAATGCAATGGATAAGTGAAGCTTTGATTAGGTTTCGAAAGATAGCATTCAGCCTAAACAGCTTACTGTAGAATAATAAAAATGTTTTTTTTGCTGAAAGAGTCGATATGAGTTTACTGGGGCAATTCATCTTCACAGCCTTTAAAATCTTTATTTGACAACTTCCAATAATTTTGCTATAGATTTAGTTTAGAACGCGGAAAAAAATATTAAACGCGTACATTATGTTTGTTTTTTAGGTAATCTTTATGGAAAAGGTTTATCTAAAGGATGGAAACCACAAGAAAAAACTTAGCTTCGAAAATATCGATGCAAATAAATTTACAAGTAATTAGAATTTTTTTTGTAATGTATTTTTAAATTATTATTTTAGATTATAGATTGCAAATATTATAGTAGAGTTTTGCAAAAATTGTTTAATTTACTGAGTTTATAGAAACTGTAATGTTATTTATGCACCAAGGGAGTAAACAATATAGTTAGAATAGAATGGATCCTTCGGCTTTTGCCTTATTTAACTCTCAAAGCAACGCCGAGGAATTGATGTGTTTATCTCCCCATTTTGTTGTCGGTTCCCCTTTTTATAATTTTTGGGAGTGCCCCGGAAAAGTGTTAAAAAATTAATCGACCTTTCTTATAAATTTAAAAAATAAACCCCTCCTAATTATTGGAGGGACACTTTTTCTTTTAAGGAAGAAAAATAGTCATCTTTACTCCGTCAGAAAAAATCCTTCTTTACTCCTTTGAAACTAGTCAATAAACTTTACATTATATACCGTCTAAAGATAAAGATATTTTATATTCAAACGTTTCTTATCGTCTAGATTAAAAGTGCAATAATAATATTAAAAGTGTCCCTCGCTACTTAGCAATTGATTTATTCTTTCTTAAAAAACGATAACTACTAAAAACTCTCAAATTAATGTATCGAACTTGCTTATATCTTTACTGAGAATGGAAGGAAGTAATAATTATTGCTTCTTAAACTTGCGGTAAATACAGCCTTTTTAAGGAAATAGTACTTCAATATAATATCTCTTACTGGAAACCAATCATAATACAAAGATGAGAAATTAGAGATAGGAAATAATTGTTAAATACGCAGTCAATGTTAAAAAAAAAACTTTACACACATATATACAGCCTTTACACACACACACACACACATACATATACACACACAAACATATGTTGCCTATACGCAAATATGACTATTGTGAAAAACATAAACATTTAGTACTATATCAAGATAATAGTAGCTTTTTATATTTATATTTTAAACCAAGCAAAAATGTATCAACTGTATATTAGACATAATCAGAGAAAATTGTATTGATTCAGTTATATGCGTATATTTAGGTGTGAAATATAAAAATTCAACTTCAAGCTCGCATGCAAGTTTTCAAAGTAAGAGAATATTGAGGATCAGACAGAGACGAAGTATTGCAACTAGAAAGGTAAGATATGTCTGCTTACTATTGATTTTACCAGTTTTATTATTCTTTTTTTCAGTGAGACGTTATAGTCTGACATAAAGTTAACTATTACCATGTTCTAGTGGGGTAAAAATTGAGCAACTGAGCGTCAATATAAATAAAATTTACGTTTTATAATATAAGTATAAACTAAATTATAAGAATCACCTTTTGTCCTATGCTGTTTATCAAAAACTGTCCCAAAAAATATCTTTACCTTTATGTTGTTTTTTTTGTTTTACCTCTAGTAATCATAGCTGTTGCGTGGAGCTAATAATGCCTAATTAAGCACCACATTAAATAAATAAATAAGTAATAACAACCACCTAGTTTCTTGTGAGTCATTAAACTGTTATTATTTGTCATTTATTTTTAAATGTTGCCACAGCTACGGCTGACTAGACTTAGGTATTTCTTGAATATGTAAATATTTATGTTTTTTTATTTATTTTGTCTAATAAATTGCTATTCTATTCTATTCTATTTATTTTTAAATAAATAAAGTATCATTGGTTAGTTTTAAAATTATATTTACTACTTTCTTTAATTAGAAATTAAGTCATTTATTTATTTTCATTACGCTTTTATGGTATTTAAGGAAGTCGTAATTATTAATTTATGCGTATACTATTTTATTCTACATTGTGATTATAAGACAGGCTGTATAAATGGTACACTTAAATAGTATTCGGTCGATCCCTCCAGTTTTCTATAAGGACAGCTTAAGCCTAACATTTCCTTTTTATTTCATTTCAGAACAATCTTTTTCTCTCCAAAACTGAAACAAGAGGCCTACTGCCTCTTGGCCCTTCACGGCGCCGGCGCATGCCTCTCTGTGGCGGCTTTGCGGCCACATGGTTATTTTATCTATATCAGTTTGACATATTACTCTACGACATTAATTATATAAGTGGCATACTGTCACGATATAAGCGAATTATCAAATGTTTTAGTAAAAAAAAACTTGATTTGTTTACATTATTTCATATATGTCACTCAATAAAAACGGAAACTAATACTGATAATAAAATGGAACTTCGTATTTTTGTCAGCAATACATAATAGCACATGTGTGCTATTATTATTATAATTCACCGAATTAAAACCGGTGAATGTTTGAAATGTTTGCTGAGTCACTATTATAACGGTCACACATATTTTATACAGGCTCTGGGGTATAAAATGGTTTACTTTTGAACCAAGTTTAATTTCGATCCTAAAAAGCGTTCGGAAGTCAACGTGTCCTCTAGAAAAAACACGTACCATACTATATATAATATATATATATATCATATTTATATATATATATATTATATATATATATAATATATATATAATTTATATTATATATATATATATATATATATATATATATATATTATATATATATATATATTATATACTATATATATATTATATATATACTACGCGTCTCCACCAATCTCGGGATAAGGTTATGAATAAAAACACAGCTTTACTTGAAAACTATATATTTATTTCGGCCAACGTTTCGAATTTAACTACAAATTCTTCATCAGGGACGAAATAATCACAGTCTTCATCTACTATGGGCGGAGACCCATGCAAAATTAAATAAAAGTTTAAAAAATATAAAAACTAAGTCCATTAATTAAAAATAATTTGTCATAAAATGAATTAAAAACAAAGTAAAAGTTAAAAGATGAAAAAGTCACAATATAAAAGCAGAAGAAGTACAGTCAATGCATATATATATATATAATTATATATAAATATATATATATATTATATATATATATATATATATATTTATATAATATAATTATATATATATATATATATATAATTATTATTATATATATATATATATATTATAATATTATATATATATATATATATTATATATATATATATAATATACAGGGTGTTTCATATAAAGTGTCCACCAGAAAAGGAGGTGATAGTACTCCTCAAAAGGAACAAAAAATGTCCTAAATATAAACACCGATCTTCAACCGTTTTCCCACAAGGTCAAATTTAATATTTTAAAAAAATATTTGACCTCACATCATAAAATTGTTAATAGGGGTTTAACTGTTCAAGCTAGAAAGACGAAATTGGTCTCTTTAGAAAGCTGAGTAAATTTCCTAAAGGAAAAACTACTAACTATGTCAAATATTTTAGAACTACTGCCAAAAATTTTGCATAAACATGATTTTTTTGAAAAAAATGATTTTTATGGAATTTTTATATAGGGCATTAGAGGAAGTAAGAGATGAGCAAATTTTTCAGCCAAGAACGGAAAAAACTTCTATAATGATGCCCTTTAAGAAAATTTAAATATTTTTGTACATTCAATAGTCAAAATTTTAAGCCATTCTTCTAGAAGTTGGAAAATTGATAATTTTTTCGATAATAAAAGTGAAAATAATGTGTTATTTTAACAAAATATTTTATTTTCGAAAGTAATTTAATAATACGATTTTTAGACTCTATACGCTAAAATAAAGCTATTTATTCTTACACATTTTTCTCTAAACCACTCTTTCTTCTTGCTTTAGAGATTTTTAATTATTTTATGTACCATGTAATTAACATTGTTAGAGATATGCAAAAATGCCAAAAAATATCAGTTTCCAACTTCTAGGAAGAATGGCTTAAATTTTGACTATTGAATGTACAAAAATACTTAAATTTTCTTAAAGGGCAATCATATAGAAGTTTTTTCTGTTCTTGGCTGAAATTTTTTCATCTCTCTACTTCCTCTAATTTTCCTACTATAAAAATTCCATAAAATTCATTTTTTCAAAAAATCATGTTTCATGCAAAATTTTTGGCAGTAGTTCTAAAATAATTGACATAGTTAGTAGTTTTCCTTTAGGAAATTTACTCAGCTTTCTAAAGAGACCATTTCGCCTTCTAGCTTGAACAGTTAAACCCTATTAACAATTTTATGATGTGAGGTCAAATATTTTTTAAATATATTATATTTGACCTTGTGGGAAAACGGTTGGAGATCGTGTTTTATATTATAGGACATTTTTTTTCTTTTTGAGGAGTTACTATCACCTCCTTTTCTGGTGGACACTTTATATGAAAACACCTGTCTGTATATATCATATATTATTATATATATAATTTAATATATATATAATATATATACGATAAAATGAGTATCCCTTCCGAAAAATCCAAACTCCCACCCCAACTATGATCCTAACCTCATAGGCTTCAGCATAAAATTTTGCTATAACTAATATGATAGAAATAATAATAAGTTTACTGTTTTTAAAGTACACATATTTTATTTATTCAAATGGTTTAAAATAATTATACAATAAATTAAATGGTCATTTTGGTAAGGTGATAAAAAAATATAAGGTCTAAAATAATATTATGAAGCGATTTTATTAAGTAATTTAAAAAACGATTAATTATGTTATGGTTTCGGTAGTTCTGTTAGTTAACTCAATTATTAGTTAGTGATTATTTTATAAAAATTTAATACTTATATACGAGATTCGTATAAATATAATACTTTAATGATAAATATTGATAATTTATTGCCATCTGTTGCTTCAGAATATTTCTATTCAAATTTAATTAATTTGTTTATATCTTTAAAAGTCAAAAGTGTTATAAATTAGAATACATGGGTTTATATGAGTTTTGATACTCATAAGGTTTATGATTATTTAATCGAAACATAGTTTTATATTAAAGAAAGAGTATAGAAGATTTATGTGGCTTCTGGAAACCGGTTATTAGCGAAACATGATGATTTCATTAAACCAAAAATATCTTGTACGTGTAAAAAATATATTTTCATGCAGACAGTTAGACAGCTCTAATATAAAAAGTTTTGAGACAAAAAAATTCTAACCTAAATATTATTAGGCTCGGCTCCCTTTGTAAATATTGACAGAATAAAGGAACGGGTAAAAATAAACAAGTTAAGAATACTAATCTTACATTGCAAATATTTATTTGTGTATTCATTATTATGTAGTTTTTTCTTCTCTATTCTCCTTCTTATAAAATTCATATAATATACATTGTTACCACATTTCAGATAATACTCTTTTGTTATCATTCTTGTTGTACTCAGGTTATTAAGATAAAATAAAAAGAAAACACAGTAATTTTATATAAACAATGCTCTTAGTGTTCGATATTAGCTGTATCAATTTGACTTATATCAGTTTTATGGATCGTAGCTTTATTGTCCTATCGTAACCATCCTATCGTAAGCCCCAAAAGTTTGACCCTCTAGATTGAATTATTTATGCTTCCTGATTAAGGATCAGGTGGCCTGCCATTTCAGATCGAGGAACTTTGGCCCCAGAACCCTTTCAAAGTCCGAAAATTGGCCCCAAAATCAGTTTTTGCCCATTAGCGCTGTTCCTATTGGTTTTATCAAAAAAGTTAAAGGGCGCTCATTTATAGTTCATTAAATTTGTGGCAAATCAATCTTTTAACCATCAAAATTGATTTAGAACCAAAAATATAACTGTTCAAATATAACACCCCAAGACACACACAATAACCTTAAAAATTTAATGCTTTTCCATGTTATCATGTTTAAGTTATTAACAGATTTAAAAATCAAACATTCTATCAAACCCTAGGCAATATAAAGCTGTTCTAGAGAAAGAGAGTAACTCAGCTCTCATATATGATTATTTATTGTTTGACACATAAAGCTAACAACACATAAGTTTTTTTTAGAAATGAAATTTAAGTTATTACCTATTTTTATATGTCAAACAATAAATCATTATATATGAGAGCTGTGCTACCCTCTTTCAATAGAATAACTTTATATTATCTATGGTTTGTTAGAATATGTTTGATTTTTAAATCAGTCAATATCTTAAATATATTAGCATGGAAAAAATGTAATTTTGTGTGTTTTGGGGGTGTAAATTAGAGCTTGCTCCCTTCATGTAATTGTTGTATTTTTGGTAATAATCCGGCCCCAAAAACCGATTTGGGGGCAATTTTTCGGACTTGTGAGAGGCCCAGGGGCCCATGTTCCCCAATATGAAATGGCAGACCACCTGATCCTATATCAAGGAGCCGAAATAAATCAATCTAGTGGGTTCAACCTTTGGGGCTCGACGATAACGAAATTTGCGACGGCCTCTTAGACTATTAACTACAAAAATAATATACAATAACGAATAATATAATTTAAATAAATTAATATAAATATTAATAAATGTATTTTACTTTTGATCTTTAATAAATGTATTTTACTCTTAAATTAAAGAGTATACAAAAATATACCTTTTGATATATTTTTTTCAAAATATTTTAGAAAAGTGTCTAAAATATATAAACTCTTATATAAACATATGAAGTCGTATATATTAAATATAAAAATATATTAAATTTAATGATATATTATGGAAACAAATTATTCGGCATGTTAGTATTAGTAATAAAGACAATGCTTAGGATAGCGTTTGCTCTTTCTTGGGTTACCTGTACTGGAATGATGAATGATTATTCTCTGAGGACAATACTGCCATCGAACATAATGTCAATTTATTATTGTTCTAGTTTGGGACAACAGATTCTAAAAAGCTTATCTTGTCAATATCGTATTTTCAAGATCGTTTTAAAAAAAAACTATTTATGCTTTTCATTTATTCTAATTAAATAAAAGCCGTAATTATTAAACCAAGGAAAAATACGTCTCCTCTTAATTTTTGAACCTCCTCTTAATTAGATTCATTTTTTAAACTTGGGGATCTCAATTGTGCATATTGTAGCACCAAATATAGTCAACTACTTACGACACCTAACTTTGAAATTTCCGATTAAAACCTATATTTTTTCTTGCGTATTTCGATTTGAAAATAATAATATTTTTCTTTCTTGGATTTTTTCCATCAATAATAGCTTGCCCCTTTAGAAGGGGCACAATTGTAAAAGGGCGCCAAGAGAAATAGTTAAAAATAATATTTATTAATGATGATTTGTGTTCTTTAGGTAAAATAAACTAATTTTATAATTAGAAAATTTTCTCCATCACTGTTTGCTCCCAATAAAGAGGCAATAATGAAGAATGCTGCCCAGTAAAAATTAAAGTTGAAAATAAAATGAATTGTTGGCGTCTTGTGTTCTTTAGGTAGAATAAATGATGTTTATCTCTTTTAAGTTTTTTTCCAACTCTAATAGTTGACTTTTTAAATTTGTTGGCGCCATCTACATATTGTCCCATTATAGGAGGCAAATTAATATAGACGGAGGTAATTGTCCATGTACAAAACATTACTTATCTTACCAAAAGAACACTAATCATCTTTAATAAAATTTATTAAAAGTATTTGCATGTTAGAGGTATCATGCATGGCAAGCAAAACATATATCATTTTGATACTACCGAGTTTTGCAAAACATGAATAGTTGACACAATATAATTGTGCGAGAGACACCAAGGAAATGTAACAAGCAAAATGCCATGCATGATGGCGGTAAGAGAGCACCGCTCGTCTCTGGTAAGTACTTCACATTATATTCTTCGGAATTAATTGAAGGTCAGAGTGAGTTCAGGCTCTGTCGGCGCCCTGATGAGTTAGACGTAACGAAACAGAGTGGGACATGACATTATGTCGAGCCATCAATGATGACGAATGTCGAATGATGGAACAGTTCCCAGATGTAGCATTGCATTTTGCTTGTTACATTTCCTTGGTGTCTCTCGCACAATTATATTGTGTAAATTAATATTTATTATAACCACTTGTTACTTTAACTAAAACTATTACAAGATGTAAACAACGTGTCGTATTATTTTTGGGTTCATATGCCTAAACACTTTCATTTTTATGCTCTAATTATTTGACCCTAATACTAGGGCAATGAATTCTTAAAGACGTAATATTATTGTTCTTTCCTGTCAATGTTATCGATTCATCTCCGTAAAGACGAGGAAGGGCAGGAACTATGTCAGCCATCTGAGACTCATTAGTCTACCTCCGACTAAGAATAGACCTAGGTATGTTGATTAGATGAAATTAGTGAAATTAATGAAAGAGCCGAGAGGAGAAAATATTATTAATTTCTAACTTTAAGGCAAGAATGAAGTTCTATTAAAATTCTTGCTAGTCAATGAGAGGTGAGATTCCGTGCCTCATAACGTTAATTCTTCCTTTATCTCTACAATAGGACCTCTGACATTATGACCCATTCTATAACCTTATGCTCTTAACCCAGTGTAACACGAATTTTGGTCAACTACTGGCATGTTTAATTAGGGCTATCAGTTGAATTGGTGTCCTTCATGCTATATGTATGCCTACATATAATAATAATAATAATCCATTAATTGCTAAATAAAACGTAAATATACATAATACATACAACTAACTTAATATAACATGTAATACAATAAACATAGCAAGTCGCAATGCTGCATGAAACCCTAGCAGGGTCGAGTTTAGTTGCCTATTTACAATATTTAGTCTACTAATTTATAATTTATTAAGAAAATTTTATTTATATGTATTTAACTATAAAAATATCCCATGCAAGTAACGAGAATAATAGAAAAAAATCGAGTACGGGGTACCTCGGAACTTTCATCATTCCGGATTTGCTTCGCTCATCCTCCATACTTTGGACTTGATTCCCTCGTTCACAGGATATATAAGTCGTTAAATTTATACTGCCACACGCAATCAGCCTCGCTTCGCTCGTCCCTCGATGATAAAAACATCTGTTTCATTCTCAGCGGTCACTCATCCAGGCACTGACTACGCTCGATGCTGCTTAACTTTCATGATCTAACAAAAATCATAGATGTACTTGTCGTATTAAAACAAAACTTCGTGTACTTATTTATTACGTAAGTATACTTGCACCAAATTTAAACTCTCTTGGATCATTTTCCTAACTAAGCACATATGTCATATGTGCTTAGTTAATAAAGACTCTCATGTTACGACTCTACGTTAATAAAGACTCTACTTATGTTGCTCATAAGTACATCTATGATTTTTGTTAGATCATGAAAGTTAAGCAGCATCGAGCGTAGTCAGTGCCTGGATGAGTGACCGCTGAGAATGAAACAGATGTTTTTATCATCGAGGGACGAGCGAAGCGAGGCTGATTGCGTGTGGCAGTATAAATTTAACGACTTATATATCCTGTGAACGAGGGAATCAAGTCCAAAGTATGGAGGATGAGCGAAGCAAATCCGGAATGATGAAAGTTCCGAGGTACCCCGTACTCGATTTTTTTCTATTATTCTCGTTACTTGCATGGGATATTTTTATAGTTAAATACATATAAATAAAATTTTCTTAATAAATTATAAATTAGTAGACTAAATATTGTAAATAGGCAACTAAACTCGACCCTGCTAGGGTTTCATGCAGCATTGCGACTTGCTATGTTTATTGTATTACATGTTATATTAAGTTAGTTGTATGTATTATGTATATTTACGTTTTATTTAGCAATTAATGGATTATTATTATTATTATATGTAGGCATACATATAGCATGAAGGACACCAATTCAACTGATAGCCCTAATTAAACATGCCAGTAGTTGACCAAAATTCGTGTTACACTGGGTTAAGAGCATAAGGTTATAGAATGGGTCATAATGTCAGAGGTCCTATTGTAGAGATAAAGGAAGAATTAACGTTATGAGGCACGGAATCTCACCTCTCATTGACTAGCAAGAATTTTAATAGAACTTCATTCTTGCCTTAAAGTTAGAAATTAATAATATTTTCTCCTCTCGGCTCTTTCATTAATTTCACTAATTTCATCTAATCAACATACCTAGGTCTATTCTTAGTCGGAGGTAGACTAATGAGTCTCAGATGGCTGACATAGTTCCTGCCCTTCCTCGTCTTTACGGAGATGAATCGATAACATTGACAGGAAAGAACAATAATATTACGTCTTTAAGAATTCATTGCCCTAGTATTAGGGTCAAATAATTAGAGCATAAAAATGAAAGTGTTTAGGCATATGAACCCAAAAATAATACGACACGTTGTTTACATCTTGTAATAGTTTTAGTTAAAGTAACAAGTGGTTATAATAAATATTAATTTACACAATATAATTGTGCGAGAGACACCAAGGAAATGTAACAAGCAAAATGCAATGCTACATCTGGGAACTGTTCCATCATTCGACATTCGTCATCATTGATGGCTCGACATAATGTCATGTCCCACTCTGTTTCGTTACGTCTAACTCATCAGGGCGCCGACAGAGCCTGAACTCACTCTGACCTTCAATTAATTCCGAAGAATATAATGTGAAGTACTTACCAGAGACGAGCGGTGCTCTCTTACCGCCATCATGCATGGCATTTTGCTTGTTACATTTCCTTGGTGTCTCTCGCACAATTATATTGTGTAAATTAATATTTATTATAACCACTTGTTACTTTAACTAAAACTATTACAAGATGTAAACAACGTGTCGTATTATTTTTGGGTTCATATGCCTAAACACTTTCATTTTTATGCTCTAATTATTTGACCCTAATACTAGGGCAATGAATTCTTAAAGACGTAATATTATTGTTCTTTCCTGTCAATGTTATCGATTCATCTCCGTAAAGACGAGGAAGGGCAGGAACTATGTCAGCCATCTGAGACTCATTAGTCTACCTCCGACTAAGAATAGACCTAGGTATGTTGATTAGATGAAATTAGTGAAATTAATGAAAGAGCCGAGAGGAGAAAATATTATTAATTTCTAACTTTAAGGCAAGAATGAAGTTCTATTAAAATTCTTGCTAGTCAATGAGAGGTGAGATTCCGTGCCTCATAACGTTAATTCTTCCTTTATCTCTACAATAGGACCTCTGACATTATGACCCATTCTATAACCTTATGCTCTTAACCCAGTGTAACACGAATTTTGGTCAACTACTGGCATGTTTAATTAGGGCTATCAGTTGAATTGGTGTCCTTCATGCTATATGTATGCCTACATATAATAATAATAATAATCCATTAATTGCTAAATA
The DNA here is from genome assembly GCA_018340805.1 of Microvelia longipes. Taxonomy (NCBI): domain Eukaryota; kingdom Metazoa; phylum Arthropoda; class Insecta; order Hemiptera; family Veliidae; genus Microvelia; species Microvelia longipes. Next base: position 61,242,888 of record JACMZG010000008.1, read on the forward strand.
AAACGTAAATATACATAATACATACAACTAACTTAATATAACATGTAATACAATAAACATAGCAAGTCGCAATGCTGCATGAAACCCTAGCAGGGTCGAGTTTAGTTGCCTATTTACAATATTTAGTCTACTAATTTATAATTTATTAAGAAAATTTTATTTATATGTATTTAACTATAAAAATATCCCATGCAAGTAACGAGAATAATAGAAAAAAATCGAGTACGGGGTACCTCGGAACTTTCATCATTCCGGATTTGCTTCGCTCATCCTCCATACTTTGGACTTGATTCCCTCGTTCACAGGATATATAAGTCGTTAAATTTTATACTGCCACACGCAATCAGCTCGCTTCGCTCGTCCCTCGATGATAAAAACATCTGTTTCATTCTCAGCGGTCACTCATCCAGGCACTGACTACGCTCGATGCTGCTTAACTTTCATGATCAAACAAAAATCATAGATGTACTTGTCGTATTAAAACAAAACTTCGTGTACTTATTTATTACGTAAGTATACTTGCACCAAATTTAAACTCTCTTGGATCATTTTCCTAACTAAGCACATATGTCATATGTGCTTAGTTAATAAAGACTCTCATGTTACGACTCTACGTTAATAAAGACTCTACTTATGTTGCTCATAAGTACATCTATGATTTTTGTTAGATCATGAAAGTTAAGCAGCATCGAGCGTAGTCAGTGCCTGGATGAGTGACCGCTGAGAATGAAACGGATATTTTTACCATCGAGGGACGAGCGAAGCGAGGCTGATTGCGTGTGGCAGTATAAATTTAACGACTTATTTATCCTGTGGACGAGGGAAGCAAGTCCAAAGTATGGAGGATGAGCGAAGCAAATCCGAAATGATGAAAGTTCCGAGGTACCCCGTACTCGATTTTTTTCTATTATTCTCGTTACTTGCATGGGATATTTTTTTGTCATATGTTTATTGTCAGTCTTATACAAGGCTACATGCGTGCCAAATCTCAACCGATCGCGTCATTTTTCTGCTGTTTTGCTGAGTTTTTATTACGGGTTAAAGACGTCATAAACAATGTACCGAATAGCACAACTACAGCGATAGACTGATTTTTGTACAAAGTTTCAATGCTCTAAAACAAATACTCTAGGAGCTAGGGCGATAACACACACACACACACACACACACACATACAGACAGACAACTTTGAGGAAACCACTCAGGAGGTCCTAAAAACACCTGAAACTGATAATTCCGGTGACATCCCGGTATAGATTTTTGCCGCAAACACAATACTTTTCCTATATACCTATGGCATAAATGAGGAAAAATAAAAGTATATAATTTCACATTTCTTATCTGGAGCTACGAGCTACGATGATAACACACACGCACACATGCAGACAGACAACTTTGAGAAAACCACTCAGGAGGCTTTTAAAACACCTGAAATGGATCATTCTGGTTTCATCCCGGTTTCGGATTTTTTTCGCAAACACAATACTTTTCCTATATACACACGGTATAAATGAGGAATAGTAAAAATTCTTGATTATTTCCTATTTATTAATTATTTACGGAAATTAGCAAAGTGAATCGCTTTTCAATTGTAATTATGAAATTATAATTATAATGACATATCTATGATTTGTATTTGTTTTTCTGTATGTATTTGTTGCTCTGAGATGGAGAAGAAGTATAGTTTTAAAGTATTATGATGCTTATGTCCCACTACAATAAACTCATAATTTTAACATTACTCCACTATGATGTTGACTTTTTTGTCATGAAGCTCCATTATTTTCTTGTTTTAGATAGTAAGCAGCCCAAACAAACGATTGAATCTAGACTGGTCAAAAATAAAAGGGAATATCATCCAAACATCAAGTCAGACGGGTCGTAACGTTGTAATCAACAGGAAGAAACGGATTTATACCAAATGGACTAAATGGGAAAAATGTTCTAAAACCTGCATGACCCAGAGGCATAGGTAAGGTCCTTTCTAACAATAAACGTTACCGAAATTGTTTGTCTATATAGATGTTTGAAACTATTATGCGCTTATTGATTTTATTTCGCCTTCTAGATTGAATGAATTAAAAATGCCTTTCTTTATCCTGAAACTACTATGAAACATATATACCTATAAATTATTAAGATCATAAAAAGTTAAAGAGAAAAATCATTAAAATTTTGAATCCTAATCTAGCGTGATTAAGTCTGAATACATAATTTCGATTGATTTTTCAGAAATTAGTTGGTTCAAGTACTTCCGCTCGATCGAATTTATTACCTGCGCAGTTAATTTAATTATTGTAAGCATGTGCAGTTTGTTATAGCGATTTTTCAAAGAAAAATTAGCGTAGATTGGGAGAGATCATAGAGGGGATATATATATATATATAATATATATATTATATATATATATATATATATTATATATATTATATTGTATTTATTTATTTATTTACGTAATAATGAATTGAAATATGTGTGACGTCATTAACCTACAATAATGACTCAGCAAAAACTCCCAAACCTCTAAAAGTGTTTTGGTTGCGATGAAAATTTATGTACATCGTTCTATGTACATCGTAGAACTATGTATGATTCTAGATTTATTGATAAACATATACAACATAAAGTAAATGTATACTGCAATACGTCTTCGGACTCGCTTTGCTCGTCCTCAGATAGTAATTGAGTTGCGGATTCATTATTGTAGGTTAATGACGCCATAAAAATATTATTTTCCCATAGCTCAACTACTGCTATAGATTAATTTTTGTACAATGTTTAAACTCTCCGGCATAAATACACTGGGAAGTACGATGATAACAGACACACACACACACACACACTCACATACAGACAGTTAACTTTGTGAAAACCACTCAGAAGGCCTTAAACATCCCGGTTTTGGATTTTCTAGCAAACACAATACTTTTCCTATAAAACTACGGTATAAATGAGGAAAAGTAAAAAACTTATTGGAAAATACCATAAAAAATCTTGTCTTATATATACAAATAGTTCAGTTCATAAAGAATTAAAATTATTATTCCCCCCTTATTTGTATAGTCAAATAAATATTCTAGTAATTAACTAACCAAATTAACTATTAAATTTTGTATTACTATAATAATCTATTATAGGTATTATATTATTATTATTGTGCTTTTTTTATTATTATATTTTTTTCCAATAAAAATTAAAACAATAAACAAGCTAATATCAATCTGGTATATAATGTCGCAAATATGAAACTAACGCAATACATTAGCCAGCCACAACACAAAGCTTTTGAGGCTATAAATAATTAATTTATTGTTCTATAGTAAATACATTAATTTGTATTCATTGTTAATTAGATTTAGATATTATTTATAAATGTTTATGCTGTCATTTATATATTATGGTGTATGTATGTTTTTAAAATAATAAAGTTATTTATTATTATTATCTTGGTATGCTCACCTCTCGGTGGTGTTTAAGGGTGACAGCGGGTCATTTATTTTGACCATGGTGGCACCATTTCATTTTTATCTTTTAGACGTTTGCAGTCGTACTTTCTATTGTTATGTGATGTGCTATTATTATTATTATTATCTCGATATTCTCTCCTCTCGGTGTTTTTTTAAGAGTGACAGCGGGTCATTTATTTTGTTGATCAAGTGCCACCCATTTTATTTGTATCATCTTTTAATCGTACTTTCTATTTTTATTTGTCCTAACGAGCAATAAGATTTGTGGCTTAAAAAATTTCGAACTATATGACTTTTGTAATAATTATTATTATTTGCTCGCGAAAATTTTCACTGAGCTCCAGAGATCCCCGGGATTACGCATTACGTAATCCTGATGTATAACATCATGTCAAAGAATTGTGTCAGAATGCTATTCCAAAGTGTGTACTAAAATATTTCGCGAACTATATAAACTTATTAGTGGTCTCTCTATTTCTATTATAAGCGTATTTTTGAAAATTATAAAATTAAACAGAATGTATGTTGTCTCGATTTTATTTAAGCGTTACAATAAACTCTTTAAATAAACCCGCGAGAACCAGACTGAAATTCTTATCCCAAGCTATTTATGCAAAGATTGAATCTTATTAGAAGCTGTATAAGGCATTATCGTAATTCTTAATTTTATGAGATTATATCTTTGTATAAAAATACATTGCTCCGGCTTTTTAGTTAAAAGGGTAATAATGGATCAGCAAAGAATTTCCGGCTGTAATAAAGACGCATCACGATACAAGATATTGCTTTTTTGCATGTCTGTCTGTCTCTAAATATAATTCTTAATTTCATAACTTGGCATTGTGTTATTTATATTATTCATCTGGAAATTGCTCTACATATATAGGTATACCTATATGCATAGAGATATATACTACAGGGAGCATAGCCTATCTTAATACATTGAGAGGCCTGAAACATTTTTAGTGGGGCTCTTAGGGGCTCTGTGTAACCTCATTGAAACCTTCTCCAAGAGGGAGTTGAGGTTATAATTAATCAATTGTTTTGGGCTTCCCACAGATTTTTTGTGTTGAGATTTGTATTTTAAACATTCTACTATATAATTTTCTGTTTTTTTGTTCTGTATGTTTGATGATAATGATAATCGAATGTGGTCAGGTTACTTTTTCGATGTTTCAAAATTCAACCAATAGGGCCTCTCTAGTAATATATCTCTATGCCTATATGTAATACTGCCTTTATTGACATCCCGTTTCATTTCTACTCGAGTATTATTTTATTTTTACTTTTTACATATTTCTACCGTAAGGTATAGGAAAGTAAGTTACTCTGAATCCAGAAGTTTGGCTGAATTATACATTTCAGGTCTTTTAAAACTTTATGAGTAGGTTTACTAAGTTATCTGTGTGTGTCTGTATGTGTGTGTGTTATGATCGTAGCTATCAGTGTGTTTATTCTAGAGAGTTAAAACATTATACGAAAATTAATCGTTAGGACTAGTTATGGTTTCTGGAAAATATTTTATGACGTCATTACTGACATTAATGACAGCAAAAATATCAAACAGACTTTTTTTAAAGTTAAACGCGTGTAGACTTTTTCAATGCTTTCTAAAATGAAGATAGCCTTTGGAATCCTAACACATTTATGTGTTAGGATTCCACGTGTTTTGCTTATAAGCAAAACACGGAGCGAAATCGAGCATATGGTCGATATACTATGCGATTTTGCAGCACAATGATATGGTTATCACGCTGTTTTTTTACAAGTGTTATGGTGTTTTTGGGGATTAAGGTTTTTTAACATCCTCACGAGCAAAGATAATACAACTTAACTAATCACGAGGTTTGGATAAAAAAAGTGTTTTTATAACCTCAAATAAAAATAACCTCCGTTCCAAAAAGAGGTAAACGTGATTCTTACAAAGCTGCAAAGGAGGAGCTAGAAAATCAGCTTCTTTTTGGAAAACGTTGTTAAGTTACTGTAATTGTTTACATTTATGCTTTTTGGGGGCACTTACCTCTGTCAAACAATTGTAATAATATTTTATAAATTATAATTAACTGTAATTTGTAATTCTAATTTGCAATTCACTTGAACTATTTATTATGTAAATACTCTAAAGATATAACTATGTAAGATAAAAACAATAATTAAATTATTTATTTATTTTATAAATAATTAAAAAATAATAATTTATTAAATAAATTATTTATTTATTTATAATAATAAAAAACAAGAAATAATGTCCCAACAAACAATATGGCCGAGATTACGGGCCGAAGGCTCGTATTTTTCTCTTTTATCTAATAAAAATATTTATTATTTCAATCAAATAAAAAAATAAACCAATTTCTTTATAAAGAATAATATATAAAATATTACTTTTTCTTTTATTCAATCTCTGCAAAGTAAAAGAGTTTATGTCTAAAATTGTTTTAACGGGGAAAACTATTCTGGCTCAAGTTGGGAATTTTAATGACATAATAATTGTCTAATATTCTGTACTCTTAAAAGAACAATCAGATAATAGTAACAACAAAATACACATTCCAACAAGTACATGTAACAATCAACCGTAAGAGTATGAATGAAAGAAAACAATTATATTATGTTTAACAATATATAATAATTAGAATCAATACACATTTATTTTCTTTATTTTAAGTAAAATATATTTTCGTTAAAACCCTTTAAAAGAAAATCAGAGTTTAAAGTTAAACTAATTCTAAACAAAGTAAACATAAATAAAATTCAGAATTCATAAATTCCTACAGTAAAATTAAAATCGTCAGTTTGAGATATTAACATTTATCTACTCCTTGAATTGTAAGTTCTACATACAGTCTTGTTATCTCACACTGTAAATGTACTTTTACTCCCTAGGGAGGAAAAGTAAAAGTGTTGCTAACTTGACAGAATTTTTTAGTAACATTTTTAGGAATTTTAGGATATTTTTAGGATTTTTTTTGGTGTTATGTTGGTACTACGGGTAGAATATACAATATACACACGCTAATGTTTAAATTACAAATATAGTATTACACATTTATTCTATTGACAGCTTTACAATAAAATAATGTAAAGATTTATTCTCTTTCATCAGAGTAATTGAATGGTAAGAATAAACTAAACTAACCAATAAATAACAATTAAGGAGCTGAAGAATATATTAATTAGTTGTTAGTATTTAGTTCTCTAGTCGTAGATAAATTTAATATGCAACAAGGGATGAAAGTTTTCAGCTCTCGTATTATCTCTTTCGTCAAGCCTCGGAAGCCAAAATGTTAGTTAACTCCCTCGGCAAGCCTCGGGAGCTAACTAGTTTAATTCCCTCGGCCTACCGGTCTCGTGAGCTAATGAAGTTTCCTCCTTCGGCGCTGCCTTAGGACGAAACTTTAACTTGAGCTGTAAAACTTACTTTCATCCCTTGTTGCATAAATAACTATTTTTGTAAACGTTATTGGTTTTTACTCATATTAGTAAGAATGGTTCATAAATGAATGACACGTGAAATTTTAAAGATTTAAGCCAGTATTCAGAAACATTTTTTAAAAAATCGGGTACGGTGTACCTCGGAAGTTTTTCACAAGGCATTGGATATGCTACGGTCATTCAACCTACTTCGAACTCGCATCGCACGTCCTCAGAATTGACAATTTGCCAAATTTATATAGCAACACGTCTTCGGACTCGCATTGTTCGCCCTCAGATAGTAATTGAATTAGTTTTATGGTCCCCCAATTGTCACCCATCTAGGCACTGACCACGCTTGATGCAGCTTAACTTGTATGATCTAACAAAAATCATGGATATACTTGATGAACTATTTAAACGAAACTTGGACTACTTATCTAACTGACTGTCCTCTTTATTTTATACTTTAAAGAAATCTATATTTACTGCTCATCTAACTATCCTCTTTATTTTATACTTTAAAAACCTATATTTATACTCATTAACTAAATACTTCAAAGACATCTATATTTACTACTCATCTAACTGTCCTCTTTATTTTATACTTTTAAGACATCTATATTTACTACTCATCTAACTATCCTCATTATTTTATACTTCAAAGACATCTATATTTACTACTCATCTAACTATCCTCATTATTTTATACTTCAAAGACATCTATATTTACTACTCATCTAACTATCCTCATTATTTTATACTTCAAAGACATCTATATTTACTACTCATCTAACTATCCTCATTTTTTATACTTTAAAAACATCTATATTTACTACTCATCTAACTATCCTCATTATTTTATACTTCAAAGACATCTACATTTACTACTCATCTAACTGTCCTCTTTATTTTATACTTTTAAGACATCTATATTTACTACTCATCTAACTATCCTCATTATTTTATACTTCAAAGACATCTATATTTACTACTCATCTAACTATCCTCATTATTTTATATTTCAAAGACACCTATATTTACTACTCATCTATCTTCATTTTTTATACTTTAAAAACATCTATATTTACTACTCATCTAACTATCCTCATTATTTTTTACTTCAAAGACATCTACATTTACTACTCATCTAACTGTCCTCTTTATTTTATACTTTAAAGACATTTATATTTACTACTCATCTAACTATCCTCATTATTTTATACTTTAAAGACATCTATATTTACTTCAACCTAAATATTATTATTCTATATTTAAAAACATCAATTTTTTTAATTCCTTATTTTATTAAACATCAATGGAGGAACATAACCCAGTTGACCTCCAAAAAATAACTTTTTTTGTTCAGGATTTTTAAGATTAGTCTTAAAATATGCAACTAACCGCAAGTACACTGCAGTATATTAGTCATGCTGAAGATTTTATACTATATATTGTAGACAGAACACAGAAGTTAACCTTAGAAATGAATATAATATTTTCTTATTATCATACCTACAAGGTAGATATCAGATAAATCGACGTTATTCGTGGTGTTAGAATTATCATAAGTTGCATTAGTTGTACAGGCAGTAATGACAATAAAATATTACATTTTCATGTTACTTTACATTTTGAAAAAGCTTACTTAGCCTAATAATATTATTCATATATCTAATATGTATTATCCGACTTTAAGAGATTTATTAGTGATTTTTAACACCATGAGAAAGTACAAGTATACATTAACTGATCTTTGTTAAAAGCTCGACTTATTATTATTATCTTTTATTATAGTGATTTTGAGATAAAATTGTGTATGCCACTAAGCCGCTAAGGAAACATTTTGACTAATTTTAAGATTGCTTCGGTTACGCCTCAACTGGTAATGACCATTTTTTCAGCCTCGTTTTCGCCTCTGCTGTAAATTAATTTAAATAATCCTCGACTTCGGCTCAGAAATAAAAAAAAAGTCATCAAAATTCTATTTTCTGATCTAGTGACGTAATTTTTTTCTTTTAGCAAAATAATTTTATTTCTATTCGTCTGAACTTAACCAATAAGTTTTTCGTATGTTATTTTGTTTTTCGTATAGATGGTGTAAGATTCCAAAACATTGTGGCACTGAAATGATAAGTCAAGCTGCCTACTGCTTTACCGAGGAAGGTACATGCAAAGCATGGATTCATGCCATGATCGACCAAGGATGGGACTTTTCTAATACTGGTAATTACTATAGTAGAAATACTTGTTTCAATACTAATTGAAAAATAGGACCCCGAAAAATCCTAATGAAAAATTGCTCTCGGCTAAATTCGCTGAAACTTTGCATAAATACTAAACTTAACATGCTGATCAAAAGTGTTAATGGCCACAACGCTCTATCGTCAACTCTTAGCCTTGTAAGGCCCCTTATATTAACAATAGTAGTGTATATCCTTATAGCAAATTAGTCTCGGTTAAATTCGCTGAAATGTAGCATAAAGATATTGATGCATATAAATAACATACATGCTAACAATAGAAGTTGTTAATATAAGAAGCCTTACAAGGCCAGAGATTGAAAGTAGAGCGTTGTGCCCATTGACACTTTTGATCAGTATGTTAAGTACCGTATTTATGCAAAGTTTCAGCGAATTTGACCGAGAGCCAGTTTGTATATGGATATACACTGATACTGTTAATATAAGAGGCCTTACAAGGCTAAGGTATGAAGAAAGAGTGTTGTACCCATTGACACTTTTGATCAGCATGTTAAGTTTAGTATTTATGCAAAATTTCAGCGAATTTAGCCGAGAGCCATTTTTCATTAGGATTTTGCGGGGCCCTTTTTTATTAAAAAAAACTGCAGTTATGTCTTCAAAACTATTTAAAATAATTTAGCACCCTTTAGTCCTAGAGGTTATTTATCAGAAGGAATAATGGCCTGCGGCACGTGTTGACGTTTCGGATTAAAAAGTATGATTTTTTTTTATTACTACTGGGAAAAAGTTCCAAATTAGTGTTTTGCTGAATTATTAGCATAAGATTAACCTTTTTCTGGAGTAGTAATGGCATTAGATTAACCTGACTTGTTATCGTTGCGATCCGATCGAAACAATCGTTACATGATATCACCTATCATACTGGCCACGGGTCCGTAGAAAGAAAATATTCCCTCAAAGAATATCTGTCGGGATAACAACATAATGAAAGGTTACACTGTGCGAGTAACAAGAAGCAAGTATCGTATCACACCTACTTCTTCGAAAAGTTTAAAAAGCAGGAAAATTAATAAATTTAATATAAATTTTTCGATTATAGATTAAATTAATAGTATTTCATCAAAATTAGGTAAACTGATTTAGCACCTTTCAAGCCAGTTTCTTTATCTCATCATGTGTCGGATTTAAAATTAATTTACATACAGTCAGCCCCTTAGGCTCTATACAAGTTACTTTCTAGCTTCATTAATTCTTTTAGTGGCCTTAATAATATTTTTTTACATTGTGTTTTATTAGATTTTATGTGCCTAACTTCTAATTTGTATAACTTATGTTATATATTATATCAAATTAAAAGCGGACATTAAAATCATTTTTTCACGAATTGATAGTCGACTTTAAATTAATTAAAGTTATAGCTGTTAAAAATTAAAATCTATAGATCATAATTTTATAATGTTCGATAGTCAATAAATTTTAAAATGGCTGTGTGTATGTATCAGAATACATGAATTCAGTTTGTTTAATGATTTGTTAAAATTTAACCAGGTGTATCTTACTTAAACAAGATCTCCTTCACCTAAACTAAGATTCGCTATTACCATTTGACCAACTTTTCGTAATCCTTTTTAATTGATAACCAATAGACAAGATATTTTTTGTTTTTAGTGTATGCTCTGAGTTTGTCACTCTGCCTTTACTTTGATTAAGTACAGATGTGATTATACAGTAGGTCTTGCTTGGACGTGAATAATTTTGACAATGGTAAATTATGAGTAAAATTAATTGGACGTAATCCATTGTCAATGTTGTTTACTATTAACGAGATTCAGGAGCAGGTACTTCTCCCATCACCAGGTTCGTCTTGAGAAAGACGGTGTGTGTTATGTGTATGGTGCTAGGAATTTAACCTAGTATCAGGATTTGGTAGGCAAGTATCAACTACTTTACACAGCACTTTGAAACTTATCTACCTGGGGCCTTCCCCGATCTATATCGGGATTAGGGTTCCTTATATACCTCTCTCAACCTTTCGAATACGCCATACTGATATCTTTTTAATTTTACTAGTAAAATTGATTTACTAGTAAGTCTACTACAAAGAAGCTCTAGAAGGGGTTAGATCAAAACTTGAAACCGACTCGACCCTACAAGACAGGACAGAACTCAGTGTTGATTGCATAATAGACCTACTAGAAACATGCCTGACTACTACCTACTTCAAACTAGGTAATGAATTCTATGAACAAATGGACGGCATGGTGATGGGTACTTTATCACCAGTCATCAGAGATGAATACCTGGAGCACTTTGAGTAACTCGCGATTAGTAGAGCTCCCATGAAGCTAAAAATCTGGAAAAGATACGTAGATGACTCCTTCATAATATGGTCTCACGATACGCAAGAATTGGAAGGGTTCATTAATCACGTTATCAGCTTACGTCCATGTATACAATTCACTTCGAAGGTAGAAACCAACAAGAAGCTTCCGTTCTTAGACGTGCTAGTGGATCGTAGTAGCAACATTATCAAGAAATCAGTATATAGAAAACCAACCCATGCTGACAGATCCTGGATTTTACATCCCGCACCATTCCAACAGCACAAAAGTAGAATTCAAGTGCCTTCACCAAAGAGCCAAAGCCATATGCTCAAACCCAAAGATACTGAAAGAAGAAGGAGATCACCAAAACATCGCTATGAAAAGAAACGGGTAACCAGTCAAAGCAATCAAATCGGTATCCACGCCAAGACCAGAAAGACTCGAACCTGAAGAATCAACAACCTACAAAGCCTCAGTAGTAATATTATACAACAAAGAACTGTCCGAAAAGATAACATACTACGGAGAATCTGTGAGACCAATCGATGTTAGAATTCAGGAACATAAAGGATACGTTCGGAGAGAAGATATCGACTTATCAAAAATAGCAGCTCATGTGTGGAAGAATGACCACCGAATGGAATGGAGTAATACATAAATCATACACTAAGAAAAGCATTAGAGAAACCGAAAATAGAAAGAGGCAGCCGACATGGCTGTGTCTGACAACCAGCCTATAATCCAATCAAGTATAAAGATTGATCCAATATGGATACCAATGCTCAAGAAAGAGTTAAAAGGCGGGATTAAAAATTAAAAAGATCTCAGTATGGCGTATTCGAAAGGTTTAGAGAGGTACATAAGGAACCCTAACCCCGATATAGATCGACAAAGATCCCAGGTCGATAAGTGTCTAATCTGACTTGCCTACCAAGTCAGGTTAAAATTCTGACATCCTACACATATAACACACCGTCTTTATCAAGACGAATCTGATGATGGGAGACGTACCTTTTCCCGAAACGTCGTTAATTGTAGATAACATTGACAATGAATTACGCCATCTAATTTTACTTTCAGTAGGTCTTGTTTCAGAGTTGTACTGTTGACCTTGTGCACTTGTAGAGTTGTACATAACAAAACTGATCTTAGTGTTTATAATGTTTGTCGATATTTGTAAAATCGCGACCTCCGCTTAGCTGCGAATTGACTGAGGTGCGAAGGCCTCTTGTTTATTATAGATCAGTAACCTGTTAATATTTTTTAGTTAAAACTGTGACGCGAGGGGATTACAAAGAACACAAGTCTAGAGTAACCGTAGGCAGGAATCCGCAGGCAGGACCAGAATGTGGGCTAGTCAACAATACTGTTACAAACTGGGATTTGAGGAAAATCATTGGAGGCCAGCCAGCAAGACCTGGCCATTGGCCCTGGCAAGTAGCTCTTCTCAACAGATTTAAAGTAAATTAATATACCTGTTTTAATTGTTATTTTATGTTACTAATAAGTATATATGCTATAGTCAAAGTGATAAATTGGATATTATGTATAATATGCAGACATTATATGCATAATGACTAATATGATTAGCCAAAGTAAATAATAAATAACTCAGGCTGGCCATTTTGCATAATATCTAACTCAAAATGGCTAAAGTTATTAACTAAAAAGTATCACTTTGATCATTTTAGGTTAGTTAAAGTAGTTAAAAGAAAGGGGAGAAGAGTTGTCTTTATCCCCAAAAAGGCAATAACTGTGACACAATATGATATTGCGAGAGACAACTAGGAAATATAACAAGCAAAATGCAATGCTACATTTAGGAACTGTTCCATTATTTGACATTCGTTATCATTGATGGCTCGACATAATGTCATGTTTCACTCTGCTTCGTTACGTTAACTCGTCTGGGCGTCGACAGACCCTGAACTCACTCTGACCTTCAATAAAAATTCCGAACAGTATAATGAGAAGTATTTACCAGAGACGAGCGGTGCTTTCTTACCGCCATCATGCTTGGCAAACAAAACATATATAATTTATTACCGAGTTTTTCAAAACAGAAGTACCTATACAAAACATACACCTAGAAAATGTAACAAGCAAAATGTAATGCTACAACTGGGAACGGTTCCATCATTCGACATTCGTCATCATTGATGGCACAACATAAAGTCTTGTCTCACTCTGCTAAAGTTACGTCTAACTCATCAGTGTACCGATGAGTCATATGTCGAGCCATCAATGATTACGAATGTCGAATGATGGAACAGTTCATATTGTGTCGACTATTCATGTTTTTTAAAACTCGGTTGTCAAATGATATAATAATTTATTCAATTGATAAGTGCGACAAGATTTGCAAAACAATATTTCAAAGATGAATTGCAAAACAATAATATATTGTTGCCACAATATAATATTGAAAGTGACAACTAGGATAACAAGCAATATGCTATGTTACTGTTGAGAACTATTCCATCATTTGATATTGATGTTCGCTATTATTGATTGACTCAACATAATGTCTTACAATATTCCCCAATATACTAAGACAGACTACCTGATTCATTTTAGACTAAAGTGAGCCCCAAAGGTTACACCATCCTCTGAGCTTTTTGCAACTGTTCCTTGGACTATTAAATGTAGGTCCATTAGGCAATAGTCCCACGAGCGTATAAAAGATTATTACGCCCTTGGATATGTTAGGTACCCTACTTTTTGACTTTCAGAATAGACAACTCTTCCCGTGAATCAAAACATTTAATTTAATTTTTGAGCGGCTTATTCACACATTTCTTCAGAACAAATCACTGATACAGTCGTGTTGCATCGTCTGTTATTTTGAGTATTGATAAAAAATACATAACCACTTTACCAACAGCAGCTGTAAAAATAATATAGGCTAATTTTACTTACAAAAATAATTTACTCATAAAAATAAAAAATGAACATATTAGCTTGCTTGATCAACAATACTGAAACTATTCACCTCTAGTTATGAATGCTTCAGAGAGTGATAGTCAGTCCTGAAACATTCTATTTCATTCTATTCTCATAAACTAATTTTTATTACAGGTCTATTCGCCAAATGCAGATTTTTATAGCCTAAAGTTATGTAAATATCGACTCCAGGCTTAGGTTCTAGAATTTTAGAGGAGGGAATTTTAGAAGGTATTCAGCAAATTAACCCGGAGTCCAATATTGTTGACAGACCGCAGTGTAAAATATTTTCCAGTAGTACCAATTTGGCCCAAAAAATGCTGATTTTGAAGTTAATCTACTTCCAAATCTGCATATTTTGTACCTGTATTTATCTGTATTTTGATACAGATATAATTTCTATTATATTAAAAGAACCAATCAATCCTATTGATAGTAAACTATAGCTTTTAAAAATCAATTTATTCGTATTTGAATGATACAAGCTATGAATGTATTGATTGTGGTGTTTCAGGAAGTTTTCTGTGGTGGGACTCTTATCTCAGAATCATGGATACTGACTGCGGCTCACTGTGTCCAACGACCTCTTTACGCTAGATTTGGTGAATATAACCTAGCCGTTAGAGAACCAACTGAAGCCACTTTTAGGGTATAATCACTTGCATCCTCCTTTTCTTTGTTATGCGACATACTCAATGTAGATATTATCTTTATGACTGTATCGTGCATGTATTGTGGTAAATTGTGCATCGGTATAATTGATATTTTTACTACAGCTTTACTTATGGAATAAGAGCTGAAGTAGATGCTAAAGAATGATTTTTTTAGTAATAAAAGGACCTAAATGGCACGTTTCATTCCATAATTGGATGTATTATATCCATTATATGACGAATCCAAAAATATAATATATGCAGGGTGTACCCGCTAAGTTAAAAATCTAAATAGCAAAAGCCAAATATCTTTAGAACTGGGGCAGATAAAAATTTGGGCCTTCAGTGGCTGTAAGAAGCCAATATTTCGTAGACGCACATTTCAGAATTTTTTAAGAAAGTCGGATAAGTTGCGCGGAGAGGAATAACAAAAAAGTGAATAGAAAGTTATAATTTTTATACTGGATTTTTAATCTATATCTAAAAATAAGAACATTTTTACTCTTTTAGCGAATTTTTGAAGAAAAAAATGAGCTTATGAGATTAGTGTCATCAAGAATCATGAAGGGGTGGGGTGGGGGAATTTTGCAAGGGGGACTCACTGATCAAGAATATATATATATATATATATATATATATATATATATATATATATATATATATATATATATATATATATATATATATAATTATATATATATATATATATATATATATATATATATATATATATATATATATATGTATATATATATATATATATATATAATATATATAATATATATATATATATATATATATATATATATATATATATATATATATAAATTCAATATTAATGCGTCTCATTTAGTATTTCTGTTTGTTGAGTCAACACTTAAATAAAATAAAATTATAACAGTATTTTAAGAATAAATACGCTTTACCTGTCATTGTCTAATTAGTATGATAAGATCAAGACATTAGTGTAAATTAGCAGTTTTATTACTCCAGATGCTATTAATAATATAATTTATAAATAATATATAATAAAAACAATCAAGAATAATAAAGTAACTGATTTACACTAATGGAGTTGTGATTTTATCATACTCGTAAAATTGTATAATTAGATTAAAGTTAATGTTTTTTTATTAATAAAATTGTTTTGTAATAAAATAAAATGGTTTACATAATTTTAAACAAATTTAATTGGATCTTAAGTTTAAATGTAAAGGAAAATGCGAGTCGGCCTAAAACAAAATTTAAACAAATGCTAATCTGGTTTTAATTGTTACTGGAGTTGGTGCTAACTTGTCTATATTTGTATTCACGCGTTTTCAGTGTGAAAGTTTATTTTTATGAATCTCATATTCATTTTTATATTTTATTTCTATTTCAGAATAATCTAAATTATCTATAGCGTTTTGTTCAAATATATTTTTTAACTTGCGCAAAATAAGCTACATATATATGTATATAAAATTTTCAGACATGCATTTTTGGTAGTAGAAAGCCTATCTGAATCAATCTCTGCCACTCCCTCTCCCCTCTACTTTTGGCATCCGAACAACCTCATAAAATAGCTGCCAACAACAAAATTTTTGTTGTTGTGTAAACTATTTTGCAGTGTGTTAAAAATAAAGCGCGTCAAAATTCAACTCCATTCGTCAACTTTGCGATATTAGTTGAATATTCAAAATATTTGCTAGCTTTGTAAAATAGTTATATTTAAATAGGCCCAATTTTTTCTGGCTAGCAAAACTAGACCTAATGGTTATGATCCAGGAGCCGAATATAAAAACAATTATTTATCATGTACTTACTACTTCAAACCAGTAGAAATCCAGAGTAAAGCACTTCATATGATTGCGCATGTTCAACATTTTGTAAAATCGCACAAATTTTAGTTTTCTTGACATACGTTTTTCCCTGTGGTTTGGGTGCAAAACATGAAGAGGTCATTTTTTAAATGTCATAAAATTTTCTATAAAACGATTGTTTGATCATCATAATTGGATGACTTATTTTAAAACCATCGTTATGGCTCTTTTCAAAACCACAAAAATATTGGCTATTTATGCAAATTCAGCTAATTTCTTTGAGGAAGTATTGGCTTTTTGTGCATTTTTTGGCTATTTAACGAATGTCATAACTTTATATTTAGTTATACGATTTTTACGAAAAACACTCGTTTTATAGGACATTTTATCAGCACACAACACACAGGGAAGCACTTATCGTGAGAAAACTTTCTTCTTCAAGAATATTTGTATATTTTGAGCAACCGCAATCATATGAAGGGCTCCACTCTGAATAGGCAGACTTTCCCTGCACAATTTGAGATATATTTTCAGCACAACTTGGGATAGTATGTTTAGTAAACCACTAATTCATGGTTTGAAGTAGTGTAAAATGAGTCATATGTCATATGGCCTGGCTCTTGGAATTTTAGTTCTTTATGTCAAGTTTTAATTCTATGGCATCAGACACACATTGGCAATTGACACACACACTGACAGCAGTGAATTTTAATTCACTTTTAAATCACTCAATATAATTTAATTCAAAAATTAAATTATCAATCTCTTATGTTGTTTGTTTCATGTATATTTTCATCAGATTCGAGACGTGGTGATCCATCCACAATATAATCCTGATATTGTTGACAATGATATAGCATTACTTAAAGTGGATACTAGTATAACTGCCTTCCCACACGCTTGCCTCCCTTCTGGGGGAAATACCGGAAGGCATGGACACAACAAAAGATCTTGCACTATTATAGGGTGGGGAAAGACAAATCCAAACCATATCTCAGGAACTAATCTTCTTCATCAAGCCCAGGTTAGTTCCATTAGTTTTGAATGCTGTTTTAGAGAGTGTTTAATGTTAAGGCTCAGCATTAGGTTTGTTTGGCTCGTTACTCCAGTCTACACTGGAGCAGCGATTATCAACACTTGGGTCGCGACCCGAAATTGGATCATGAAAAAATAATTATTAATAAAAGTATATAATTATAAAAACATGAATATTTATGAAAGATTTATATTATTAATATGTAAAATTTGAAATTATAATATGGATATACTTTCAAATAAATGCATAAAACAGAAATATTTTATTAACTTTATTTTAGCAAATTTGCTTTGAAAAAAAAAATCGCTAATGAGATGGCTCATGTGGTGGGGGGCTTTGAATTGTGTCCGAAATCTGTCCTTACCATGAAAGAATATTTATATATATATATATATATATATATATATAATATATATATATATATATATATATATATATATATATATAGCTATCTTTTATTCGTTTATTAACTCTCGCCGCAAAGAAGAGCCTTTATTGTGTTTTTTGAGGCGCTGAATCAATTGAACGCGGTCTGAAGGCAATACAACCTACATAATTAACTAAATGTCGAAATAACCAAGAAAAATTACAGGAAACTTAAATAACGGTCATTCAATTTTTTTAGTAGAATGTCGTTTCTGATGTTTTTTGGGGTGCTAAATTCAGTAAAACCAGTTCGGAGTCGATAAGACAATTCAAAACTAGGGGTCCCAGCTTAATATATCCCATTTATAAGATATTATCCACTTATGGGATCTCATTTAATATATATCGAACAAATTAAGTAAAAATTGGATTGATAAGAAAAATATCGCGCATTTTTAAGAACATTTGTCCGGCTCGCAGACCTCCGCGCTAGAATTGTTTAGTTAAATCAGAGCTTAGGTCCTCATCAGGGCGCCGACAGAGCCTAAACTCACTCTGACTTTCAATTAATTCCGAAGAATATAATGTGAAGTACTTACCAGAGACGAGCGGTGCTCTCTTACCGCTTTCATGTATGGCAAGCAAAACATATAACATTTTATATTACTGAGTTTTGCAAAACATGAATAGTTGACACAATAGCACAATAACACACTCATCAAGCTCGGTCGGCGCCCTGATGACTTAGACGTAACAGAGTGGGAAATGACATTATGTCGAGCCATCAATGATGACGAATGTCGAATAATGGAACAATTCCCAGATGTAGCATTACATTTTGCTTGTTTCGTTTCCTAGGTGTCTCTCGCACAATTATATTGTGTCAACCATAATTTTAGTTTGGCGTCAGGCTGTCCAAGACCCAACTTAAAAAAGCCTAAAATGCCAAAAATAGGATTCTTTGCTCTTTTATACAGATTATAGCGATGTAGTTTTTAGTGAATTTCCAAAGTCAAAATGTTTATGATTTCTAAATATTGAAAATTAAAATTTTTAGATTCCCATTGTTAGTCGGCAAACGTGCAGAGAAGTCTACAAAGAACACACAATAACGAACAATATGATCTGTGCTGGATTTCGAAACGGACGGAGAGACTCTTGTCTCGGAGACTCAGGAGGTCCTCTGCTATGTAAAGATTCTATAGGACGGTAAGGCTCAGTCATTGACTTTATTGTTTTGATTTTATGAGAAATAACACGACATGGTTTTGAAGTTTATTGGTTGGAAAAAAGCTTTAAACAAAACCATATACAAATTTATTCCGTAAACACATGAAATAATTGTTTGGCTTTTCGGTAATTAATTAATTATACCTGCGATAAAGCCATAACTACGTGGTAGAGGTCGTACAGTGTACGTCATAAACCGTCAGTATTTATACTGGCCTTTTAAAACACAGAGGTCTTTGGTTCGCATCCCAAGTTTCACTCTTAGTTAAGTATTGTTCAAATAAAGTATCGTCAACTTTGGAATAAACTTAAAGCGTAACGGTTGCCACTACCACCTGGAGGCGGTTACCGCGTGGTTTATCCCTGACGAGCCACAATGCTCTGTGACGATTGAAATGTGTATTTAATTCAACCAAATTCTTCTCCACATTGCAATACAATTTTAAAATATTATAAATATATTACTAAGAAAGAGTTCCAAATACTTCCAAAAAAAAAAAAGGATTTTGGTTGCTTAAGTGGGGGCGTCAAAATGAGTAACGGAGGCTCAACAGGGAGGCTCAGGGAGAAATGTTTCCTTCTCTGGAAGGGAACAAGGAGCTAAAATAGAAGTAATAGTCCTTCCATATTTTACGTTCTTCACATATTAAATTATATACCGGAGCTTCGATCAGCAAATAACGAATATATCTAGCAACATTTTTTTCTTTTCCTCATTTATATCGTAGGTGTAAAGGAAAAGTAATGTGTTCGCCAAAAAATACAAAACCGGGATATCACCGGAAGGAACTGTACAAAGTTTCCCGGAATTATCCATTTCAGTTCTTTTTAAAACTTCCTAAGTGATTTTCACAAAGTTGTGTGTGTGTCTAATATCATTGTAGCGCTTAGTGTATGCTAGAGAGTTGAAACTTTGTACAAAAATAATTCTATTTATGTAATTATTCTATTCGGAAAATAGTTATTTTATGACGTCATTAAACCGCAATTATAATTTTCAAAAATCATAAATCGCGGAAAACGTTGCGATCAAATTTAGCTTTAGCACGCATGTAGCCATGTATAAGACTAAACTATGGGCTAAGTTTTATCTCATTGTCAGCATTAGTTCAATTTTTATCAAATAACTTGTGAACGTTGTTTAAAATTGTAAAAAATCGGAAAATAATGTATTTGAGTTGAAATTTCGTACAAGTATTTAACTTTACGTAATAAATAAGTACAGCAAGTTTTGTTTTAATACAACAAGTGTATTCATGATTTTTGTTGGATCATAAAAGTTAAGCATTATTGTGCGCAGATGTGTTTACTATCTGAGGACGAGCGAAGCGAGTCCAAAGACATGTCGCAGTATAAATTTGGCAAATTAGATGAGATGATAAAAGTTCTGAGGTACCCCGTACCCGATTTTTTTTAAATTAGACCAGTGAGGACAAAAATATAGAAAACAGTTATAACAGGAATTAAGTTTTTTGTTAAAGTTGAAAGACACTGGTCAATATGTAAACTAAGCCATTTTCAGACAAAGTCGCTGTTTCCTTGTTATAAAAAATAGTTTAATTATTTATGAATTTATAGCCCAATCATATAAACCTAAGTAGTTTATGACTCCTTCTGATATATAATTAGTCTAAGTATAAAGTTTAGTCCAGATCATTTAAGTAGTTTTCGAGCTTTAAGTAACCAAAAGTTCAACTAAATAAACTTAATCCTTCTATATAATAATTAAGTCTGACCTGAACAAACATTGTGTCTGCAAGCCTTAAGTTTAATAAAAAATGTATGAAAATTTAAGTCGTTAATACTTTATTTATTATTTATTTTTTGTATAGTAAAATAATAATAAAGTCAGATAAAATAATAAAAATAAGGGGTAAGCACAAGCTGAAAGAGTTAATAAGGTGATTCCATTGGAGAGTTTTTATGAATGAAATAATTTTTTTTGACATGTTAGGTTATAGTCTAGAATTGACGTCATTCCAGCAATAAATAGTAAATTTTCAATGTTGACCATAGAGATATTATTACTAGAGGATTCCTATAGGTTAAATTTTGAAACATCGACAATGTACCCTGATCACCTTCGCTAAAAATATAATCAAATAATCAGTACAAATTACAGTAACATCTTTAGGAGAACTTTATAAATACAAATCAAAACACAAACAATGTGCCAGAAGACGAAAATAATTTATTTTTAATTACCCTACTCACTCTTGGAGGAGGTTTCAATGAGGTTACAAAGAACCCCTGAACCCCAAAAAGATGTTTCAGGACTCACAATGTATTAAGATAGGCTATGCCCCCTCTAGTATCTCTATGATATTGACCGCCTATACCGATTCCTGCAATGACGTCACACGTCATTCATAGAAAAGTCAGGTTACAACCTTCGAATAGGTTTACATCGGCTTGAATCACCTTTTAAATTTTTAACATCTTGGTGCAAGAGAACATTTTTAAATTTTTTTATTAGAATTTATTTAAATTGTATTGTTTTGTTATTTATGTTTTATAAAATAAGTTAAAATAATTGTTTTTATAAAAATGAAGGGTATTTTTTTTTCTTTCTACTTATAAACTCATTAAAATAAATGATATATGATATTGTAATGTTTAATATAATACAAAAACTTATGTCCATTTGTGTAATACTGTTCCAGATGGTCCGTGCAAGGAATAACAAGTTTTGGGGACGGGTGCGGACGTAAATCAAAATATGGAATCTATACTAAAGTCTCTAATTATATTTATTGGATCAGACAAGTTATGTCGTCCAGTTAACACCATGATTTTAGTTAGGAATTTATTAGAAGTTTAAACCAATTAATTTGAAGACTGATCTGTTGCTTAAATAATAAAGATATTTGAAGTAAACTTTATCTAACATAACAATAAATAATAAAATTTTCTAAACGTAAGTGGTTTAAGTTCAAGGCCCAGCCACTGTGAAATCTTTCTATATCGACATGTCACTCGTAGTACGAATAGGAGATATTTTTTCTACGAGTAAAGGAGATACAGTACTCTTAGGGAATTTTTGAAGAAAAAATGAGCTTATGATTGGGGTCATGGAGTGGGGGGAGGGGCTAGGTGGACTCGCTGATTAAATGAAACTTCGTACAAAAACCAACCATTCTAATGTCCCGAACCCTATTGTTTATTAAATATGTGTGACGTCATTAACCCACAATAATTACCCCACAAATATTTCAAAAAATCACAAACACAAAGACAAGTTGCAGTATACATTTTGTCAGTATTCTGTGTCTGAAGTAGAGTGGATAAGATTAGCAAATCCAATGTGGATGAGCGTAGCAAATCTGATGTGGATGAGCGTAGCAAATCCGATGTGGATGAGCGAGCGTAGCAAACAAATCTGATGTGGTGAGTTAAAGTTCTAAGGTAACCACACCTGATTTTTAAAACTTAAGTTTACGATATCAAATATCCACACAATATCCACAGCAAAATAGTTGCATTTTAGAAATTGCTGAAATCAGTGCGCAATTATTTATAACTTTACAAAATATTTAATTAAAATATGACTTCCAACATTTATCGGCTAAAACTTAAAATTATACTTATCAGAGTTGAGTTTTAGTTTAAAATTCATTCAACATCGTCTCTTAAAACGACCATCGAAATTTTTGATACAACTGTATAAGAGAAAAGGGTTTTATTGTTCATCAATTAACGATTCACAGCTTTAAATTGAAGTTTAGTATCCAATTGTCATGTTGATATATTTTTGTTTTACTGCAACAGCTCCTTGAATAATTTCATAGAAGTTTCTTAACTGCATTGGCTATTGATGCTTACTTATGTTCTAAGTTCTTATTATTAATTTTAAAACGTTAAAATATTTATTACTATACTTATTTTTATAGCTAAATTGTGCCATTTAAGTATCCATAGATAGATGTACTGAAATAAATGCAATGTAATATAGAATAAAAAATTTATCTCTTCATAATTATTTACTAATTGTAATTATTTATAGATAAATTTATTATAAAATATAATTTACTTTTACATAATATATTCAATTTTACTTTAAAATAATTGTGTCACCTTCATAATTGTTAGCTGCTTTGTACCGTTGTTTCTAATGCAAGCTCGGCTTATTTTGCGCTTGTCGTAAATTTGCCTGCATGCCGGGCAAATTCACTTTGTAATGCGTGTTTTTTTTGCTTAGGAATCAATTTATTGCATAAGGTTCCGGTTTATCCTTCATAACTTGAGCAGTTACTCAATAATCAAGCACTGATTTGTATTTCTCAAAGGACATGCGCATGATTATCGTGTTGGTTATACAAAACTAAGCCTCTATAATTGGCTGTGCACAACATTATTTGCACTAGTTTAATGCTCAGTCAGTTTTTTATCTTTAAAGGTTTTAAGGGATTTCCTTAAAAAAATAAATAAAAAATGAGTTGCGAGTAGTGCTTGATAATTGAGTAACTGCTCAAGTTTTAAAGCATGAACCGGAATCTTAAGCAAAAAATATTGCTAAGCATTGAAGCACGCATTTTGTTAGTTATAAACTTATACAATATAAATAAAATAAAACGGGAAACAATTATCGTCCTAACCAGGATTCGAATCCAGGTACTCTGGTCTTCTAGGTAATCTAAGTCAAGTGTAAAGTCATTTAAGTATTTCTTAAGACTGTCAGTGAAACTTCTTAACCAATCAAATGTTTCCTCCTGTCTTTCCATTTCTTAATTTCTTTTTAAATTACATTTTTGGGTAGTCATGCTCTACCCATTTATTTTATTTTTATTAATATTATTATAAATTATAATAAGAATTTCATTATAATGTACAAGAATAAAATAAATGTTATAATAACAATATTTATATAAATAAATACATATACATATACATATATATATATATATATATATATATATATATATATATATATATATATATATATATATATATATATGAAGTCTCGAGAAACGTATTTTTTCGTTCGTGGTTAGAGATATTTTAAACAACAGATTTTGGTCATGGTACAAGGTTCGACTCTCACCATTTCTTAATTTCTTTTTAAATTACATTTTGGGTAGTCATGCTCTACCCATTTATTTTATTTTTATTAATATTATTATAAATTATAATAAGAATTTCATTATAATGTACAAGAATAAATAAATGTTATAATAACAATATTTATATAAATAATTATACATATATATATATATATATATATATATATATATATATATATATATATATATATATAATAATATATATATAATATATATATATATTATATATATATATATAAATGAAGTCTCGAGAAACGTATTTTTCGTTCGTGGTTAGAGATATTTTAAACAACAGATTTTGGTCATGGTACAAGGTTCGACTCTCACCATGACGTCTATCTTATAAGGGAATTTTTTCCAAAGGAAATTCACAAAAACTAAGCCTTTCAGTGTATTTTTAACTACACTGTTATAGTTACTACACACAGAGAAGTACTAACTCTGCTTTAATAATTTTCTCGAAAAGCAAATCTTGCCTCCATTTGACCAAAAGCAATCCAATTTAGCATTAAGTAAAGTGCAGGTACGTCCTCAATCTTTTAAGTAAATTCAGATGAAAACATAAAAGAAGACTCAGGTTAAGAAGAAACAAACAATACTTTGATACTCACCACCTCAAGGAAAATAAAGATTACATCAGTCAAAGTTTTTTTTTTTAATTAATTAATAATAATAATAAACAGTATAATAATAGTAATAATGATAATAGATCTGGGTTAAAATATAAAATAATTCTTGTTAAGAAAAAAACAAACTAACAGACAATAACTACATATTGAAATGTAATAACTAGCCTAATAAATCGAAATCTAATTTGTTCACAAATAACTGAAATTCTTCGAGATATTTTGAGACGAGGAGTTGTTCAGAAACGGGCCACGTATCTCCTTGTAGAACAACCTGTCTGATTAGATGGTTTGGCTCCCTTTCAAAAAGTGAACAATTTTGGACCAAATGTTGCCATGTTTATGGTTTATGAGCTCTGCAACTACAGCTAGGATCGGCCTAAATGTTAAAGCGATGGAAGTACGCGGCAGTCCTCCCATGACCTGTCAATGCTTGAGTCAACGTATAACTCATACGCATAGGTGACTTTAACCTGCTTTTAACAGTAACAGGAAAGTGGAGCTTTGTGAAAGAACCTTTCGTCGTAGCTCTCCATGCAGCTTCCCAACGCTCCAGAGACTTCTGTTTAATTATCCTGTGTACATAACTTGATGGAACATTAGAAAAGTCGCAAGCTATACTACAGTCCAAAGCAGCTTCCTTCGCAATCCTGTCAGCTTCCTCGTTCCCATAAGTCCCACAATGAGCTTTTGTCCAGCAAAGCCGCACATCCCATCTCTTTATAAACTGAAGGTTGTATAAAAGATCCCGAACACAACAGGCAGACTAGTTTCTGTTAGAGTTATCCGAGATCATCATTAAAGCAACTTGACTGTCCGTTCGAATAATAGCCGACTTCTTTTCTGGTTCAGGTTCAAGAGCGGTCAGCCAGCGCAATGCCATCTCTATAGCTAAAATTTCAGCCTGATTGTTCGAACACCAGTCAGTAAGCTTGACTGGTTTTCGAACCACTGTACTGTTGTAGAGTTCCTCTACAACTTCTGATTTGGTCTTGTTGAGAACTGCAATACCACAGCCTGCATTGAGATATATAATAGAGAGGGCATTGCCTATCTCAATACATTAAGAGGCCTGAAACATCTATTTGGGGCTCTCAGGGACTTTGTGTTACCTTAGTAAAACCGCCTTCAAGAGTGAGTAAGGTTATATTAAATCAATTTTTTCGGCTTCCTGCACATAGTTTGTATTTTGATTTGTATTTTTAGCGTTCTACTATATAATTTAATGTAATTTTATTATGATTATTTAAATATATTTATAAGGGAAGGTGATCAAGTTACTTTTTCGATGTTTCACAATTTAGCCTATAGGGCCCCTCTAGTAATAATATCTCTATGACAGCCAGTATCTAAACCAATTTTACTACCATCGGTGTATAGATTAAACTCAAACTCGCCTTCCTCACAGATATTGACTTTAATTGCTTTTGCCGGATGACTCCACTCTCTAACAGGTAGCAGCTGATCGACCTTAAATGCAGGATCCTCTACAACTGGTAGGGCATTTAATGCAAAATATTTTTCAGTGAGTTCCATGATCTTAATATCAATAGGAGTAATACCAGCAATGATACAGGAAGCCTCGTACGATTTTGTTCGAAAACCCTTGATTATTCTTAAAGCCATTAACCGCTGAACCCTCCGCAACTTAAGAATATTATACTTCTTTTGCTATGCTTCCGCAGACCAAAGCAATACAACCGAACGTTCCAGAAACGCTTCTGTTGGTTGTGTCGGCTTTGTATGTGTGTGTGTGTGTGTGTGTGTGTGTGTGTGTGTGTGTGTGTGTGTGTGTGTGTGTGTGAGTGTGAGTGTAGTCCAACACATGACAATACTTTTCTTGTATACATACGGTATAAATGAGGATAAATAAAAAATAATTAAATAAGTTTCAACCTAATAATTCAAACCTTCCTGATTTTGTTTTATATTTAAAACTCTTTCCAACACTTTAATCTCTGCTCAACGATATTTTTTTGCCCGGATTACCCGCTTCGACAACTTGGTCCTTAGCGGGAATCACTCCATCCAACCTGTGGTCTCATAAACTGTAACTCCCACCAGCTAACCAACCCTGTTGGGAATATTTTGACTTACATTATTATAATTATTATTATTTTTTTTCGTCTTATGCCGCATTTAACCTATTTTTTCGCGATGTATCACCTAGTGTATTAGAGAACCGCACCACATAACATCGTCATGCTCAGATATTATATTATTACTATACAAATTCATATCATTGATGATGTTTTTACTTTCAATAAAAACATCATACATAAAAAAAAGACAGTAAAAAATCATACATATTTAACGATAATATATTTAAATATATTTATTCATTTATGTTTTATTTATTTATTTACATTTCATTTATTTATCTATCACTTCATTTCCGTAATTTATGTTTTCTTTGTTATAATTTGTAATTTTATGTATAGGTTTTGTTTTGACATTTTTTGTCTTATTTGTTTAATATGCAATGATAATGACCTTCTGTTAAGTCGAAAGCGCTCTTCTTTACTTGTAATAAAATCTTTAACTGTAGAGAGACTTTTTATTCTTTCGTTTTAGTACAATGAAATATTATGCTTATTATTATGACATTTATGCTCATTCTAAAACATATAATTAATAATAATTACTCTCCCATATAGACATCATATTTCGCTTAATGTTTACACTGACGTTTTGTTTCTTGTATCAATAATTACTACATTTTAATTATTTAGACACTGCTTAAGCCAAGGATTCAAGATCCTTGTTTTAAGCATACAATCTAAAGTTTTAATTTAAATATCCTATATTATTTTTATTATTTGTTGTTGTGTTATTTGTTGTATTATTGATACAACTAGGAAGAATTTACTAAAATAATTAAAACATTTCATTTCGACCTATCTACAAGTCGAACTGCTAACAAGGGTTCATTGCAGTAAAAAAGAGGCAGAATAAGAAGAATATGTCAAGCTTTTTACTGAACTTGTGATTCCGATGCGGAAATTTTAAAGCAATTATTTTATTAGTTTTCTTTCAATTACTAGCATATTTTAGTTATTCTAATTGAGTTAATGTACAAATTATTTTATTGCTAATGTAAAATACGCGAAGAAATTGGGTTTGTTCGTGCAATGGGCTGTTTGCAGTTTGTGGCCTGTCCGGCGTTCGATAGAGGGATGTTAAAGACTCAGATTTGTATGTTATGAAAATAGCTCGTTGACAATTTATTATTATTTATTTTATAACACAAATATTTATTGCTCAAAATGTGGCACGAAGTAAGAAAGCAGGAGAAAAAGATTCGATGCATGATCGTTGATTACAAACGAAGAGCTGAGAGGAGAAAGGACTACTACGAAAAAATAGTAAGTTAAGCAAACCCATTATTTTATTTTGTTTGTGCTATGAGCTCAATTTTCGATGTTAAAATCATCTGGATATGTTGTCTGCTTATTTAACTAGTGTATTTTGTTCTATCCATACTATGTGTATTAGGACGTTCACACACTTCTAAATCAGCGGATCGAATTAAGTACGATATCTAATTACAGTAATTAGTACGTTCACACACACTCTAGATCCGCGGATCGTATAGAATACGTATACAATACGGTCAACTAACTTCACGGTTCTTGCAGCGTATTTGTTTAGTCGATCGAGTGATAACTGATCCCGTCAAAACATGGCGTCTTGTATAGTGAAGCTTCACTTTTGGTTATAAGGAAGTTTAAAACAAAAAATATATTTATTTAAATTGTGATTTCTTTGCATAATAATAAAGTTACACTAAAGAAAATAATATTCCAAAAGTTATTTGATCAAAAACGGTTATATAGAAGTGAAATAAAAGTTCGACGAGAAGGTTATCCGTTAAATACGATCGTCTCTAAAGGTACACACACAAAAAGACAGCGTATCGGGGGATCCATTTAGATTCCATCTCCCTAGTTCTAGCGTATGCGATCAGATCCCCTCCGCATGGTTCATACAGCTTAAATTACTGTATTGAGAGATCATACTCTATACGATACGCGGATCTAAAGTGTGTGTGAACGTACTAAATGTTAGCTGTATGAACCATGCGGAGGGAATCCAATAGGATATGTTAGAACTAAGGAGATGGAATCCAAATGGATCTCCCAATAAGCTTTATATATCTGAGGCGAACTTTTATTACCCTTAAATAACCATTTTTCATCAAATAATTTTTGAAATATTATTTTTAGTGTAACTTTACATGATGTTTTGGCAGGATTAGTTATCACATAATCTAATCAGTTGACTAAACTAATACGGTCATACATGCTACAGACCCTCATAAACCCTACTTTGTTGTGCACAGTAGGGTTTATTTACATGCAATGGCAGCTTTAGTAGGTTTTTGACTTTTTAGAGACTAAGCAGTGTATTTTTACTTCTCTTTTAATTTTTACATTATTTTTATTTTATATATTTTTTAAGAAAACAGCAAATAATCTGAAGAGATTTCTTTTTCTTATGCAAGAAATCCACTTTTCTACTAAATTATACATTATTTTAATAGTCTTTAATTTTGATTTCTTTTGTTTTAGAAAGCTGACCCCACTCAGTTCTTGCAAGTGCACGGTAGACCATGTAAGATTCACTTAGACCCTGCTATTGCTGCTGCTGGTGATAGTTCTACTGTTATGTATGTATATTTATTTAAATTCCTGATGACCTGTGGAATATAACTCATTGAAGATCAACAAAAAGTTGTTATTATGCATTATTAATCAATTATTCGACCACTCCATTTTTTGATCGTAAATTAAACAAACTTTAGACTATGTTATGAAACAATTAATTTTATTTTTTGCCCTTAATAAATAATCGTTTGGGCAAAGTATGTATGTACAATAGATTGTTTTGGACAGACAACTTTGCAAAAACCACTCGGGAGGCCTTAAAGATCCCAGAAACTGATGATTCCGGTAGCATCCCAGTTTCAGAATGATATATAATCTGTATGTATGTATGTACAAGATTTTTGATCTTAGATATTTCTATGGGACACAATTATTTTTGAACGCTCTCTCGGATCAAAATGAAACTTAGGTACAAAAATGAACCTTGTTAATGTCCCGAACCCTATTGTTTATGAAACATGTGTGATGTAATTAACCCACAATAATGACCTACTAAACATTTTAAAAAATCACAAATTTTCAACATGTGTCAAGGTCAGTCTGACATTTTTTTTATTGTGTATTTCGTTTATAATCACTTTACGTCATTAGTTACATTTTATAATCAGTATTAGTTCTGGTCTTATTGATTGACATATATAACATAATGTAAACAAATCACTTTTTTGACTATTACATTTGAAAATGTAATTATATCGTGGCATTAGGCCACTTATATAAACTAGTAATGTAACAACAGCACCCCGAGCGCTGAGGCCTTGAAGTGGCCAAAGGCCTCTTGTTCTTGTTTCTGTGTACAAACAAAGTAATTAACTTTCAATAATGCCTCAGCAAAAATTTATGAAATTCAACAGTAAATAAAAAGTTGGATCCATTTGTGATTTGGCACCAATGGAGCCGTCTCAAGGAACGGTAAATGTACCAAGTTTTATCAGCATTATTAGTTTAGTTTTTATCAAATTGTATGTATATGTTCTTAAAAAATCATTAAAAAATGAAATTATCTAGTTAAGTTGAAATTTTGCATGAGAGTATCCTGTAAATGAAATAAATAAGTATACAAAGTTTCATTTTAATAAGGCAAGTTTGTCAGTGGTTTTAGTTGAATCTCTAGTGACATGGAGCAAGGCTATTACTTGCATGGATGACCACTGGGAATAAAACAAAGGGTTTTATAGTCAACAGATCAATTACATTATAAAATAGGCGATCATATTAAGACAAGCAAAGTGAGTCCCAAGTGGTGATGACATGCGCAGTAAATCCATTATTGTGAGGAAAAGTTTCAAGTTACCTGCTACCTAATTTTTTAATGATATTGTATCAACCTGTTAAATGTTATAGTATTTTTATCAATTATATTTTGTTTTCAGGATGAATTGGGCTGGTTCACCTGATGTATTAATAGATAGATTTGATGTCCGTGCTCATTTGGACTATATACCTGAAAACCATGGGTCTGACTCAGAAGATGATGGTTTGAGTTACGATGAACGCTACGTTAATTACGAGAGGTATAGAATTTTGGTTCAGAATGATTTCATTGGAGGTGAGTTTTATAATGCTAATACCTTGGTATTTCTCAACATGTCTTCTGCTGATTCAAAGCATGTATTTTGAGAATTGTTTAACTCTATTTTTGACCTGGTTGGTGAAGATTGTAGTCCTATTTAACCATAGAAATAAAATTTGACATAAAAGAAAATGAAAAAAGAATCAATTTCAAATTAAATAAAGCCAAATATTAACACTTTGACTGTGGCAGAAAGTTTCAAAAGTGTTACTTAGCTGCAGACTTTTTTTTTACTTAATATTGTTTTGCAGCCATTACAATGAACTACAATTATAAAATTATTAAACCTTCACTTCTGTCAATTTATAGTTAAACTAGATTACTGAAAGATCCGATGTGTATACAATATTGATTATTGTATTAGATTACGTATTCAATAATTAATTAATGTATATAATTTATGTAATAATGTTATATTTGAGTATATATTTTACATATTTGATAGTTGTGAAATAAATTGAAAAAAAAAAAAATGAAACAAATACTATAATGCAAATGCAATTGACTGACCTATAAAAACCTAATTAATGAATATTTACTTTTAGATACTTAGATATATAAATATATTAACTCAGTGATAACTGAATATTGATTTTGAAGACAATACTACTTTTAATTTTAATTTATTTTTAATTCTGATGATAATTAATTCATTCTTTCCTAATAGTGTTTTAAACTAAATCATTTTTATATATTTCTTCTTTATTTATTTTCTCTTCGTAAATATGGTTATAAGTATCTTTTTGTACAAAATATATATTACCTAAACACTCCAGCCTTCCTCGTGCACGATCTTTGCTCATTCAAAAATGTGATATTTAACTAATTTTAGTTTTTAATTAATAGTGTTTGTAATTTTTTTAAAAAGCAGGATAAATTACTTTTATTTTATTTATTTGCTTTAGTTTGTCTAATAGTAAGCTTTTTTATTTAATTAAAATATAATAAAATATATCAAAGGGCAATGCAATGAAATAACTCTTAGCTACTAAAACTAAATCTCATATACTACTACTTATTCTTTTATCAATCTATCTTACATTATGCTATTAATCCAAAAATATTAGTGATTATATTCCAAAAAAACTATTTAAGTGTAAATGGGAAAGAACTTAAAATAGCTGTATGCAGTTCAATGTTTAAGACATAATTTAACTTCAAATTATAATTAATAATAGTAATAAATTATGTTATAATAGTAGTAGTAATAGTAGTAAAATTATGCTATTCTGATGTTCTAAAAGCATTTAACTTTTCAAAAATACTAGTTGGCAAGGTTAAGATAAAAGATTGCATATTATAATGACAACTTTTCATGTACATTCTATGAATATATTTTCTAATTTATTTATTGATTAAAATCAAATTTAACGAATGTAACCTATAATTTAATAATCATTTAGACATTTGTTAAAATTTTTAAACTTAATTTTCATAAAAAATTTGAACAATGTGTTTGGTCAGAGGAGAGGTAAAATATCCACCTAATTGTGGGACCTATCACTTGCTTATTTAAATATGTGGCTAGTTCTCCATCCTCATATTTTGTATTAGATACAGTGGGACTGAGGTGTCAGGGTATGAAAAAATACACTTCAAAGTTTTCAAAAATTATCAGATCTCATTTCCTGAGACCTGCTGCTGTCAAAGGAATATAGCCTTGTCTTATTACTTATTATTATTATCTGTTTTTGGTTTCCGATCTTTGGTTAAATATCTTATTATAATAAATATGCTGTATTATTTAATGACCTGTAGTACCAATCCATATTTAAGATTCCCATAAATGTTTTGTGGCATTGTAGTTTCAAGTTTAAGTTAAATTTACTTTTCAAATAGGCCTTGCATCAATAAATAGAAATATTATTAAAAATATTATATTAGTCTTATTTAAAGTCAGTCAAATTAAAACATTTAATGTGTTCAAATTTAGCAGGAGTGGACATAGTGACTCTTTTTTTTAAGGAATTGTGGGCAAATATAAATAGCTGGAATCTTTGAGGACATTTTCTTTTGTGCTAATTCTATCTTTCACTTGACCTTAAATTTAATTAATTTAAACTCAAAACACAACTTGACTGAGAGAATGGTGGCTACTAAAAAGTGGCCCAGTATTTCTATTAGCACTATATGTTTGCTTTACTATCTTGAGCCATGCTTTCATAAGTCAATTTTTAATTTATTGTTTGTATTCCTCATCAAATTTTTAAATGATCTCATATATTATTACTTCCATTTGCAGTTTCAGAAGAAAAATTTTTACATCAATTGCATTTAGAGGAACAGTATGGTGCTTCTACTAGAACTGGTTTTGTCCCACCCCCTATAGAAGGCAAGAAAAAGGTGACTGGAGCTGCTATAGGATATAACTATGAAGATACAAGTAATGCTAGTGTTAGCAGTAGTGGTATTGGAGCTAGTATGCCAACTGATTTAATTCCGTTACCCCCTGGTACTGAGGATGAGACTGAAGCCAAACCTCAGGATGAAGAGGAAGATGAAGACGATGATGATGATAGTGATCTTGATTTTGGTATGTTGATAAGTTAAAACTGGTACATGATATTTATTTACAAGTACTTGCTTCTTAAAAGAAGATAATACTTTAGAAGTAAATGTGTAAGAAACATTTAAAAATAAGGAAAAATAAGAAACAAGTCTTTCCACTGATGTTATAATTTAATAACAGAGCCATCTTTTAGACTTAACAGTCCATCATCAGTGCCTAACAAACAAAGTATAAAATACAATCTTACAAAAAACTATACAAAAGGCTTAAAAAATTAATGTTAAATTACAAGTCATTACAAACATCAAAATGATATTTAGAATAAATGTAATCCATAAAATGTACAAAAAAATTATATGTAAGTATGTATGCATAATATTAGGCATAATATGGAGGCGCTTTAGCTAAAGCACTCCAAAACATCGTCGCCGCCCCACTTTCCTCTCTCTTGTTAAGCATTTTATCTCCACTTTCCTTAACATTCCTTGCAATTTCCACATTTCTAAGAAATTCATGATACGGCCTTTTTTGGCCATATGTAAAAAATGCCTCCTCTTCAGTGAAGTGCTGATAGAGCCTACTATTTTGCTTGCGGAAGTGCTCTTTAATGTAGGCTAATCCGGTTTGTCTTACATAGACAATTCTACAGCCTCCAAACTTAGTGCATAAATACCACTTTGTGTAGGGAATGTAAAGTACGGAAACCAACATTGAATCCATTCTTTCTCATTACCTTACCTATTATCTCTGATACGATACATATGAGGGCAATGAATGCCATTGTAGCACATCTTCAGTCGGTAACGCCTCCACCACTGTATTTGTATGTTGTAACACCTGCTTTCTCTTATTATCCTGTTCAAAACATCTAATGTTTATGTTCTTATCAAATAAATAAAAGATTTAATATATCTAAGGATGCAGTTATACTTAAGCCAAATATATAAATTTATTGATTCCATCAGTTTTAGTTATTATTGTAATTAATAATACAATAATAATAATATAATAAAACACCATAGGTTTTACTGTAAACTCACAAAATTTGACCTTGTGGAAGAACAGTTGTAAATCAGGCTATATCGCATGTGGAGTGTGTTCACCTGTAGAACTAATATCTGCTCTATTGCTGTACTCACTGTGTACTAATAAATGCCTTTATCTTGTCATTTTCTGTGTATAGATGTGTGTGTGGATGTGAATCAAGTGACAACTCAACAAGCTCATGAATTAAATAATTGCTCTCTTACCTATGGCATGGAAGGAAATGATTTCTTCAGTTTTCTTACTAAAGATAAGGAGGAAGCTGATAATCTTAGAATAGCTAAAGAAATAGAAGAAGAAAAATCTATGTATTCAGTAAGTAGATAGTTTAGAATTAGGATGGTATTTTAGATTTGACTGTGAGTGGGGCTCCTAGTTGTTTCATGTCATATGAGCATGTCATGTTTAATTGCATATGAGCCTGCCTCTCAGACAATTCATGTTCGATCCTGGTAGAGTCTTCTAGGGTTTTATGGGAGATGAAAATGCTTTTACGTGCCATGCTTTGAAAAGACGTTAAGGTGGTGGTTTGGAGTCTGTGCGATTTCAGGTACTTGAAAAAAACATCCTAACTCTAAATAAACCTGGTTTTTATGGCTCGATAGTAGCTTATATAAAATAAATACATATTTCTGGCTTATAGTTTGAAAATTTGAAATTGTAGTCTTGTTGTTGAAAACTTGCAGTGTTTAGTAAAGTTAATGGATTCTTATAGTGAAGACACAGCTCTTTAGTGGATGAGACTTAAAATTCTTGTTCTTGCACTAATAATGTTTAGAACACTATTTTCTATCTGATGGAATTAGCAGGAAGGGCCCAACAATGTGCTTTACTTTCAAGGGGATCTATTGCCTCTCCCTAATTACTTTCACTAGATCATTGCACAAACATCAGTAAAGTCTTCCATTGCAGAAGATTGGGACAGTGTGGTTTTGTTTTTGTACGTGTTATGATAACTGCTGTAAACATTAACCGATCATAATGAAACTTAGTATACAAGTAGTAATAATTAGTCTTCAGAGCTGCATATTTTTTGGTTTTAGTGCAACAAATATCTTTAAAATGGCAACAAATATAAAAAAAATTGAGCCAAAAATCATGTTGCATATTATTTTAAAGATCTTGGCAGAGTAGAAAAAGAAAATATATAATATGTATAAAATAATCAAAATTATAATCAATATAAGCTGACCATTTCAACCTTCCAAGACGTTGGGTTGATACAATGCATTCCTAGTTACTTTAGTTATAACGAGATTCATGAACATTTTTTGAGACAGGTATAAGCCTCACATGAACTTAAGTAATGGTCTAGAGAGTATAGATGCAACATTGTTAATAACATGTTTAAATGTCTACCTCTGCTACCCTTCTTTTAGCAAATGTTTAATTTTAGGGTCGGAAATCAAGGAGAGAAAGAAGACTTTATAGGGAAAAACAGTTGGCTGGGAGAAAAATTAGCCCTCCTAGGTTAGTTACTTTTTTTATCATTTTAACAAATTTTGTTTTCTGCTGAAACTAGCTGGTCATCTGGGTCTATTTATGTATATTATCACGTGAAGTTTTAGTTCTTATAAAAAGTATAATATTACAGTGTAAATATCAATCAATGATCTTGAATGTTGGAATTGTTGGCAATGTTGCAGTAGGAACTTTTCCGACCCCATGGACTTTGTATGAGATAGAAAAATAGGAGCAAACTTACCATGGTTCTAGAGCAATAAAAGGTGTGAAAAGCAGGTTATATAACAATGATAAGTCGAGTTTCTTTCTCATTCGGTGTTTTTTGCAATTAAAGCTACCTTTGTTGCTTTTTAAAACAATTAAAATAAAACAGTTACAAAAAGAAAAATATTATGTTTTACTATTTGCATATGACCTTCTCAATAAGCAAAACAACCAGAACCCATTGGGAGGTAAGTTGCTTCTAAATTTATGACCTGTACAGTTACTGTAATTATTGCAGTTTGTTTTTAGCTGATATTTTGTGATGGATTCTTCCCTATTTTTCTATTCTTAATGGGGTGACTTTGCTATATGATGAATGGACTTAATGGGTCATCCCCTTTATCCAACATCCTTGGTACCACCTGGTTAATCTACCACTTTAAGTTAAATTTTTAAAGTTTAATAAAAGCAATCATATTTTTAATTATTACATGTTTCTCTCCATTTATCTTATTTGACAGTTATGCGTCTAGAAAGAGCCCAACATACAGTGACTTTAAGAAACAGCTAAGAGAGAATTCAAGATCAAAAAGTCCTTCTCCTGATAATTCAGGTCAAATTACTTATATAACAAGCTTTGGTGAAGACGAACAAGCTGCAGCAGAATCTTTGAAAACAAATTTGTAAGTTTTAAAAGTTTAATTATTCAAATTGATTTCTTCTTCTCTTTAGCTTAGATTAATACTATCTAGCTTAGATTAAAGTCTGTAGGAGCGTCACCGTCGCTGATAAGAAATTGACAACAAAAGGGTGATCCTTTGGGGATTGATCCCTAAATTCATTATGGGGTTCTTTTTGGTTTTTCTTATTTGTGACAATTATTTCTGTAAATTTTTTATCAAAGTGCTATAATTTAATTAATTTTT
The DNA here is from genome assembly GCA_018340805.1 of Microvelia longipes. Classification (NCBI taxonomy): domain Eukaryota; kingdom Metazoa; phylum Arthropoda; class Insecta; order Hemiptera; family Veliidae; genus Microvelia; species Microvelia longipes. Next base: position 61,280,400 of record JACMZG010000008.1, read on the forward strand.
AAGGTGTATAAACTCAGTAGAATCACTATTTTATTGAAATCAGTTTGTCTAAACAAATAAAGAATTATTATTTTATTGAAAAATAGGGTTTTAATGGGTTGTCAGGAGTATTTAAATTGAGTAATATGAAGGTGAAAATCACAATATAGTGTTTTATTAAATTTTTTGTTAGTTAATGTTACTTTTAAATAATTTTAGTTTGCACAAACACACTAAATTACCTTTTTATTGCATTAAATTCTTTAAATTAGTTGTAACAGTTATTTCAATTAACTGATTACAAGCTGGTTTAAACCCTAATGGTGTTTTAATTAATTAATTGTTAATCAATTTTATTTACTCACTAAAATATTTAATAACTAATTTAATTAACTTTTTTGTAAAACGTTAGTTAAAATTATCCGTTTAGGTTTTATTATTTCTGGGTTAAATGGGACAAATCCAAATCTAAAAGAGCCTGATTCTATATTTAAAATCTTGGAATAATCAAAGTATTTTTCTATAAAGTAATGACTTTTTTAGCACTGATGGTTCTATTAACTCATTTATCACAAATTAAATAACAATAAAGAAATTTGTATTGGCTCCCCTGCTAATCCTATGATAAAAAAATGTTTGATCACCCTTTCGTTTTCCTACCATTGGGATTGCCAACCTCACAACTATATCTTTGAATCGCGAATTGATAACAGCCAAGCTGGTTCACTGGTAGTCTTAAGTAATGCTGCCACCCTAACAATATACAATTTTCTTATGATAAAGTTGGCAATACTTCCAGTTGCTGGATTATTATGTTATATTTTTAATTAATGATCAATTATTCATTAATACTAATATAAATTGTTGTACATTATAATTATTGAAGCATTTTACATTTTATTAGCTGGTCTTTTATGAACTTTCTGCATTAATGGATATTTATGATATATTTATAAAATAATGCTTAGTTGTTAGGGTGGTGGCCCTACTAAAGACCTCCAGTGAACTGTCTTTTGAGTTATCAGTAGAATTCCATTGTGTTTAAGTTTTATGCTCCTTCTATCCTAGTATTATTCTAAGCTCTTCATGTACTATAATATAGCACACAGTTATAATCAGTTGACAGTGTGGGAAAATTTGTGTGAGGGTGCCAATGTGGCAAGTTTTGGATGTTAAACCACAACCTCAATTTCATATCGTACCAACACATAGTGTTAGTTATATAATATTGTGGCTATAGTTTGCAAATAAAATTGAATTTTCCCAGGATATAATTAAAACCGTGTAACCTTGCAGGGCCAATAGGTAAGCAGTATGAAATAAAAACAAGATAAGACATCAAAATTGGTCATTTAATTTTTAAATTGACATTTAGGGTCAATTTAAAAATAAATACCCATTATAATCCAGAAAAATTTTGCATTTGGTGTCATCATGGTGCTTTTTAGTGAATTTACAAAGCAATATTGAGCTATTTCTTGTAAACTTGTTTAACATCTCTATTACTTGCAAGCTTATTTGACATCTCTATTACTTGCAAGCTTGTGAACTTCTCTATGACTTTGTTAAGTTATGTAAACTTGTTTAATTTTAGTTTTATGAGTTTATTTCTTGATCCTACTAAGGTTACAACAAGAGGTCCTATTTTCTCTTAGATAATTAGATTTATCCCTTTACCTCACATCTTCTGAATCTGTTTCTATAGATGTTTATTGAACATAATCTTTCTTTTATGATTTCTTTTCCCTTAAATTCTGGCTAACTGGCCTTTATAATCCTCGATTTTTTGCAATGGCTGACTTCTCCCAGATGCCTACACCACCTTCAAGCTCTCTTTGTTATGTGAACAAACCACTTCAACTTCTCCAAGATTTTGGAGTTAGTTCAAGTCTAACACCAGCCTTGTGAGTGTTTAAATTTAGCCTTCTTTTACACTATTTCGATTTTCCTTATTATTCGAACCAACCGTTGACTTAGCTCAGTTTTTCTCTCTTAAGTGCAGTGCTTAATTAGAGTAATTAACCAAACCTTCCGTGCCGTTGCTGCCACCCGGTTTAGTGTCGGTTACCGTATTGTGCTGTTACAACTGTTATACAGCGTTACCAATCTTTAGTGCTTGTTTGTGCACACAGGATTTACCTCACCATACTACCACATTCTACCATCATTCTACAACCAGGCCAGATTTCACCTCTTATATTTTAATAACTATTGGATCCCTTTAACCAATTACTTTGCCATTGCCATCATTATTAGTAGATTCTATGCCATTACATCTGTTTTAATCTATTATTATATTATAAAGGACATCAACCTAGTTATAATTATTTTATTTTTTTGTAATGCTAAATCTGATTTGTCTTATTTTTAAGGGTAAAATATTATATGTTTAAAACCTAGCCTCCTGTTTGTCGTATTTAATTTTATCCAGTTTATTTTATTTTATTTTAATATACAGTCTCTTACCACCAACATATTTTTGGTCCGTTCGAGCCAAGGGATATTTTTAATTATGTTAATTGTCTTGTATAACCACATTATAGATCCCAAGTCCTTTGTTTAGTTCATGTGGTTTACTAAGATTTTAATTTTAATGATTTTTATATCCAAAATATATTTACCCAGCTTAAATAAGTCAGATTATTTTGTATTTTTATGTGTAATTTGTTGTTTTTAAATTTTTTAAAGACAATTATATGTGTTCTAGTCTTCTTATAGAAACAGATTCCTTTTTCATTTGTTTGCCTAAATTGGCTTTGCCATTTTAATTTTTACATTTTCTTGTCAATTTATATTTAGTATTTCAAGTAAAGTTTTGCTTTAGTTTCCCTATCTGTTTCAAGTTCCTATTTATTGTTATTTTATTTTTTATCCATTGCTATTGCAATTTTTCCATCCAGTGTAATTACAACTTTCCTACCCATTGTAATTACAACTTTCTTACCCATTGTAATTACAACTTTCCTACCTATTGTAATTGCAATTGCCTATTTATTGTAATTGACATTGTCCTATACATTGCTATTGTAATTTTTCCATCCATTTACATTTTAGCCTACCAATCCATGTTTTGTTGTAAGTTTCTAACCTATTTTTATTGTCATTTATCAAACCTATTTTTATTGTAGTGATCCCAGCTATTTTTATTGTAATTTCCTAACCCATTTTTATTGTATTTTCCGATCCATTTTCATGAATTATTTCCAATTTATTAAGTTTTACTTTTTCCAAATCCATTATTATTCTAACTTTCCAATCTCCTTTGTTTTAAAATTCCAATTAGTATTTTATTTACTAATTTCTTACTCCTATTGTTTTTTTTAATTTCCTTATCCGTTCTTATTTTTAATTTGCCTATTTATATAATTTTATTTTATTGCCTTATGTTGATATAATTTCCCCATATATTTTTCATTTGAACTTGCCTATTTATCCCTTTTGATTGCAAGTTACAAATCCATTTTTACTTTACCTATTCATAATTTTTATTTATATTTTCCTATCCAGTTTTATTTCGATTTGCCTTCATAATGAGCATAAAAGAGTCCAATTTAGGTTTTGAAATCCCTTCCCTTTATCTAGGTAACCCACAAGAAAACCTACCTCCTAATTTACTCCTTAATCCTCATTATATTTCTTTGAGTTTAAACAAACAAAGTTCTTTTGTTGATATAACGTCCAAAATACGAATAGGTAGAGCCCAGCTTAAAATTTTAAATGGGATGTGAACCAAATGTATGACATGGGTAAACGTGTCGTAAGGATGGTGATAAACTGTTTCCAATGAATTTAAAGGATGTTGGTCAGTTTAAATATGCTCCAAAAAGAGTATTTGTATCTTTTCCTTGCCACCCAGTCCAGTGCTATCCTAGCACATCGAGAGGATCTATTTCCTTTAGACGAAGACACCCAGAACCTATGCCAATTTAATACCAAGTTTTTTGATATTACCCAGTTCGAGTTAAAACTCAAGTCTACTATGTCTTCGCCTGTACCCTCTCCTCTTCCAAGTCCTTCCTTTATAGACCAAGCCTATTGTGACCAGATGTTTGATCCCAACACCCGAGCTAATAGATCCAACCACCATATTTTGATGTGCCTGTGTTTAAAGGTGATATATCCGAATGGCCTAAATTTAAAACAAGTGTTTAAATCCATTGTCCATGATAATCTAGTGTCCCTATTTCCGAAAAATTCTATTGTTTGTCTACCAATTAAAAGGTGAACCTTCAGCCTTAATTTCTCCTATGCCTTAGAAGAATCTACGTATAGTGAAGGGATGCTTTACTTAAACTATGACCAAGAGCATTAGCCAAACCCCAATTGACAAATCTTCTCCCAGTAAATTTGTAAGCTTACTTCATCTAATATTGAACCAGGGTCAACTAATAAGCTAAATAGCCTTAAGCCTAACAAGTCTAATTATCCTTTTACAGTTGAACCCGCTCCTTATAGTTGTAAGTCACTTAATGCTAAGCAAATCCCTGCTTATGCTAATAAGTTTGACACCTTGCTGTTGCAAATCGAGGTCACTTACTTTACCTATGTCCTAAATTCAAGAGCTACCTATTAAAGATCGTAGGAGTTTTGTTAAAGGCCAAAAATCTGTTTTTGTTGTTTCCGATCTCATAGAGTTTCACATTGTACTTCCCTTAAGCGCTGTATGGTTAATGAATGTGGATTAAAGCACCACAGTCTTCTCCATATACATTACTCCAAACAAACTCTCCCTCCTATGCAATCCAATGGCAATCATCCTCCTAACCTAAAGCCTACTGTCGCACATGCTATTGAACCTCCTAATACTTTATCCAATCCTTTTGTTGTTAATAACTATGATCGTTTTACACAAGTCCCTTTTAGCACTGTTAATGTATTTACCAATGATATATGGTATAATGTACAACCGATGATACTGTTAATGATGATAATGATGATGATAATGATGATAATGATAATAATGATGATACTGTTACCGATGATAATGTACAACCGAATGATACTGGTGATTGATAACTGTGCCCATTTTTCCTTAATTTCCGCTAATTGTGCTAAACACTTTGGTGTATCCTCCCAAGTTTCTTTTCAAGGATCTGGTTTAACGCCACTTCCTAAGGTCCGAGAAAAATTAAGCTGCACTATTGTTTTAAGAATTGATCCTAGTAAAAGATTAGAAGCAATTTTATTACCTGTTCTTGATATCTTTGGTAGTAATATGCCAACTGCTCCACTCAATCCTATTTCAACTAGCAATCTCGCTAATCTTAATTTTTGTAATCCTGGCCCAATAGATTTTCTTCTTGGTGGAGATTTTTACCTTAAAATCCTATGTACCGACCCTCTTCCTAAAGGTGAAAATGGTTTTAGTGCTATTTCTACTGTTTTTGGTAAATTCCTAATAAGCCCTATCCAATTCAGCCAAGAAAATGATTGTATTATTAGTTTAATATTCTCTCCATCATGTGAATCCATGTTTATTCCTAATCAAACACCGGAGGAAACGTTACCTAATCCGATACCTTCCAAAGAAAACCCTGATCAAAATGTTGTTCCACATAATGGTCAGTGTTCCAATGTGATTTCTCAAGTTCCAATTCTAACCAAGGATATTTTTCCTAATCTTAATATGACTAGGTTTGTTCCGAAGTCACTTCCATCTTATTACTCTAATATAAAGCCGTCCAATAAAGTTTCCATTCCTTCCTCAATTTCAAATGTTTCCACAATTGATCTACCTGAAAGTATAATTTATGAATCCTCTTTGCCTAACTATTCCTCTGAAAAATTTCCTCCTCCACACAAAGATGAATCTGCCATACTTCCCAAACTTAAGGTTAAGTTTTTATTTGATTGTTTCCAGGCTAAGAAATACTTTCTTATGCTGAATCGTCTCTATGTTTGGATTTGCCTTATTATTCCCCCTCTTATGTCTTTGAAGTCGAATACTGTAAAACCTTGTTTTATGAAGATAACTTTAATAATAATACTCCAGTCCCTATTTTAATACCTTCTGCAGATGAGAATGAGATGTTTTCTTATTGCCATTTATTCTCAACTACAATGTTTACTTATACTAATCATAACTATTCCAATTTTCTATTCTCCTGTTCTATTGGTATCTCCTTCCACTCCAACCTGGAGTTGTTAACTCCCTTTGTAAAGATTTTATTTTTTGATATTTGTACGGTCTTAATGAGGTTACCAAACTTCTCACATTCTAGCCAAGTTTATAAGCCAACTGTCCTCAGCCAACTTTATTTCAATTATAACTTTATTCAACTTAATAGTTATTAGGATACTCAATATTTAACTAGCCATTTTGAAAAGGTAACCTTCTATGTATATTGAAGTGTTCGTTGATCTTTCCAATGTTAAACTGACCTCATCAAATGATGAATTCATCTTATCCGTCTTTCAGCCCAAACTCATGCTGGCACCTTCCATTTCTCAATGTCTTCTACACTTTCCACTATTTTCTTATGTTAATGTTAACCCCATTAGTTCCAACTGTTAGATCACCTTGTTTTCTCTAGCCCTTCCTTATGTTTCTTAATTCTTAAATACCATCAATGTTATCCTTCCTTATAGTTATCTGTTGTTTCAGATCCTTTGTGATTTCCAAACCTGCTTCCAGGGCTATGTCTGCAGGAAACCCTTTTCTTCTTTCCAAGTGTTTTGTTTTCTTATGCTGTATGTTTCCTAGTTGTCCTTTTGCTCAATTTCCCTAGGTATTCTCAGGGTGGCGGACATTCCAATACCCTGGTTGATCCTAACTTAGTTCATCTATCCATTCCTATTGATATCAATGTTTTCCAAGTCAATAAACCATCCAGGTTTTCCCACATGTATTCCTAAGCTGCCCTTCCTCCTCATAGTTATATGTTAGATAGTTTGGAGCCAAAATGGATCCACTCACCTGTCCATGGGCCCAACTTGGGGCCATCAAAATTGTTCCTCCACCTCTTATAAAGCGATACCGCTTTAGGTGGGCGGAATGTTAAGTTATGTAACTTGTTTAATTTAGTTTTATGAGTTTATTTCTTGATCCTACTAAGGTTACAACAAGAGGTCCTATTTCTCTTAGATAATTAGATATCCTTTATCACATCTTCTGAATCTGTTTCTATAGATGTTTATTGAACATAATCTTTCTTTTAGATTTCTTTTCCTTAATTCTGGCTAACTGAGCCTTTATAATCCTCGATTTTTGCAAATGGCTTGACTTCCTCCCAAGATCGCTACCACCACACTTTCAAGCTCTTTTGTTTGTTATGGAACACCCTTCAACTTCTCCAGATTTTGGAGTTAGTTCAATCTAACACCAGCCTTGTGAAGTGTTTAAAAGAAGCCTCTTACACTATTTGATTTCCTTATACTTCGAACCAACCGTTAGACTCAGCTCAAAGTTTTGCTCCTCTTTAAGTGCAGTGCTTAATTAGAGTAATTAACCAAACCTTCCGTCCGTTGCTGCCACCCCGGTTTAAGTGTCGTTACCGTATTGTGCTGTTACAACTGTTAAACCAGCGTTACCGAATCTTTAGTGCTTGTTTTGCAACAAGGTTTACCTCAACCACTACCACCATTCTCATCATTCTACAACCAGGCCAGATTCACCTCTTATATTTTAATAACTATTGGATCCTTTAACAATTACTTTGCCTTGCCATCATTATTAGTAAGATTCTTGCCATTACATCTGTTTTTAATCTATTATTATATTATAAAAGGACACGCTCACCTAGTTATAATTATTTTTATATTTTTGTAATGCTAAATCTGATTTGTCTTATTTTTAAGGGTAATATTATATGTTTAAAACTAGCCTCCTTGTTTGTCGTATTTATTTATCCAGTTTATTTTATTTTATTTTAATATACAGTCCTCTTACCACCAACAACTTGTAAGCTTGTTTAACTTCTCTATTACTTGCAAGCTTGGTTAACTTTTCTATTACTTGCAAGCTTGGTTAACTTCTCTATTACTTGCAATTTCTCTACTTGGTTAACTCTTTTACCTCAACTAATTTTTTTGGAAAAAATGAATTGGAGGAAACTAGGAAGGTTAAATTGTTGTCCTTTTACTTGTCCCCATTTATACTGTATGAATATAGGAAAAGTATTGTGTTAGCAAATGAAATGCGTAACCAGGATGTCACCAGAATTATCTGTTTCTAGTGTGTAAGATCTCCTGAGTGGTATTCACAAAGTTTTCTGTCTGTATGTGTCTGTTATCATCATATATCCTCATGTATTTGTGATCAAGAGCTAAAACTTAGTACGATAATCAATCTTTAGATCTAGTTTTGCTATCCGAAAAATAATTTTCATATGACATCATTAACTGTAAATAATGACTCAGCAAAAATATTGAAAATTTGTTTCTATTGATTTGAGATTTGGCACGAATCCATATGTATGACCAACATATTTGATAAGTTTCATCTCATTATCAGCATTAGTTAAATTTTTATCCTATGACTTGTATACGTTTTTTTTTTAAAAGAAAAATAATCGAATTTGGTACCAGCAGGTAGTACAAGTGTATTATTTTACTTAAGTATAAATATACTTAGTTTCATTTTAATACGGCTAGTATATCTACGGGTTTTGTTGGGTCATAAAAGTTAAGCAGCATCAAGCTAGGTCAGTGTCAGGATGGGGGACTGCTGGGAATAAAATTAATGTATTTACTATCTAAGGACGAGCAAAGTGAGTCTGAAGACTTGTTGCAGTATAAATTTGGCAACCTATATATTCTGAGTATGAGTGAAGCAGTTTGAAGTAGAGAGGATGAGCGAATCAGTTTGAAGTAGGGAGGATGAGCGTATCAGGTTTGAGTGGGAGGATGCGCACAGTTGAAGTAGGGAGGATGAGCGAATCAGTTTGAAGTAGGAGGAGAGCGATCAGTTTGGGGAGGAATGAGGAATCAGTTTGAAGTAGGGAGGATGAGCGAATCAGTTTGAAGTAGGGAGGATGAGCGAATCAGTTTGAAGTAGGGAGGATGAGCCAATCAGTTTGAAGTAGGGAGAATGAGCGTAGTTAATCCAATGTTGTGAGAAAAAGTTCCGAAGTACCATGTACCCTATTTTTTTTTTCAAATGCTATTTTAGTGTTATATTTTATTTAATAAGAGCATCCTATGAATGTTTTTATGTGTTCAAACATGTCTTGAAACTCTGTATTTCTTTAATAAGAGGCAATTCCTATGTCTAGTATTCTGGGGGTTTTTTTAATTAAAATCCGGAGGAAATAATTTCCTAGGTACTTAGACCTCGTATGGGGGTCCATTGTACCTGATTCTGGGGGTTTAATTGATATTAAAGACTTTCAAGAGTTTATATTTATTTATGAAAGAAAAAGGGGGGTCTATTTTTAATAACCTATGATAAAAAGTTAATCTATGGTTTTATTACTGTTCATTTTTTAGATTGTCTCCTAGAAAAAATGAAATAAAGAAGAATAGATATGGTGATGTTGTATCTGTTTCAAAATCTTCTCATAAAAAAGCTAGTTATTCTAGATCTCCTGATCTTAGTGATAAGATTAGACCTCCTGGTAAAAGAGCTGTAGCCCGTAGGAGTCATTCCAGGTCAAGATCTTCTGACCATAAAAGAGATAGATCATTATCTTTTGATCGAATGAGTTCTAGATCGAGATCATTTGATAGAAAGAGTAGATCAAGATCTTTAGATCGAAGGAAGAATTCTAGGTCAAAGTCTTCAGATCGAAGAAGGAATTCTAGATCTAGATCCTTTGATAGAAGAAGAAAATCTAGATCAAGATCGCATGATAAGAGACCCATTTCAAGATCACCTATGAGGTACAAGAGACAATCACCTCTCAAGAGATTTAAATCGCGTTCTCCCGTTAGATATAGAAGGAGATCTCGGTCATCAGATCGTTATGATAGAACCCATCGATTCGATCAACAAGACGGCTCTCCTAGAGATAAATCCTCTTCAAGGGAAACATATAGCAGAGATAGATATTCTCCGTCTTATGTGAGTTCATCAAGAAGAACTCCAACCCCCCCTCCGGCACCTATCTATTCTTCAAATGCCAGATTAATATCAACTAGCAGCAGGCAGACTTCGAGGTAAGTTAATAGTTGGTATCGCAACCGTAATTGGTGCCTGATGTCACAATAATAGTTTGTGATCCCAGGTAGCAAGCAAAATTGATATTAGCTTACTAGTTTTTAGTGTTTTAGTTTTAAGCTGAAGTTGGGGGCTTTACACTTCTTTAGCTCCCAACTGAGTGATAGCTTATTAGGACATTTTAAAAATATTTATTCTTGGTGGCAAACTTATAAAACCTATTAAAAGACTCTTTTTAAGAGCTACTCATTAGATTCCTGTAGTAAGGAATAAGGCTAAAAATAAAAAGTTCATTAATGAAGTAAAAATCAAATTCTTTATTCCACCAATAATTAAAGAAAAATATATTTACAAGTTTTTTCAGACATATATATTTTTGGTATCAGAAAGCCTTATGGAATAGATCATCTGAACAACCTTATAAGCGTCATTCCCATTATGAAAATTTGCTAAAAATGTTATCATTTTAAAGTTTGTACAAAATATTTTTTTTAATAAAAAGTTAATGTAAGCATGTTATTTTATTACTGGCCTTAATTTTTTTCTTTAAAATTATTTAAAATGTCATTTAAAATCTGTTATATCTATGTTACAGTGCTTCTAAAAATGACTCAAATTCTTCACATCCTGGCCAGCAGTCTTCTGCTCCAAAGTCAAGGTAATATTGATTTATATTTTTTTTTAATTTCATGCAATCATTAGTATATTATATGGGAGAAGGGTATTTTGATCAGTTGTCATGTTTATTTTACTTTGTTTTCTTGCAAAGCTTCAAAGAAAATAAAACCTTATAGTTCATTTTCATCATGAAAATGACCCTTATGAGGTTGTTCAGATGGAAGTTGAGGGGGGGGGAGTGGCTTTTTTGACACCAAAAATATGTGTACATAAAAGATGTTTATGTGTGTAAGAGATTCTACCGTTGCATATGGCAAATTATAACTCTCAATGGCTGTCTCAGATTGAAATGAATCTTAGCATATATTGAGACGTTAGGAGGTTACAAGGCCTATATTTTGTAAAAAAATCATGACTTCATTGATCCTGTTATGACATTGTAAAAATAAATTGAAACTTAATTGGCTTTAAAGCAAGGTGTCATGTATGCAGGTAGGTGGTAGTTGATAAAGGTTTCAGCTAAATCGGACCATCACAAGTGGCACAAACCAAAATTATTATATATATATAATATATATATATAATATATATATTAAATATATATATATATATATATTATATATATAATATATATAATTATATATATATAATATATATATATATATATATCTAAATATAATATAATATAATATAAATATATTATTATATTATATTATATATGTTGTATATGTTAGGTAACGACCTATTAATAGTTTAGGTATTGGCCATTACGATATCTGTAAGTTTCAGTTGTCCTAGAAGGTGGGGAGGTAGTTTTAGAAGAGAGACCTCTTCCTCTTGATCCACCCTTGTTAGCCTTCTGTCCTAGACAGACAGGACAAAAATGGCTACCATGGAACCACCCATGGCAAGGTAAACTGGCCCACGAAGCTGATGGACTTTGGTTATTATAGGCCTTCTAAAATGGTTTCAGCCCAATCAGACCATCCTAAGTGGCGCAATTGGCAATAACTTAATTATGGAGTCATTGCAATTACAAATGAGTAAAAAGAAGGTCGCTTTTAGTATATAGTGGGGTATAAGATAATTAGTAAACGCTTCATATATCTTGTTACTTATATCTTCTTGGGCCCATAGCAAGCCTCACAGGCCTGTGAAGCAAAACCATGAAAATTGGATAAATGCATGGCAAAATGCCATGTAAGAACAAGTAATTATAAAACAACAAAACAACAACAATTTCACCGCAAAGCAGTCACTGGCCTGAGTTTAACCATAATAAAAATTAACTCCTGTATAATTCTATTAATTTCGTCTATTAACTTGTAAGTTTTTTCTTATAATTGTAATGTTAACTTAAAATTTTAGATACTATGGTCGAAGAAGGGAAAAGTCATCATCCTCAGAACTGTCATGGTCTGAGTCAGAAAATACATCTAATTCTCTTACAAATTCTGAAAAGTGAGTATGTTTAAAAAACAATTTAAATTAGTAATATTTGGTCAAACGTAGTGCAAATTGCTTAATTTATTATTCTTTTTTTTGTATCTTTGACTATAAATGATAAAAATTATTTGCAGGATGAGTTCGAGTGAGATTGGTAATTCAAGTGGCAGAACCAAAGTCAGTAAGAATCAACCCTTTATTTTTAAGCTATATTGTATCTCAAAAAAATATATTTTGCATGTTTGGTAGGAATAATATGTATGTTTTTATAGCATAGAGATGGTGTCAAGTTTTAACATGAATACTTATTTTGTAAGAATGAAATTAAAAACTCGAACGAAAATTGTTGTTAATGTCTGAAAATATTATATACCTTGTAATAATTAGTAATGAGATTCTAATTGGATTTGGATGAGAAGTTATTTGATGAAATGGCTTTACACTAAATCAGATGAAACTGATCGTTTTTACGGAATAAATTCATCAAAATAAGTCATATTACTTTCATTCCAATGTAAATGTTCAGTTTTTAAGAACATATTCTCTAATGAGAGAATGGCTTTTGAATTGTGAGCTGAGAGTTAAGATTTACATTTTTCAAGGAGCCAGGATTAAGAATCAATGTTAAATAGAATGTGTGTGTATCAATAAACACACATCTGTAGGCAGCCCTGAAACCCTAACCATCTGATATACATTAGACTTGGCTCAAATTAAAGCAATATAACCCTAGTTAATCTCTGTATTAACTGTTTATATTTAAACCCAAAACTGTTTAAATATTATAATTTGGTAGTAATTTTTTAAAAGAAACTTCAGTTTTGTTTTTTGTTTGCTTGATTTTTTTAAAATTATTTTTGACCATAAATGTTGGTTGAAAATTGAATACATGCTTCTTGTGGTGGTTTCATCACAGAGCTAGTTATTGATAATCAGAAATATTTCTATGTTATTAAATTAATCTTAGAATAATACTATTATAGAAGAAGCATAGGACTGTAAACACAATGGAAAGCCGGTTTATTGGTGATCTTAAGTAGGGGCGCCACCCAAACAACAACAAACAAATATGAGACATTATTTTATAAATGTCTCATAAACATATTTTAATGAAGAAAGTTAAAAAACAAAACAAATACAATAACTTAAAAAACAGCTAATTATTTAATAAAATCAGTCTTAGATTGCAAGAAGGTTAACAGAATACAATAATCTATATTTAGTAGGCGATGACTACTTTCAACATTTTTTTATTATTAAAAACATTAAAATACTTAAATAATTGTAATGCTCTAATATTCATATTAATATTTAATTAATAATCAAGTATTAATTACTGATATAACTTAATAGTCTAGCAACCGAAAGTATTGCCAACTTTGTTGTAAGAATATTGTTTATCGTTTGGGTGGCAGCATTACTTAAGACCATCAGTAAACTGGTATGACTGTTACCAGTTATGCTCCTTCTATAGTATTATTCCAAGAAATTAATATACCAAAATGCAATATTGGTTGAATATATTTTTCCTCGTACTTTAAAACTAGGCACTTTGGATAAATCAGTGGTAAATATGTCTGAGGACAATACAGGTAAAATTTAACACAAGGTAAAGTTGTAGCTTTTACCAAGGGCTGCCAATATTTTCTTTGCACAATATGTAATTGGAGACTTGTTTCTAAACACATTTCTGTATCAAAATATATCACTATCACAAAATATTTTTTATTTATTCATGGAGTTTTCAAAATGTAAATTAAAAAAAATACAAATTTGTTTCTCCAAGTCAAATCTTAAAATAACTTGTAGTTTTTGGTTGGTTCAATCTTCTGCACTTGTGTTTCTACCCACACTGTGATACTATTATTCACATCTATGTTGGTTCAACACAACCATGTTATACTAAATGGCAAAGAAAGAACTACCACATTTGCCTTTAAGGATTTAGAACTAAACATTGTTCTTTATAGTTTATCTGGCTTGGAAGCCAACTAGGTTGATGAGGAACCTAGTTTCCTCATCATACTTTTTAGGTCTCCCTTTTGTCTTCAAAAACCATTTTCATCCCACTTCTCCCACATAAATGCTATCATGGTTTTAACTTTTGGCAATTATTGTTTTGTTTGATAACAACAGTTTTAATAATTTTGGTCTATTATTGTATAGTGTTGAGTTTTTTATATATTTTCAGTGACAAGGAGATTATTTTTTAAGTATATTTCAATATTGACGTATGAATACTTTTTGTAAGTTTCTGGTTCTTATGGAACGGATAGTAATCTGTGACACGACTCATGTCACAGATGCAGCTTGTCTCATATCTAAGTCAGCGTTTATAGTTTTATAGAAATGATCCCATTCTGTTTACATTAATCGTACTATACTGATTATCAAACCCACAATAGATTGGACTACCTCCGTCCAATTTGGTATGTGTCTGCCATACCAAATTAATTGATACAAATTTTGTTCAAATGGGTATAGGTCTAGGCAAAATACAATGTACCTTATTTGGTTTAGCTATATCGAAGAGAGTGAAACCATTGTATACAAAATAATTAGGTGTACTTAAGAACTATTAAAAGAGAGATATTTTAACTCAGTCTGACTATCATTTAGGAATTATAATTAATGTGATTTCTATCATTTAGGAATTTTTTAGTTAACAATTATACTCACTTTACTATTTAACCAAAAATCACAGTGATTACAAAAACAAAAAATAAACACTGATTTCAAATAATGACAGTGATTACAAAAACTAGACATAAACAAAAAATAAACAGTGATTACAAAAACAAGACTTAAACAAAAATAAACACTGATTACAAATAATTACAGTGGTTAAAAAAACAGTGATTACAAAACAAGGCATAAACGTATAAACAAAAAATAAATAGTGATAACAAAAAAATTAAATGAGTTTTTTTTACAAATTGCTTGTTACAATCCTTTTTCTGTTATTCTGTTGAGATGTGCTCTTTACCAATATTTTTATTTTGGTCTCTTTAATTTAATGTACCACCCAAACAACAACAAAAAATTATGAGACATTATTTTATAAATGTCTCATAAACATATTTTAATGAAGAAAGTTAAAAAAAAACGTAATGAAAAGTTAATGAAAAGTTAAAAAAAGTATTTAATTTAAAATTTAAATCTCTTTAAAAAGATTTTTATTTTTTGCCAGTTATTGCTTCAAATTAATGCTTTTCTTTGATGTATTTTTCAGTCATCGCAGGGTGGAAGCTCTATGAACCTTGGCATGAGAGAGAAGCTTAAGAGGAAAATGCAGCTTATGCTTAATAAACAATGTATGGTTTCTTAAAATCGTCCAACAGTATTTTGACAAAATCTTCATTCCTTCATTCTTTCTCTTTTATCCGATTTTTTAAATTTGTTATAAAATTAAAAACTAATTATTAAATCTTAAGTTAGATTTTCATTTACTTTAGATCAAATGATGTATGGTTAATTCAAGATTGGAAGTAATATCGGTCTGTTTAAATGGGCTCTTTTTAGAGCACTTAGCACCCAATAACTTTAAACTGGGCGAATAAACATTCTTTGCATAGTATTTTTCATGCGCAAAGGACTGGTAAAAAATCTTGGTTTCAAAAAGCATCTTCTGTTATTTTGATATCACACAAAAACTTATTTCCTATGGAAAAATGAGCTAATGAAGTTGTGCTTTTTTTCAATAATATTTTTGATAATTTATCTAACCTTTTAGTAACATGTTTTTATGCAAATACAAGTGCATTTTTTAAAATATAAATTAATTGTAAATAAACCTTTGCACTTTAAATAAGAGTGCTGATCCTTATAAAATATGGTTTATGTAATTTTCTATATTTTCATCAATGAATAAATCCAACAGTTAATAAATTTTACTTGGTAATGACAAAATAAATATTTTATTTTAGTCTGAAATTAATACAATTTGATGTATTTTCCTGCGTTTTATTAAATTTACTGCTATTGTTATTAGTTTTTTTTTATTTTTTGCTCTATTACCTCTTTATCTTACATTTTTATTTCTGGATGATAAATGCCAGTTAAATTTCCTTAAATTAGATCCTATGTTCCTATGTTCATCTTTATTTATTTTTTAAAAGTGTTTCATTTAAAGTGGATGTCTTTATTTATTTAAAATTTATTTTCCCCTATATTTTGATAGAATGCATATTTAGAATAAATATTTATTTTTACAGTTAAAGCTGATAAGAAAGCTGAAAAGCAAAAGTTGGAAAGAGTTGAACAAGAAAGAATTGACCGGGAGGATGAGATGAGAGAAATGTCTATAAAACTGCGTAAAAGGTAAGGCATATTTGTAAATATAGAAAATATATGTCATCTGCCGATCTTTTCTCAACCTATTTGCCAAATTAATTAACTAAACAGGTACTTATAGAATACTGTGTTAGGGTTTATTAAATTATATTTGTTTATAACATTTAATACAATTTCCCTCAGTTTCTTATTTTGTTGAAGTTCATTACAAATTATAAATTGGCGAGGTTGCAATTTTTGCTGTATTAGTCTTTTTTCTCCTGATTTCTAGAAGTTGGGCTCAGGATTACTGCAAGACCAGAATTATAGTGTTACTTTTATTCTAGAACAGGCAATGCCCCATTTGCCCTTTCCCTGAATACAGTTTATAATATGAAAACTTATTAATAGACCAACAAAATGTGTAAGTTACAAATAAACCTTTATAAGGCCAAAAGTATCTGTTAAGATGGGAAGCCAGCTGTCAAACACAAAGGGCATAGACGTCCTAAGTTATAAAAGTTAACATGATTAAACTAGAACTTTATATATAATATTATATATATATATATATATATATATAATAATATTATATATATATATATATATATATATATATATATTTTAAAACTAAGTAAAAACCAAAATACTAGAGAAGCAGTTGTAGATATCATTATTGTTTTTTTGATTCTTCTGTGAAACTCTTTAATGGTCATTACTAAGCAAGCTTATTCCTGGATTCTGTTTCATTATATTTTTTCTGGCAGAGAGCGACAAAAACGGCATGAATATTGGGCAGAAATGGATAGACTTGACAGAAGATCCAGGTCTGGCTCCAGATCAAGGTCAAGATCAAGAAGAAGTTCAACGGATTCTAGCTCTTCTAGGACCCGTCATAGGTAACTACATTGTAATTTAAGAAACATATTTATCATCATATAAATTATTCTTACTAAATTTAAAAAAAGATAATCTAAATTGAATTGATTCTATTTCTATTATTATTATATTTTATTAATGTAATCATTTTCAATAATAGATAGTATATCTATTTATTTCTCATAGATCAAAGTGACCACCTTGATGTAAATAGAAAAATCTGTTGAAAACATAAACCATTAGGCCTCAGCAAATGCTAAGTACTAACTGTAGGGTTACAATCTAGTTCTTTGTTATGGTTTTAAAATGAATAGGAATATGCTGTCTTTATTGAAATGAAATATAGTCAAGAATTCGGTTGATGCATTTTGATAGTCTTATTAGACCGGCAATAAAAAGTATTAATAGAATATTTGAGATTGATATTGCTCCAGTTCCCGGTTGAGGATAATTTTCTTCCGTATTGTTTCTTCTAACTCTTGGAGCAATCTTTTATTGTTTTATCGAGTTCAAGTAAATCGTTTTGAATATGTTCTAAAATCTCCTCATTAATTTTTGACAATGAAACAAGTGTAGAGGGTTGACTTGGCATTCTTAAAAAACTTCTATCTTTTTTACATATTCTTAAAATAGGTAAAAATTAGGAGTCACCCGTGGTGTAGTGGTTAAGGTACTCAGCCAATACACAGAATGAATGGACTTTAGTCATGAGTTCAATGTCAGCACAGGCCTCTAGGATTTTTATGAGAGGGATGAAAATTCTGCATACCACGTCCTTCAGAAGGGACGTAAAGCTGATGGTCTCGAGCCTGTGCGTTGTCAGGTACTCGTTAAAGATCCCTTACCCTAAATGAAACTGGGTATAGACAAAATTTAGGACCCTCATTGTAGATTCAATTATAATGCTATACTGTTTCTGCCTTGTAATTTAAAGTGTGTGGAGATTTGGTTTAACAGTGAGAGCACGTGTTGTTCCCAGTTTTCACTAGACTATAAGAGTCAGTGAAAATATGTATGATTGCTTGAAAAAGCATGAGAGGAACCATAGAAATTTATGGCTCTTCTGTCTAGATTAGATGAAATATACCTACACTTGAAATTAAAAGGAATAGAACACTATCTTAGGGAGCTGGCAAAAAGGGCCCAACAACGTGGCCTACTTGCCTGTAGTTACTACCACTCCCACCATATTACTACTACTAGGTAACAAATATATTTTATACAGAGTGGTACGTGCCAAATACATCACCCTGAGAATACTTAACTTCTGATGGAGATGTCTCAATAAAAATTATATATACTCCCACTAAGTTGACTACTGTGAGTTCTAACTGGTACTTGGTTTAAAAAATCAATTAATTGTTGATAACCATGATTCTGGTATGGTACATACTTTTAAAAAAAATTCTAGAGTAACATTAAATGGTAAAATTGAAGCATTACATAATATGAAGCATTTCGAAACTGCATCATATCCTGAACAATTTGATAATCACAGAATTCCGGTAATTTTACCAGAACTGTATTGGCATAGGTTATCGAAAAACATTGTAACTCACAGTGGTTGACTTAATGAGAGTATATAAGAAATTTATTTTGATAATCACATATGAAGAAAGTACCACCCTGCACAGTAATTTATTTACAAATAAACAGACAATGTTTACAAAGTCCCATTTTAAAGACTTACAAAAAGAACTAAGTTTACTTATTTTACCAGATGATAGAATTCTATAACTTGAGTAAGCTCTAGTGTAATTTTAAAACACTTACGGTATGCAGTTCTGTTACTTTATCCAGCTTGTTAAAAGGTTACTGTCAGTATAGAATAGTCGAATTAACTATCATTCTAAATTTTAAGTATAGTTAAATTTGATTAATTTGCTCTTTTCTTTGCTAGACGAAGAAGAAAAAGATCAAGAAGTAGTCAATCTAAATCACGTTCCCGTTCTAGTTCAAGAAGTAATCACCGTAGGCACAGATCACCTGTCAAGTAAGTTGTGAGAAAAAATAATAGTATTTTTTATCTTAAAAATTTTACCAAAATTTAAACAACTTTCTAAAATCATACATTGCATACTATCGGGACGTTTAAAGGTCTCAGTAATATGCTTTTTTCATCACTTTAATTTACATGTGTTTTCTAACAAAAGTGTTCTCATATTATTTAAACTAAAAAATTGACTTGTTTAAACCTAATATTTTGGTCCATATGGTTTCTTTGATTCAAAGCAATGTTTGGTTGGTAACACTTGAAATGGCCTTGAAGGAAAAGGGAAAGCCAAGGGTTTTTTACATTATTATTTTTATGGTTGAACCTGTAGTAGAGTCATTTAAGTGTTTGTACTATATTTAAATGCCACTCAACTGAGATCCCCTAGACTTGATGCACACACTGCACCAGGGAAGATCTCTGTACTTCTACTTTCCCTTTGTAGCGCTACTTCTGTGATCAGGTTCTCAGTTTGTCTAGTATATTTTCTTTAGTCCCCACTACCCTCCCTGATCTCATTGATGTAATTTAGCCCGCCAGTTACTAGTTTACCAATATCACCAGTTCCTTTAGTCTCACCAGGAATTCTTTATACTTACTGCTCTGTCCAGTTTACTTTAGCCCGACAGGGAGAGACACCAGTAGCAACCCTGAAGTTAGTTTACATCAACCCATTCCCATAACCATATGTGGAAAACTTTGGTTCTGCAGATCACTAGGAGGTGTCTTCCAGAACCAAACACATTATCCCTAATCACCTAGACTAGTCATGGGACCACTGACACTGATAAATCCAGGTCTCCACTTTCACAGTCCGATGGTTCAGTATCTTTCTGATCCTCCACCGGCCTTCAGAACTTTGTCTTTACATGAACTCTAGTAGAGAACATTTCCATGGTCTCTAGACCATGGAAATGTGGATCCAGACTTGTTTCAGACGATATCCAACTCCGCATTTCCATAACAGCCAAAGGAAACCACATAAAACCTAGGCTGGGTTGGCCAGTCCTCTAATCTACTTCTTTCCATAAGAGCCTTTAAGAAGCATCACTCTCAAGCTACCAACAATCAGTGCTGCATTCTAACCATTTTGATTTGCAAATATGATACCATAATTAGGGTTTGCAGAGAAAATTTGTGAAGTTGACAGGTTCTTAGTAAACTCCACTGCTGTTTTTTATACTAATGCAATGAGGAAATTAAAATGTTACTTACCTTTAGAATCTTTATTGATGGTTTATAGAGCCCTGGTGGAAAGTAGGTTGACGTATGGCATTCTCTTGTGGGCTCATGCCAATGTAGAATCACTTTAATAAAACAAAAGAAAATATTAAGAATAATGATGGGGATGAGAAGAGATGATTTTGTAAAGTTAGGTGTGATGGCTGTTGTAAGCCTATACATATTGCATTCCTTGTTGCATACTTTAAAGTTTTAACCACCTCAGCATAATTATATGACAAAACAGAAAAATTTACAAGTTCCAAGGCACAGACTTAGCAAATCAGAAGTAGGTATAAGTTGCCTAGGTGTCAAATATACAACCATCTACCTGTTCAAGTTAAGAGTTTAAATGACCAACAATTTAAAATAAAGGTTAAAAGACATTTTACAGAAAAAAGCTTTTTATAAAGTCACTGAGTATCTGGAGACTGATGTCTCAAATTTGGTTTAATGGAGAGGAATGTGAGGAATTACATTTATATTTTTTATATAGACATTTATATTTGTTTTTACTAAGGATGTTTCAAACAACAATATCTTAGACCCGTATTCAAAGGCATTTTCCTAACATTCTCCTTGTTCCTTAAGGAGAATGTTAGGAACATGTCTTTGAATACGGGCCTTAATCTTATTCTAATTCAGTTCTTGTTTTTTTTTTGTTGCAGGGGTCTGGTAGATTATTAGAGCATTGTGTCCAATTTTAATTTTACCTGGTCTGTCCAAAATTGTGTTAAAAAAAGTAAAAAAGAATTCATCTATGTTTAATTTTGCTTTGTCCTTTCTAAAATAACAATGCCACCCAAAACTACCTAGTAATATTGAAATAAATCTTCGACAGATTTTTTTTAAACATTAATTAATGTATAGTTTACGGATAACTACAATACCCTATATATGAATAGTGCTTGATCCTTGCCTGCACTATTTACTTATTTCATCTTATTTTACTTATTTTTATCTTAATGAAATAAGCCTTATTCATTTTTTCAGCGTGACAAATTTAACAAACTTGCAAATGTTGCAAATTTTCTCTTTTTACTTTTCCTCATTCATATCGTAGGTATATAGGTAAAGAAGTATTATGTTTCCTAAAAAATCCGAAACCGGGATGGAACCAATTTTCACAAAGTTGTCTGTCTGTATGTGTGTGTGTCTGTTAGCATCCTAGTATATTTATGCTAGAGAGTTGAAACTTTGTACAAAAATCAGTCTACCACTGTAGTTGTGCTATACAGAAAATAATTGTTTATGACATCATTAATTTAATAATAATAACTCAAGCAAAATGACGCAATAATGACTCAGCAAAAATTTTGGAAAATTATAAAACCCAGGCGATCAAATTGAGATTTAGCACGCATGTAGCAATGTATAAGACTAACATATGTGCTAAGTTTTATTACATTATCAGCATTTGTTCAATTTTTATCACATGACGTGTACGATTTTTGAAAAATTGTAAAAATCGGATAGTTATTCAATTAAGTTGAAATTTGGTACAAGTGTATATCATTAATAAAATAGGTAGAAGTCTCTCCACAAAATTATAATTTCTTTATAGCAAAGCTCTTTTAATCTAACAAGTGCCATCATCAGTCTAGCCTAACAAACAGAATAACACAATAGAGTTCAAAGAAAAATAAATAAACAAAGAAGTAAACAAATTAAAAACGTGTGTCAAAAAAAAATAATTAAATAATACAAAATAACAAATAAATAAATTAACAAGAAAAACAATAGTAAATATTAAAAAATACCGTTGAATACAGAAGAGAGTAATAAAGATGAATCTTACAGATTATATCAAAGATAGACTGACTGGTGCTGGTGTGGGCACTAGTAAAAGGGCTCTCAGAAGGGGTGATCTTTCTCCCCTCTCTCTCATTAATATTATCATCGCCCAGTGCCTCATGGCTTCTCAAAAATATGAAGAAAAAAATTTTTTGTTGTATATCATTACGTAATAAATAAGTACACCAAGTTTCATTTCAATATGGCTAATATATCTATGATTTTTGTTGGATCTTAAAAGTTAAGCAGCATCGAGTATGGTTAGTGTCTGGATGGGTGATTGCTAGGAAAGAATCTAACGTATTTACTATCTGAGGACAAGCAAAGCGAGTCCAAAGTAGGGAGGATGCCTATAAGGAATCCGATGTGATGAGGAAAAGTTACATAGTACCCTGTACCCAATTTTATATATTTGATTCTTTCTTCACACATTCGTTTCTCTTTTTTGCCAGGTTCATGTAATGTTTGTTGACCTTTAGTTTGATATCAGTTTATTTTCTAGGTATTGCTTTGGTGTTCTCTACTCAATTTTAATAAATTAGCTAAAATTTAATAGTAGCTGATTTTAAAAATAATTGAAAAAAAGCAATATTATTTTGACATGGCGGAAAATATCAAAGGTTAACCTGCTTTATCTTTTGGTTTCTTTGAAATAGTGTTTTTAAATTATTTATTATAAATAATTATACTGATATTACTAAGCTCAAATAATTACAGAAAAATATAAGAAAAAAATTAGTGTATAGTTGTATTTTCCCTTATTAGATTTTTCATTATTTCTAAGACTGTGAAAAGTATATTTTTTGTCAATTTTGAATGTTGAATGTAGTCTTATTGGATACATTAGGTCCTTTAATTGCTTCCTGAATGATTACCATATAATTGTTTGTCATCTTGAAGAAGTGCTCTTTTTTCTTTTGTTCGTTTGATATGGCAATCTAGCTAATGAAAGTATTTATATTTTATTTTCACAATAATTTCTAGATTAAATTTTAGTTTTAAAAAATGCATATTGTTTACGTCATATATGCATTTATTATTAAAAGTTTGAGTATTTAATTAAACTTTACTTTGTTGTCAAAAATATTAATTTAAAGCTTTAAAATAATCCATCTTACTTGCTTATTTGATTACAGTATTTACAGTAATTTTCAGTGCACAGATCTCTGGGTTTTGATTGGTTCCTCTCAATCATTTGTGGTAGGAACAGAGTGCTACCAACTTCGCCAAAATGAATTATACTATAATGATAAATAAAAGAGTCTTTCCACTTTATTACTCTATTAAAAAAACAAAACTGGTTTTCAACTCCAAAAAAGTCATCATCGGTGCCTAACAAATCAATAAGTATAACATAAAAACTAGCATTGTTTTATTATTATGTTATATTAATTGTTTGTTAGGCACTGATGATGGCCAGTTGAAAGCCGGCATTGTTTTTTAATAAAGTTATTAAGCGGAGAGACTCTTTTATTTTATTTATCATATGATGAACTCCTCTAGCACAACCGTTTTGAATAATTATACTAATTAAGGTGACGTCTTAGGTCTGGCACCATGAGGCATTACCTTCCACTGATGAATTTAGGCATAACTAATACTTTTTCTTACTTTTAGGAGATCAATGTCATTTTTTTAAGAAACAGAAGAGTAAACAAATATTGCAACTCAGTTTTAGAATTAAAAAATGTTTTGTCTTAAAACAAAGTTGGCAATCCTACCATTTTTTTTGACTCCCATGCACCAATAACTGCTTGAAATATTGTAATTATGTTTAAAGGCTACATTTTATTTTCATTGGCTCAGCATTTTGTTTTTGAGTTAGGAACCTGTGATATTTTGCTGACTCATTTATTACTATATTACCTTGTCTTTTTTATAACTCCTCATCTCCCTGAAAATTATTTTTAAGTCTGCCACTCTTAACCCTTAACTTTTTTCTTATTGCAAATGTTGAGCATATTAAGTTCAATATTCGCCATTTAGAATTATATCTTATGTATTACTAATAAGTAGGTAATATTAAAAGAATCAAGTTTTATATTTGGATTCCTAACTTAAATATTACGAAATTGTGACCTCAAAACTCTTTTTATTTAAAATGTAATTTAACATTTAATTATATTTTATTTTAGATATTACATTTGTAAATCTGACCTCTATGTAAATAAAATGATACAAAAATCATAGGGTGTACTTTTTCTGTTTTTTTGTGACTGTTTTATTAATGTATTGTACTGAAGTTTTTCCAACTATGACTAAACTAAAAACGTTTTTTACTTTTCTATACCTTGTGAAAAGAACTGTGTTAGCACTAAGACAATATTTTACCTAAATTATCAATTTGACATGTTCCTTGGGCTACTAGTATCTATGAATGGTATATCTATTATGACGATTTGTCTATTTTATAACCATTTGTGAACATATGATTGAAGTTTCTTTTGGTTACCCTTGTTAAACTAAGAATTAGAACTAAATTAAAAATGTTTGCACATTTTTTATTAATTAGTAATAAAACAGACAGTATGCTACGCTGTGCTGTTTGTGATGTCCCAATACACCTGAAATCAGTGCTAATCAAGAGCTAATCAGTGCCTGTTTCCAAAAGATCAATTAAAGATTTGTAAAAAGGCGGGAGGGAGTGTAATGAATTTTAATATTTACTTTTCCTCATTTATACTGTAGGTATATATAAAAAGTATTGTGTTAGCAAAAAAAATCTCAAACTGGGATGTCACCGAAATTATCCATTTCAGGTTTTTCTTTAGTTCTCCTTATTGGTTTTCACAAAGTTGTCTGTTGGTGTGTGTCTGTTAACATTGTAGCTACAAGTGTATTTATGCTAGAGAGTTGAAACTTGGTAAAAAAATCTATCTTTAGGTGCAGTACTGTCTGTAAAATATTTTTTATGATAAGTCATGGGTAATGACTTATGATGTCATTACCCCACAAAAATTTGAAAAAATCAAAACAAGGAAAAATGTTGATCAATTTGAGATTTATCACACATGTGCCCATGTGTAAGTCTAACATATGTCCTAAGTTTTGTATCATTATCACCATTAGTTCAAATGTTATTAAATGACTTGCATAGGTTTATTAAAAAATTGGAAAAGAATCCAATTAAGTTGAAATTCGATGCAGGTGCACACTTTTACTTAATAAATAGGTACACTAAGTTTGGTTTCATTATACCAGTATATCCATGATTTTTCCTGGATCGTAAAAGTTAAACATTATGGAACACAGTGTCTAGATGGGTAACCACTGGAAATAAAATGGTATTTACTATCTGAGGGCGAGCGTAGCAAGTTCAAAGTAGGAAAGAATCCGATGAGATAAAGGGGTTGCTTTCCTTGCTAATTTTTATGTTCATAATGATGCATGGAAATTAGGGTTGATCCGCTCGCTAGATTTCTAAAATAAAAGAATTAAGTTTATTCAAAAGACTCGCTATAAATGTGTATGCAAGTATATTCAAGGAGGTATGCTTCGCTCGCACAATTTCTAAAATATAAACTTAGGTATAGGAGTCCAACAACTTGGGGCTCCCAACTACGCTGTTGGACACCCTGTCCAAAGCTGTATCCTCTGTTATATACATGTTAAGAAGTCTCAAAAGATAGTCGCTAAAGAAGTCCTTTGTATGATATATTTTGCTTACTTTCATTCTTGCATACTGCATTAGATTGTGGGGTGGACTTGTAAGGGCTGAAAAAAAAATTCTACTCAAAACGAATGCCATCAGAATAATAGCAAAAAATCAGTCAACAAACTTCTTGCAAAGTTCTGGGGACACATAGTGTCTACAATATATTGCAAGGCACACAGATTACTTCTGAACTTTGTCAAAGTGTGCTATTAAAACAATTAGGCCTGTATTCAAAGACGTTTCCTAACTTTTTCCTAACATTCTCCTATCGTGTTTTAAAAGTCTTTTAGAGGCTTCGCATGATTTTATTTAGTAAGAATAATTGTAATAACAGTGATATTTTGAGTTATATTACGTTACTTACAATGGTATCACTTTTTGACTTAACTACCTTAGGTTCTTACTAAATAAAATCATGCGAAGCCTCTAAAAGACTTAAAACACGATAGGAGAATGTTAGGTTGTTATGTAATGTTAACACAAATACAATGTTCAATATTGTAACAGCTTTCATAAATAAGCAGTATCAAGCGTTTCAAGTTTGAACGTGGACCAGGTTGTACAAATCCAAAGGTGTCTAAATGAAGACCTGTTAATCAGTGCAACACTGTTTTCATTTTGTTTGTGTAAAATTTTTTTGGTATAATCTTAGAATAATACTATATATAGAAGGAGCACAGGACCGTAAACACAATGTAATTCCACTGATAACACGAAAGGCGGTTGACTGGTGCAACTAAGTAATGCTGACAACAAAACATTATTTTAAATATTTGTCATAAATATCTATTAATGAAGAAAGATTGTAAAGAACAAATATAATAACTTAAAACACCTGCTGAATATTTAATAAAACTGGTCTTAGATGGCAAAAGGGTGGCGGAATACAAGAATCTACATTTAGTTGACGAGGACTACTTTTTATATAATTTTAATAAATACGTTAAACTACAATCTAAAATGCTTTAAATATTGTAATGCACCGATATTTATATCAATATTTATGAATAATCAATCATTAATTAATAATAGAACATAATAATTCAGCAACCAAATAAAACCAAAATAAAAGTTGGAAGTATTGCCAACTTTTTTTTAGAAAATTGTATATTGTTAGGGTGGCAGCATTACTTAGTTGCACCAGTCAACCGGCTTTCGTGTTATCAGTAGTGCTCCTTCTATATAAAGTATTATTCTAAGGGTATAATAATGGCTGAATTATTCACACCGGACCAACTGAATTTCCTCTTTGAATCGATAGCCCGCCACAAACAGACCATAGAAAATAAAAAATCTGATTGTGTTAAAAAATTTCAGGGTAAACTCCCTAATAGTAAGGTAAGTGGATTAATAGTAACTTATATTATGTAAATTTATGTAGATAGTTATTAATACGACAAAGTGTGTCGTAAATCCAGGTAATAAGTTAATAAAATTGATATTTTGCGATATATTACGTTATTTACAATGGTATCATTTTTGACTTAACTACCTTAGGTTCTTACTAAAAAAAATCATGCGAAGCCTCTAAATGACTTTTAAAACACGGGAACGATCATTTAAATTTCGTGGCTTAAAAACATTTCCCTTACCTAAACCTAAGGTGAGTGTTAGGAGAATGTTAAGAGTTAGGAAAAAGTTAGGTGTTAGGAGAATGTTAGGAAAACGTCTTTGAATACGGGCCTTAATTTTGATTATTTTGTTGCTAAATATACTTTGCTACTTGAGCTTATTTAATACATATTTTATCACATTAAATTTTTCTGAGTTAGAGACAAGAAAAATAATTGAACGAACGTAAGTGAGTTCTTTCATTTCAGAAGTTTGGGACAGCGTGTGTGTTTGTACGTGTAATTAACTGATTCCAATTAAATTTGGTATACATGTAGTAGTATTTAGTCTTTATAGTTTTTAGGAATCATAGAAAATACGTACACGGGAGAAAATATAGGAAATAAAATACACGGGGACAAATTACACAGAAATAATTATTCAGAATAAGTACACTATAAACTTGCTATCATTTTACTGGATATTTAAAAATCAAGTACGGGGTACTTTAGAACTTTTCCTCATCACATCGGATTCACCTGAACACACCTGAAACGGATTATACCGTTGACATCCTGGGTTCATTTTTTTAAAAACAACACTTTTCCTATAAATAAGGAAAAGTAAAAAGTTACCAATTGTTCTACTATATTTATACAATGAAGCTATTTTATATCCTTCCCTTGGGTGGAAGTGGTCAGAGGCCAATTGCAAGGTGTTGGAAATCACTTAGTCACTACCTCATTCCTTACCAGGTAACGGGAATATCTTATTTCCCTAGTATAAAGTTCATTATATCATTATATGAGTATAATAAACTCAACACACAGATCTATTATAATTGGACGACGCTAGTAGCACTAGAGGTCTTCCCCTTATAGAGGTGAAAAATCCCTTACTCAAAATCATAACCCGATATAATATATATATATATAATATATATATATATATATATATATATATATATGTATATGTATATATAATTTTAGAGTAACAGTTTGTTTATTTATATTATAGAAGCAAGATGATATAGGTGAAGCGTAATTGCTTTGGATGCTGTATTAATATTAAGGTACTGCGACAGCAGATGTAGACTCATATCTTTCCCGAGCTTCAGTAATTCTTTAATAATTTAGTCGATAGCATTGGTATAATTCACTGTCCACAAGTGACTAAGTTTAGTTTCATCGAATTTAGTAAACCAATCGGGCTCATAGTAGAGAGACACTTGTTTCTCGGATCCTAATACTGATAGTAGATGTGATTCTTTATTTAATACCATCTTTTGTCTAGTAGCTGCTGAAACTATGTTGAATGGTTGTTTTAAATCAATGGGCGTGTCTTCTAACAAATACAATTCACTCGAATCATTTATATCTGCCTCTATTGCTAATCTACATAACTGATGTGGTGTAGAGAACATGGTTAATTTTGAGTGTCCTGGTGTAGAACTTAATGTACCAAATGGATAATCGGATCCTACATAGAGTCTAGCCACTCCAGGTTCGTCTACCGTTGTTAAAGCAAAGCTATTACCATAATTCAAATCTTCTCCAGATTTTCTATTACTCCACGGATCAGTTATCATAAAGCAGTTTTTAATGCAAGGAGTTGTTATTAATCCAGTTGTCACTTGACACCCTTCATACATGGATTCGTGATTTCTAAAATCTTTTGTCTCCACAAAAACATTTAGTACCGCTCCATCAGAATAAAACTGTACAACATCACCATATTTTAAACGTCCGTCACATTTCAACGTTATTTCAGTTAATATTTGGACAAAGAGTGGTGTAGAAGTTAGTTGGATCGATAACTCTTTATTTTTCCGTTTCTTTCTGTACTCTGCTATTTCTGTTTTTGAATTTTCAAAATCACTCTCCCAGTATCCAATTCTGACATACTTCGTATTATATTGAGGTATTTTCTTTAAAAACTCTCTTTCTATTTCTTCTTTCATAACTGTCTAGGACAAAATTTTTAATCAACTACTATTTCCTTATAAATTAAATGTCATAATTTGTATACATTTTCAATTTATCTAGAATATTCTGATTCAAAAAGTATTATTCTTAATTATTATTCAAAAGAATAAATAGAATCGAAAAATACGCTTGCTCCAACTGTCTAGCTATCATAATTTATCAGCGGCATTACGAGGGTTGTTTCCCCCCGCAAGGATAAAAAAAAATAGGTAGAAGGAAAGAAGAAAAGGCGTCGCCTTTTCTTGAGTGAAATATGAAATAGAGAAAAAATTAAGGCCTTAAACCAGCATTTTAAAATTTCCTCCGGGCCCTATATAGCTTTACTTTGTTCTCATTTTAGCGATTTTCCTGTGGAAAAAATCGCCAATGAATTGGGAGTCGTACCAGGGAGTGTGTCAGCTATCCGTTCTGTAGGAATCTAAATACGAAAAAATACGTTTTGCAGACATTATACATTATTAATTTTATATCTATAACTTTATGTATGCAGCCTGGACCAATGGTCTCTGAACCATTACACATAAATTAATGAATCATAGGGTACTTTTTTGTACAATACCAGATTTTGCAAAAATTCTGCAGGAAGGTATACTTTTATTGGGCTTTAGGATCTAGGAATGAATACAATAAATTTGACCTCTTGCATATTTTTGTCTGAGATAGCTATTTTGGTAGGAATACGGGCCCAAATAATACAAATTGGACGTTTTAACTCAAAATTAAAGCTTCTGGTTTAAATTTGAAACATTAGAAAGGATTTGCCATGACTAAATGCCTCTTAAGAACACAAATCATTCTTAACCTTACTCTTATTTTAAGGTATTTATTATCACTAATACTGCTAGATTTAGGGAAATAGTAACCCTGATTTTTATAACAACCAGGTTGACTGTCAGCAAAATTTAAAAGTCGGTCAAATTAATGGTTATACATTTTTGCCAAGAAAATGATTTTATTATGTATTTTGGGAAGCTGAATCAAATGAAACCGGTTCGAATTTTGGTGCCGGTCTTGAAGCTCTGAGTTGAACAAAATGGATCCGAAGTCGATAAAACCATCAAGTGGAGTTAGTAAATAACCGGAAAATAGGTAAACAACAAATTTCAAGTAAGGTGTCATTTGCTTTGTTTTTTTTTTGGGGGCTCTGAGTTGAATAAAAATTATATGTAGTCGATACGAGCACTCAAAATTCTCAAAGCCAGGGTACCAGATTCGAAATCTTGAAGTTTGTAACAAGGTTCAAGGGGGGTTTCAGGCTATTCACATCGACGGTGTTTAAGCCCTGTCTTGTAAATATGAGACCGAGTCACTGATACCAAGTGCGTGCTTTCATGCGTAACGATCCAATTCTGGCTTACGTTTCCAGCTTATGCTTTTGGTTAACTTGTTTTATTTTTGTATTTTTTTATGGAAATGCGCTAATTATGGGCTAATATTGGCATTTTCTTTAAAAAATCCAGAAAAATAAGTGTCCCTTAAGCAACGTTTTTACAAGAAACTGAAAGAACGTCGGCGAGTTCATAATTAGACGGCCAAGTTGCACATTGTTTTGTGTTTGTACGTATCGCGATAACTCCTGTAAAAATTAATGCTTTTTCTTAACTTCATACTGATATACTAAAGCGCAGCGAGACCCTTTTTAATTTTTGATAGCATTGGTAAATAAGTATTTACCAATGCTATCAAAATGTACCAATGCTCCCTGTTGCGATTGTTTAATTATTCATTAAACAAAAGGGTACACGAAGGTTGTTTAAGTAATATGTAACATATCTTACTAAAACTATAATTAAAACCTTTGTGTACTGCTTAATCAGCCAAAAAGTTTAATTTGATTATTATTATTATGCATAATAACTTTCAAATTCTGTCTGTGATAAAAAATATAGATTAATTTTACACTTTGACTTGCCATTATGCATAATATCAAATCTTATTACATGTGGCTATGTATAAGACTAATGTATGTGCTAAGTTTTATTTCATTATCAGCATTAGTTCAATTTTTATTGAATGACTTGTGTACGTTTTTTAAAAAAATGGAAAATAGTTCAATTGAGTTGAAATTTAGTACAAGTGTATACCATTACTCAATAAATAAGTACACTAAGTTTCGTTTCAATGTTGGATCCATAGAGATATATTACTAGAGGGGCCCTATTGGTTGAATTTTGAAACAACGAAAAAGTAACCTGACCACATTCGATTACCATTTTCATCAAATAAACAGAACAAAAAAACAGTAAATTATATAGTAGAATGTTTAAAATACAAATCACAACACAAACAATCTGCGGGAACCCGAAAACAATTGATTAATTATAACCTTAATTCTCTCTTGGAGGAGGTTTCAAGGAGGTTACACAGAGCAGCCCCTGAGAGCCCCACTAAAAATGTTTCAGGCCTCTCAATGTATTAAGATAGGCTATGCGCCCTCTTCTAGTATATATCTCTATGGTTAGATCATAAAAATTATGGAGCATTAAGCGTGGTTATTGCTGTAAGGGTGACCGCTAAGAAATATACGGATGCATTTACTATCTGAAGACGAGTGAAGCGAGTCCGAAACAGGTAGGATGAGCGTAGCGAATCCGATATAGTTAGGAAAAGTTCCTGGGTACCCCGTACCCGATTTTTTTAGCTAAAAAGTACAGTCGCGTTGTCGACCAGTCGCGCCAAACGAATCCTGCCCTTTAGTTTTAATATACATTTTATGACGTTATTAACCAATTTTTCTTTAATAATGCCTTCTGTTAACTCTTTATCTCTTTAATGTAAAGAAATCGTAATCTTTCTTTTAATTCGTAACATCATGGGAGTTGTGAGTAAATTTTAAACGAAAAATACATTTTATTAACGTTGAAATAAGCTGAGAGCTGAGTAAGTTTTCTAATGAGCTTACCAGCTTTCAGGAGGATGGTTGCGGTTTATCCTACCGCATTGCGTGGAGACCTTAAGGAAGGTAGGTTAAGGAAGACGCCGCCAGGTGGTCGAGTTGATCAAGTCACGTGACTGTTGATAAAAGTCCTGTGTGTAGGGGGAAGGCCACCTGTAGGTTCCCTTCCAGACCTCAGTCTTCTTTCGATTGTTATTCAGAGAGGTCGGTGTGAGTCCGGCCTCTGTGCCGGTTTTAAACACGCGTATTTGAGCGTGATAAAGCAATATGCCACTATTTGTGTTTTAAAACTATTCCTTTTTCTAATCTATACCACCGAATCGATAAACTCTTAGTTTTAGGTGTTTAGTTTTAAGTTAAGTGAAATCAAAAATAGGATTACAAAATATGACTGAGAAGAAAGTAAATCCAGAATCACCAAATGGTGACAAGGAAACGCAACCAAGGTAGATAGCTCTGTTGTTTATTTTGAAGTTTAAGATTAATTCACTCAAACGGCTTTATAACGGCAGCATAAATATTATTAGTAGACTATAAAGAGATTTTACATACAAAGAAAATATAACATTAAAACAATCTCCAACATATTCATAAATACTTAACTTCTGAAGAAATATAATTACTTAAGATATAATTCAATCTAAGCCTGCAATGTTTAGTTTAAGGCTCTAATAAACTCAGAAGTAAACAACAACAACAAATGGATTTGTGGTAGTCTTGATTTATATATTAGTTATTTTGTAAAATTTATTTACTTTGTTTTAATGAACTAGACAGTTGTCATAAGTTAAAGTTTTATCTCCAATATGATGATATTATTATTAGAAAAAAGAGGAGATATACGCAAAATCTGCATAATATTTAATGTGATTGATTATGTTATTTTGTAACACTCCGTGTTCAATACTTGTTGATAATCTTAATTTAGTTTTTAATGTAATTATAAAACACCTTTAGCGATTTTTCATAGAAACATGAGCTTATGAGGTGGGGTCATGGAGGAGGGAGTGGGGTAGGTAGATTTTTTGAAAGGGGGGTCTCACTGATAAAGAATATTTTGCTCTAGGAAGCTATAAATAAATAATGTCTTATTTTCTTTCATCATAACATTGCTATTTAACATGATGAGGCTTAAAATGGGAGGCTAACATGATTTTTGAGAGGGTTTAGCCCCCTAGGCCTTTGTTCTGTATGTTCGTTTCATTTTTTACCGTTACCTGCGTGGGTATGGATTAAAGTAATATATAAACCAAGTAGGGAAGTAAAAAATCCAGACCTGTCCAAACAGCTGATAGCTGCTCAAAAATAAAAAATAGCTTAAAATTAGATAACTGCGCAGCGCCTTTTCGGATTTAGGTTTGTTTATTTATTTTATTTGCAACTGATCATTAGGTGAGTTTTACATTTGATCGTGTTTTCGTACTTTAATATGTATGTGATAATTAATGATTTTGTATTAAATTCTGTTAATAATTGTTATTATAATTTAGTTAAAGATAAGAGAAACTATAGTAAAGGTAAACACATGTTTTTATTAAGATTTTAAAGAAAAAATGCAGACGACAGTGTATTGCCTTAAATTAGGATTACTTTTATACATTCAAAAATTAGGTTAAAATTTGTTAAATTACTAATTACAATTAATATTTGAAGGGGAAAAACAATATTTGCAAAAATGTACTAAGTTAAGTAGTGCACACGAAAATAAGTTTAATTAGCCGCGTTTTAAGTAATTAAACAAACTAGTATTTAATGATTCGGACTTAAACTATTGGATGTGGCAAATGTATTTTTATACACAAATTATTAATTTTATACTAAACTGTCAAATAATGCGAATAATATCAAATTTTGATTACCGTAAATAGTTTGTTTACATTTACTAGGGTAAAACAAATGGCCGCGGCATAGCAAATTTGAGCAACTCCCTGGTGGACAAAATGTGAACTACATCCAGGTCTGACAAAATCGCGTTTGTTTCCCTACTTGGTATATTACTTTAGGTGGATATGAAATAATCCAATAAATGCAATCTGATTAATAGATATTGTTAATAGAATTTCACTAAACTAGATAAAAATAGAAACTAATTTATTAAAACTAGAAATACTCAAGTTGGTATTATTCTTCCTTCCTCCCTTGATGAATGTTTGGATTTAGAAGTTTGGTTTAAAATTTGACCTGCCACTTTTTTATTGCCGAGACCATTAATTTCAACCATATATAAATGTGCTTTGTAATGAAAGCGCCCATCATAAAGTGCGCAAAAGAATGTTTTTTATCCTCTCTTACTTTTTTAGGGGATCACTCTTGAGCAGGGGTTCTCTTCCCCAAGTGTGGTACGCGTACCACTGGTGGTACTCAAAAGTACCACCAGTGGCTTCTCTGACCAATCGGAGAAGCCGCTGTTAACCGCTCACTCGAAAAGAGAAAAAAATCCCCACGAACATAACCGCTGTAGGGAAGTAACCTTCTTCCTGGCAATCGTTTGTTTCTGGTTCTTCTTTTGTTTACATTGTTTGGGAAACTAATTTCAAATTATTCATAAAAATTATATTATAAAATAAAACTACACAAAAGAAATTTAAAAATACATCGCAAGGAAAATACGGGTAAAATAACCTGATTTGTTTACATAGTTTTTCCCACTCCCTTCTTGCAGGGATTTTTTTTCTTAGAAATCGGTGGTGTCTAAACTGACCTGTCAAGATTTTTAAAGTAGTCGATAGACTTTAGATGGTACGCCGAAAACCCTTATATACCTTTTGTATAAAAAAATTGTAAAAACAAAAAAAATATGGGGAACAAAGAATTTAAAATACCGAAATTCTTTTTAACAAATTATTTTGAAATTATGTATTTTAGAAAAAGTACTAATGTGCTCCGTACCCAATTTTCCACACTATTTTATCTCCTCATTAAAACGATTTAAGTATCAATATTGTGTTTGTGAAAATGTATGAGTTATATAGTAGATAACATTGTTTAAGAGGAACACTGATTAGATTTTCAGGTTAGTCAACAAGGCACCCAATTTTTCAAAGTAAATTTGCTAAAAAGTTTGTGCTAAGTAATGTATAATAATCTATGGGATAAATATGCCCATTTTCTTTGAAATAAGTTGTGACGCTACTGCTAAGGTTATTTAATATGTACCGAAACATTAAGCAAAAAATTGATAAGGATTGATTGATAAGGAAGAAAGCTCGCATATCAGAACATTTACCCGGCTTGAGGATCTCCACGCGAGAATTGTTTAACAAATCATATTAATATATTTTTTTAAAGAAAGTTTTTCTAATAATGTTTTAAAGTTTTCTCGGGCTAGTACAGTTTCTGAGATATTTAAATTAATGAATTTAAGTCAAACGGCAAAATACTCCTACAATATTAAGCTAATAGGTAGAAAATTTAGTTTCGTGATTGGCACTTTAAATTTTTAATTTATTAAATTAAAGAAATTCTTTTTAAATTTTTCCTAATCAATTTATATTACAATAATTCAGAGAAAGTCTTAAAATATCGATTGATATTTTATAATGTACTCTGAAGCTAGTTTAGAATTTCCTTATCTAATATTATGCTGTAAATTTCAAGGAAATATTTGAAGCATTACATGCTCTTTGGAGCTGAAACGACAAGCTTGACGTATCACGAGTTGGTACTATAAGCTTTGATCTTATTCAATTTCAAAAGCCCTTTTAAGTGTCATTATCAGAAATTTAAAACATCTCGTTAATTTAGGGTAAAGGTTAATATTTTTTTAATGTTATAAATTTTATTCATTACTTACTTCATCGACTTATTTGAAGTTTCCTGTAAATGACTGTATTTTAACAAAATATTATTGTCATAATAGAAATTTAGGCTCCAACGTGGGTCTGCCTTGGGCCGAAAACACTTGTTTTGGTTCAAAACATTGAAGACTGATAATTAATCCATGATTCTAATTAAAAAACATTGGGTACGGGGTACATCGGATCTTTTCACCATCACATCGGATGCGCTACGCTTATTCTATCTTCTTCGGATTCGCTTCGTACGCCCTCAAAATATAAACATCACCTAATGTACTGCAGCTCGTCTTCGGACTGGCTTCGCTCGTCCTCGGGCAGTAAATACATTTGTTTTATTCGAAGTTGTCGCCCATCCATACGCTCACCTCGCTCGATGCTGTCTAACTTTAATGATTTACTCAGATTTACTTCCGTATTTTTTTACTTGGCGTAGATTTACCTGGCATATTGAAACACAACTCAGTATACTTATTTACTTCTATGGGTTATTAGTAGTTCCGATACTGCTATGGGATATACTTGTATTAGATTTACTCAATTTAATTATTTTTCGATTGTTCACTGTTTTTAAAAAATCCTATACAAGTTATTTGATAACAATTGAACTAATGTTGACAATGAAATGAAACTTGGCACACATACAGGGTGGTACATTTCATATACATCACCCTGATTACACGGCTCCGTACGGAGCTATAGCGATAGAATTGGTATCCAGACCTATAAGTCGACCACTGATGGCAGTTTAAATAGCTAATTGTTTTTGTGTTTATTGTCTGAAATGTATAGTAATCTAATTACCAAAATGTGTTTTTCTACAGTGACTATAAAAAGTTTAAATTAATGCATTCCATTATATGTATCGTTTCTGAAACAGTGTCATATCTTGGACAATTTGAAACCAATATAGCCTAATTCCGGTAATTTAGCTATTTTTCGTATTTTATGAAGTTTAGTCATTTTTGCTGTGGGATTGTTCCGGGTTCATGACTTCAAGAAACATTATTTTCTAAATTGCAGAACCAAACCTAAAGAAATGTGGTATTAAGTTTCAACTATCTAGCATAAATATACTGGGAGATACGATAATAACAGACACACATACAGACAGACATATTTTGTGGAAACCATTCAGGAGGTGTTAAAAACGCCTGTAACTGATACTTCAGGTATAATTCCGGTTGCGGATTTTTTTGCTAACACACTACATTTTCTATATACCAAAGGTATAAACGAGGAAAAATAAAATTAATAAAAATTTTAAATACTGTTGTGAAAAAATGTATTATTTAAACTGTATACTCAGAGTTCCATTTGTGAATGTCTGGAATTTTGTTTGTTGGTCAGTGCTTTGGCTGTTATAACAATTTTAAACTCCCTCAATTCCTTTCTATTCTGATACCCATCACATCACATACTTCTGGTGAGTCTAGCGTCTTCTGATTTTCAATATTATGCTTAGGAATTCGGAACAAACCTTTTTATCTTTACTAAAAAAATTGATTGAGGTCTGACATTCTGCAGAACACATAATGCGTACCAAATTCGTTGCATTCCGCAGTCCTTACTAAAAAGGTTGCACTAGTTAAGGAAATAAAATAATTTTTTTTTGCAATAAAAATAGATTTGTGTGAGGTGGCAAACATCAGACCCAGACGTCACGGGATAAATTCTAGATTAGATAACGTGATTAATGGTCTAATGCCAATTCAGAAGAGAAACAGCAAGTATACTTGATATAAATAACAAGTTTACTAGATATAAATATAACAAGTTTAAAAAGTTTTGCATTTTAGATCGAGCTATTTTTAGTGAATATTTATGAGAATATAATCCTTATGAGGCTGTTCGAATGACGGAAATGGAAAGGTGAATAAGAGATCATTTCCAAATTTTTACTTTTCCTCATTTATACCGTATTGTAGTGGCAAAAGTCCGAAACCGGGATTTCACCTGATTTATCCGTTTCAGATGTTTTTATTACCTCCAGAGTGATTTTCACAAAGATGTCTGTCAGTATGAGTGTGTCTGTTACCATCGTATCTCCCAGTATATTTATGCTACATAATTGAAACTTGTGCAAAAATCAATCTTTTTAGCGAATTTTCATAATGAAAATGACGCTTATGAGGTTTTCGGATGACGGAAGTTGAGGGTGGGAGTGGGTGGAATCGGTTCTATTGGCTTCCTGATAACAAAAATATATGTCCGAAAAAAGTTATATATATATATATTATATATATATATATATATATATATATATATATTATATATATTATATTATATAATATTATATATATTATATATTATATATATATATATTATATATATATATATATATATTATATATATATTATAATATTATGTTAAGAGTTCTACCTTTCGTATGGCGAACGATAACTCTCGAAGGCGTTCTCAAATTGAAACGAAACTTGCAAATCACGAGTGTTGTGGAGGTTACAAGGCCTATTGTTTATAAAAACATTATGACGTCATCAACCAAAGTTATGACGTCATGAAAAAATTTTTTTTTTTGAAACTTAAAATGGCTTTAAAACAAGGTATCTAGTATTTAGGTAGACGGCTAGCTGAATCGATTAAGACCAATTTCAGCTCAATCAACCATCACAAATGGCGCAATCGGTATACATATATATAATCTTGTATATAGAACGTCTAGGTCAAAGACTCGTACGATATCTGTTGGGTTCAGTAGTGTTAGAGGGTGGGATATAGTATAAAGAAAGACCTCTACCTCTTGCTCCATCCTGGTAAGCCTACTGTCCCAGAGAGACAGGGCAAAAATGGCTTCCACTGAACCGCCGAGCTAAGCAGGCCTGTAAAGAGGAAGAACCTCGAGGTAGTCTTTATATGGTCGAAGTCATTCTAAACGATGCGACCGGTTTCAGCTCAATCGGACAATCCTAAGTGACGCAAACGGTATTTTTATTTTGAATAATCAGAATATATTTTTTTCAATCTTAAGATTTTACTCAAATAAACAATTTGTTTACAACAAAATTTGACATTTCTTTAAATTCTATAAACAATCATAAACGTAAGTTAGAGTTTATACCCTTTTGTATAGTGGACGATAACTAAAGCTGATGAAACTATATCTTTTCATACCCTTTATACAAGGTTACTTTACATTGCAACGTGGATTTTCCTAACAAAATCAAATTTGTGAGAAAGCCTCTCAGGCCCGCGAAGCGGGCCTGTGAAACGAAGCTGTGAAAATTCGCTAAATACGTGGCAAAATGCCATGTAACAAGAAACGATAGTGAAACCATACATTAATACAAAACAACAACAATGTGGCCGCGTGGCGGCTACGGGCCGAAGGCCCGTATTTTCTTCTGGAAAATATTTTTTTCTGACGACACAAACCAGCAATTATGCTGGAAAAAAATTTCTATCGAGTAGACATTTGGCACGCATGTAGTCGTTTTTAAGACCAACACACATGCCAAGTTTCATCGCATTATCAGCAGTGGTTCAATTTTGATCGAATATGCGTTTTTATTAGCGTTTTTTTATTGGTAAAAAATTAAACAATAATATTATTGAGTTGAAATTAAGTCAAGTATAATTCTTTATTAAATAAATAATGAAACCGTGTCGTTTCAATACAAGTAGATCTACGGTTTTTGTTTAATTATAAAAGTTAGGCAGCATCGAGCAAGGTCAGCGATTGGATGGGTTACCGCTGGGAGTTAACCGTATTTACTGTCTGAGGACGAGCGAAGCGAGTCCGAAGACGTGTTGTAGTTCATTTGGTGATCTTATATTCTGAGGATAAGCGAATCTAAAGTATTGATAAGGAAAAGTTTACAAGGTAGCCTGTACCCGTTTTTTCTTTAACTAACACGACGCAACATTTTGTTTCATCTTGTTATCAGTATTAGTTCTATCTTTCCGAATAAATTGTCTAAGTATTTAAAAAAAATCTAATTGAGTTGACATTGTGCTTAAAAAATCCAGTGTTACATTACATTTGTAATTATTGCATTTGTGTTCCAATTAAGTTGTTGATCAAGTACCGTTTACATTTTGTTCCGACATTTTTTCTAGTAATTATAATATAAACTTTAGTTTTGAGTAATTGTTCTAACTTACAGTGTAATTTACTCACGTAAAAGGTGTTTAGTTTCTCTCTTTAATGTTTTATTGATTTTTAGAGCGACTATATATTTATTTATCCTCTTCTCCTCTCTGAGTAGCGGTATTTAATGGTTTCCGTTGTTTCACTGTTTAATTCAATTAATTCATTTAGTTGTACTAGAATTAGATCCGTTAGAACGACTAGTGACTAATGGAAAATCCTTCTTGACCTCCATGAATACTTTAACACTAAACATTTTTTACTTTTCCTCATTCATACCGTAGGTATAAAGGAAAAGTATTGCGTTTGCCGAAAAACCCAAAACCGGGATGTCACCGGATTTATCCGTTTTAGGTATGTTAAAGGCCTCCTAAGTGGTTTTCACAAAGTTGTCTGTGTGTGTGTGTTATCATCGTAGCTCCTAGTGTATTTGTGCTAGAGAGTTAAAACTTTCCCCCCTCCTTTACCTTCTCTTTTTATCAGATTTTCATAATATTTATTTTATATATTTTATCATAAATTTTAAAACTTAAATGTACTTAGTTTAGTTATTTATTACTTAATTGTAATTGCTAAAGTTAGATATAGTACTAAATTTATTATACTTCACCTTGTTTATGTTTATGTCTCTAATGGATTTATTCCCTTTTTATTCATCGTTTAGATTGAATAAATGTTCTTCTGTGACCAGGTTCACATTTTGTATAGTATATTTTCTCCAGTCTCACTAGCTACTCTGATTGTTATAAATTATTTTATGTTAAGCTATTTAAGTAAATTTCTACAGGAAAAATAAGCTTATTTTAATACAATGCTTTTTCTTACCAAGGAGAAAAACAAGAGATGTAGTAAAATGTTTCCTATATTTAATGCATGATTTTCATAAACAGAAATAGTCGCACAGACATTAGTTTTGACATTAATATAAAAATATGCAATGCAACATAAAACACTAAAATTATTGTTTTAACAAATTGTTTTATTTTTATTTTCACCTTTTATATTATGAATATAAAATCTGAGGTTTTAATTTTCCAGTGTTTTCCTTTGTTTAGCTTTTAATTCTTAGAACGGTTCGATACTGTTTCAAGTCCTCTCCACAACCTGAGCATAAATACTCACCCTCTGGCTACATCATTTACCTTCTATAAAAATAATAATAATAATCCCACCTTGTTAAAAAAATAATTATTAATAAAATGGTTAAACCAAACCTGGCTTTTATATTCGATGATTTGATTTTCTTTACTTGAATTTTCTTATAATAAAAATTGCCTTTATTAATTTAAAAGCAAAATATAGTAAAACTCTTTTCGAGGCTTAAAATGCTTTATTAATGAATATAAAAGTTTTTTTTCTATAAATAATTCATGAAACACCAACAGCTTTAGCAACCAACATCGTTGGCAGTAGGTTTAGAGGTATTTGGGGGTTCAGATTCGGCTCAGTTTTCACACCCACCAGGACTGATGCTAATGCCCCTGTCAACTGTGGGGTCAGCATCTACGTGAAAAGTCGTTTTTTTAAGGCGGCTAATTTGGCGGCCACCATCGACTTAATCACTAACTCAATCAGCGGTCTCTGACGCAGCCGACGCAATGTAGTGATTTAGTGACTGGGTGAGCAAGTGATTTCCTTGTAATAGTGGAAATTGCTGTAATAGCTGCCCAGTCCCCCCACATTTCGGCGGCATTTAACTATTCCTTTACATAATATTTTTGAACTTCCGAAAAAAGAAAATATTTACCTGACATAACCATAAATCATAACCACATATTAATCTAAAAACTGCTATATTAAACTACATACGTCTAAAGGACTTGAATAAATTAAATAAATAATATTTTGTTTATGATAACTACTCCTGTACACTGATGATTTAATCATATTAATTGATGGCATAATTATAATGCGTGATGTAATAGTTGCGTATAATAGCTTTAACTCCTAGAGGTTCGCATCCGAGTTAACGGTATCGGTTTTTAACGATTATTTTACAAACAATTATTTTTCATTTTATAAAAACTTCAATCTTTATGTCAATTTAATTATTTTATTTTATAATTGTATAATTACAAAGTATAATCAATGATAAAAAAATAATTTTATGTCGTGTGGTCTCTTTTATTATTGACTTGCTGTCACTCCTGAAAGAGCAAATATTGCAGTTTTGCACTGTTTAAGACTTAATTATAGTATAATTAAAATAATGACTATAATTAAAATTATAGGAAAAGTATTGTTTTTGCAAAAAAAAGTCCAAAACCGTGATTTCTCCTGCATTATTATTTTTATGTGTTTTTAAGACCTTCTCAGGGCTTTTTTTACAAAAGTTGTCTGTCTGTTTGTGTGTATTTGAATAGGTGTGTGTATCTGTTTTGATCGTAGCTCCTTGCGTGTAGATTCTGTAGAGTTAACTTCCAAGCGAGGAGAGTCCGAAGTAGGGAGTATATGAGCATAGCGAATCAGTTATTTATCATTTCCAAAGTATAAATATACTATAATAAATACAGTATAG
Source organism: Microvelia longipes (assembly GCA_018340805.1). NCBI lineage: Eukaryota > Metazoa > Arthropoda > Insecta > Hemiptera > Veliidae > Microvelia > Microvelia longipes. Next base: position 61,323,205 of record JACMZG010000008.1, read on the forward strand.
TATAAATAAACCATAAATGTACTATAAATGGAGTATAAACACACCACTGATAAATATCAGTGGTGCGGTTATAATAAAGTGTTATATTTTATTACTTTTAGGTAAGAATTATAATATAATTTTTAAAATTTTTACTTTTCCTCATATATACCGTATAATTATATAGAAAAAGTATGTGTGTGATTACAAAAAAATACGGAACAGTGATGAAACCCTAATTATCCGTTTCAGGTGTTTTAAAGGCCTCCTGAGTGGTTTTTACAAAGTTTTCTGTCTGTTTGTGTGTGTGTATGCCTGTTATCATCGTAGCTCCTAGTGTATTTATGCTAGAGAGTAGAAAAATCAGTCTAAAGCTGTAGTTAAACTATTCGAAAAATAATGTATTTTTACGTCATAAACCCGCAATGACTCAGCAAAAATTTCAAAAAATTATAAAACGCAGATTAAATAATTAATTTAATTAATTAATGCTGCGATCAGATTGATATTTGGCACACATGTGGTTATGTATAAGACACATGTGTACATATGTGTTAAGTTTAATTTCATTAGCATTTTTTCATTTTGTTTTGAATGACTTGTACGTTTTTTAAAATTTTTTTAAAAATCAGAAAATAATTCTATTGAGTTGAAATTTTGTACATTTTTAAACCTTTGCCTACAAGTACACAAAGTTTCGTTCCAATGCCACAAGAATATATATAATTTTTGTTGGATCATAAAACTTAAGTAGCATTGAGCGTGGTCAGTAGTGTATGGGTGACCGCTGAGAATGAAACGGATGCATTTACTATCTGGGGACGAGCGAAGCGAGTCCTAAGACATGTTGCAGTAATTAATTGTTAGCTAATTGTATTCTGAGAAGGGCGAAGATAGTCCGAAGCAGGAAGGATGAGCGTAGCGATTCCGATGTAATGAGGATAAGTCCCGAGGTACCCCGTACCCGATTATTATACATTATAACGTACTAATAATCGTTTATACATTATTATTACAAGTATAATTGTATTTGTAACAAGTATACTAGTATTTGTAGGCTAATGATTTAACTATTGGTAGAATTTCATGATTGTATTAACGAATTCCTCCTTATGCGACTTGCAAATCAGTGATTCTGAATTTTTATCAACATTATTATCTTCCTTTTAATTTTATTGTTATTGTGTAGTGTTTAAAAGAATTTACTGCTGTTTTTTAATTCGTTCAACCTTTTCGACCTAGTTCTTCTTATCTCTATTTTAGTTAAAATTGAGTGAAAATTAATTGAAAACGAAATTACTTGTAAAACAAAAAAAATCAAATAAATAAATGAAAAGTAATGTTTTATGTTTTCAATTTCATGAGAAGTTTTAAACCCGCATGATTTTCATTTTTATTTTAATGAATTTTTAGAGACATGGGGCTGAAATATAATTTTAAAACTCATTAATTGCTTGCGTTTTAGATTTAATAAAAAGATTGATTTTTACGTCGTTGTACAACCTGTGGACTTGACAGCTTTTTTATTTAATTTTTGTGTAAAGAATTGATTTATGCGGCTATTAGAGAGTTTTACTCTTTTTGGCATGAATATTAGTTGGGGAGTTTTATGATGTATTGGGACGGAGAAATGTGAAATATATAAGTGTGTTTAATATTAAATTTTGTCATTTAATTAAGTTACAACATGATGATTACTTTTTCTCATTTTAGCGTATTTTCACACAAAGAAAATAGCTTATAAGGTAGCTTTGGCGGGGTGGGTGGTTTTTCTGATAGGGATGACTCTCTGATGATAAATTGTTAATTAAGGCGTACAATATTGTTTTCCGTTAAACAAAACCAAAAATAAAGATTGCTTTTTGTACCAAGTTTCAACCTTAGTATAACACATTGATGATACTCACACAAACGCACATACAGATAGAAAACTTTGTTAAACCACTTATGAGGCCTTTGAATCACTAACTTCTGGAAGCTAATAATTTAAGTTAAAAGTAGGTTTGGTTTTCTAGTGCCCATATTACTTTTCTTCATAAACCTGTAGGTTAAATAAGGAAAAATAGAAATAGTTGAGTGATCCATATCCGTTTGTTTGTTTTTGTCAAGTATTCCTTGAAAATATCGAATTTGCTTTGTTCGAATATAAGGTTCAAGAAGTTGGTATTTTGCAAGTCCAATTAACTAAACGGGTAATGTAATTTAATTTTATTAGATATTTTATGCAGATGATTCTGTTTATTTTATTTTATTTTATTTTTTTTTTGGAAACGCTTATTACTTATTATCGTTTTGTATTTGATTTGAATAATAAGATAGTAATAAACTACAAAGTCAAAAAGGTCATTGCTGAATCATTCTTGTAGACTTATTTTTAAAAGCTAATAATCTCAATATAACCTCTCTATGGCCTTAAAGCCTCGTATTTATGCTAAGAATTGTTCTTTTTGGTTTATTATTCAAGTCACATAATATTGATTTTAAAAACCACGTTACAGAAATGCATTTCCTTATTCTTGTATTAATTAAAAGAAACTGGAAGATTTTATCCATCTTATAGTTTGAGACTTTGATCTTCTTAACTTCAGAATTGAAGTTTGTTTCGATAATAGAATTCCCATGGTAAGAATATACTAGGTATTGTGAGATCCATCTCGGATTGACCAATAGAATGATAATTCTTTCCTATAGCATTAAATCAACTAGTCTTGGAGAATAGGAGTTAGAACTTCTTACTCTATTTTCGTTTTGTAAATGTTACTTAAGAAAATCGTGTTTATAAAATCTTTAACAAATTACATCATAGATTGTTTAAATTAATAAATATTTTTTCTAGTTCAAATTAATTTTGAAAAAAAATCAAATTATTTTTTATATAATGCTGAAACAAATGCAAATAGAAATTCATATTTGTTTCTAATTCATGGATGTTTGTTACTAAGGTTCTTATCACATTTTATGAGATAGTGCTTAAGCATTTTTGATTTCTATTTTGTTTCGCTAAAAGGGCTGAATGTATTGTAAAAAATGAAATAGATACGAGGTGTGTTCAAAAAGTATCGCGAATTTTGTGTTTTTTCAAAAATTATTTATTTATTCATGAATATCTATTTTGTCCCCTTCAAAGTAATCCCCATGAGATATTATACACTTGTGCCAACGGTTTTTCCAATTTTCGAAGCACTTCAAAAAATCATTTTTTTATCTTGTTCAGCTCCTCCTTCGATGCCGTCTTTATCTCGTCAAGCGTAGCATAACGTCGTCCTTTCATGGGCCTCTTCAGTTTAGGGAGCAAGAAAAAGTCACAGGGGGCCAGATCTGGGGAATACGTTGGCTGCGGCATCATTAGTGTGATGTTTTTGACCAAAAAGTCGCGCACAAGCAACGATGTGTGAGCAGGGGCGTTACGTGGTGCAAAAGCCAATTTTTGTTCTTCCACAAATCCGGGCGTTTCTGGCGGATTGCTTCGCGCAAATTGCGCATAACTTGCTGGTAATATTCCTTATTGACCTTCTACTCTGTGGCAAGAACTCATGATGCACCACGCCCCTGCAATCGAAGAAAACTGTCAGCGAAACTTTCACATTCGACCGAACTTGGCGCGCTTTTTTCGGTCTTGGTTCGTGCGGCAGCTTCCATTGAGATGAAGCTTCTTGGCCTTCTGAGAACATTTTGTACCACCGATAAACGTTGCTTCGGTCCAAGGTAGCTTCTCCGTATGCCACAGTCAACATTCGGAATGCATACGCGCACTTAATTTCGTTTTTCACACAAAATTTGATACACGTTCTTTGATCCATTTTTTTGAATAGGTAAAAATCGAATACGATCCAAAACACGTACAAGCAAAGCAGCTTTCAACAATTAAGTGAACATTCAAAATGGCCGAGGTTGTCGGCATAAGTGAGAGACATGAGTACCAACATAACGCCACAAACAAATTGAAATTCGAATATACGTAACCCGCGAAAATTCAAAATTCGCGATACTTTTTGAACACACCTCGTATGTAATGGTGTCATCTTTTTATCATAAATAAATAAATAAAATAAAATAAATCTTTATTTGCATAAATACTAATACAAGTACAATGGCAAATCGTCAAATATACAAAAATTAGAAGTAACATAAATTACTCAAACATAATTTTATTAGAGAAGTACTCATTAATACTATAAAAAGGCTGCTCTGTCAAGGCTTTTTTTACGGCTTTTTTAAAATGATCTATTGGTAACTCTTGAATTTTTACATCTAAATGATTAAAAAGTTTTACCCCCAATACACTATGACCCACTTCTGACTTCTTAAGTCTATGAGTTGGTATTGTAAGTACATTTTTATTCTTTGTATTATATCTATGATAATCACTAATAATAATAATAATAATAATGCCCGTTTAGAGCCTTGCGGCTCATCAGGGATAAACCCTGCGGGAACCACCTCGTGTGGTAGTAGCAACCGTTACGCTCAATGTGTATTCTAAAGTTGGCGATAATTTATCTAAACAATAATTTTATATAAACTGAGAGCGTAACCTGGGATGCGAACCCCAGACCTCCGTGGTGTCAAAGGTCAGTGTAAAGACTAACGCTCTAACGACCTCGGCCACGGAGGCGGTCTAATCACTATTGGTTTTAAATTTATTTAAGTTCTTTTTAATAAAGAGCACAGAATTAAAAATAAAAAGATTTATGACAGTCATTATTGCCAGTCTCTTAAATGAAGATTGACAGTGTGAACCAGGTTTGGCTCCTGTTATTCTTCTAATTATCTTTTTTTGATAAATAAGCAATGGATCTAAATTGACGTGTCCCCAGGCAATAATAGCATAATTTAACCTGCTCTGAACAAGAGATTTGTAGACGAGCACAAGAGTTTCTTCTGGTAACGAGTCTTTTAACTTTCTAAAAACAAATAAGTACCTAGCAATACTTTTAGTCATTGTTGTGACATGGTCTTTCCAATTTAATTTACCGTCAATAGTGACTCCCAGAAATTTTACTGGTTGTTGTTTGTAATCAAGTCGGAGACTTATGATTAATGACTGTGTTTTATCTTTATTTAATATAAAGTCATTGCTACTAAACCAATATTCCATTTACTTAATCTTTGATCTCCTATTTTTTTCAGCTTAGTTTCGTCAGAATGGCGGTGAGTCAGGTTGGAATCATCTGCAAAGGTAGGTAAGTCTTCTATTATCTTTTCTGTATTAGTTAGGTCCATGAACATTGGCATATCATTCGTGCTTAGAAGGTAAAGAATAGGGCCTAAAATGGATCCCTGTGGAACCCTTTATTAATTAATTTATGTTCTGAACATACATTGTTGTGTTCTACGTATTGCACCCTATGTGAAAGGAATTCTTTGAGTAACGAATAAGCGTTTCCTTTGATGTTTAGAAGTTCACATTTTTAAGTAGAGTTGAAATACATACTCTATCAAAAGCTTTTGATAATCACAGCAAGTAAGCAGAGTATGTTCACCACTCTCTAATCCTTCAAGCGCTGATTCTACTACTTTAAGTATAGCTTCAATGGTAGACCTTCCTCTCCTGTATCCATACTGTGTAGGTACTAATAATTTATTTGTTTCCAGGTATTGAACTAACTGGATCTTCACAGCTGCTTCTAGAATCTTCCCAAGTATAGGAGTAATGCTGAGAGGACGGTAACTATCAGGTAAGTCTTCATTTCCTTTTTTAAACATGGGGGTTACTTTAGTTACTTTTAAACAGTTAGGGAATATTCCCTTTTTAAGCAACTATTTATTAAAGCCGTCAGTGGTGTTTTGATATAAATAAGATTTTCTTTAACTAGACTATTAGTTAAGCCATAACAGTCTCTCGCCAGTGACTTTTTCATGTCTAAAACAATCTTAATTATGTTGCTTTCTGTTACAGGTTGAAGGAAAAATATATTGTCTTGTATTGCTGGTTTTGAAGAATAGCATTGCTGAGCAATTTCCACAGCTTTACGATTGTCAAACGTCTTGTCAGATGATGCTATATTTATAAAATAATCATTAAACTCTTTTGATGTTACTTTATCACTTCTATTTTTATAACCATTTTGACCACATTCATCCTTGATTACCTGCCACGTAGCTTTACTAATGTTATCTGCTTTCTTAATTTTATTTTCATTAAAGTCTTGCTTTATTCTCTTTAAATGCTTTCTATATACTTTTTGCTCCCATTTATAACGTCTCCACTCTTTACTAGATTTATCTATTTTTACCCATATCATACCAATTTTGAAGTGATTTTTTCATTTCCACCTCCAAGTCAGTAATCCATGGACTGTAACTTTTCTTAGAATTATTACATTTAAGCTTTTTCAAAGGAAATGCTTGTTGATATAGATAGCTTATTTTGTCTATAAACAATTTAAATTTATCACTAGTTGCACACACACTGTCCAGGTAGTTCCAATCAGCTTGAGATAAAAGATAAGTAAAATAATATCTTCCTCTTTCTGTTAATGGTCGATAATAAGATGTAACTCTTGTGGATTTTTTATTTGGCACTTTAAAAAGAATCATTCGATGATCAGATATTTTTCTATGACATTAGCATGAATATTATAATTGTGTTTTTGTAACAATGTTATCAATACACTATTTTCTCGTGTTGGTTCTTTAATCTGTTCTTTCATACCAAAACTCTTAAACAATATATTCAAGTCAGAGACATCTTTGTTCTTATCATTTAACCAATCAATGTTAAAGTCAGCTGCAAGAATAATTTCAGGATTATTTTTAACTTTGGTTACTTCTTCTAAAGCCAATTCTAATTGTTGTTTAAAAATCTGAAAATCACTATCGGGTGTGCGGTACGCAACAATAATAACAATGTTTTTCTCTAATAAATGCACAGCTGATAACTCACAATGCCTTTCTAATGAGTGCTTAGTAACGTTGTTAAGATTTTTAAACTTTAACTTATTATTAAGAAGGATAGACGTTCCACCATGTTTTAATATGCATCTGTAGAAAGCAGAAGCAGTTATAAAGTCATGAGGTACATAAAGACCTTCTTCACTTTTATCAAGCCAGTGTTCTGTTATTAATAGCAGGTCTAAGGATTTTTCTTTACATAAAATTTCAATTTCATCCAGCTTGTTTCTTATGCTCTGAGCATTTAAGTAAAGTCCATTTAAAGTGTTGGTTTTAACACAGCGCTTCTTAAGATTTATAGTAGCTGACTCTTTAAACGGCTTGCATGTTTCCTGTTTGTCCATAAAAAACGGCGGACTTGAACGTGTGCAGGCCAAAAGGAGGGTTTCATTACTTCATCTTTGAATTGTAAGTCTAAAGCGACTCTAAAAGATGGGTATTCAATACTTTTACTTATCATTAAGCATTCAATTTTTGCTGATGGCAATTTTTTCTTGATAAATGATGTAATCATTTCTTCAGTGGTGCTTTTTTTAACTTTACTTACATGAATCCAGGCTCGGGGTTCTGGTTTACTTATTGGTGGTAAGCCTTCAAAAATTACCTCTGATGATCCACTTTCTGATTCTGTTCCTATGATTACGATGATTATAATTTTAAATGTCAGCAATAAAACTAATTTCACTACACTAAACTACACTAAACTATATAACTACGATGTTTATGCTACCACGGCTAAATCGCTACTCATAAGTCAAGCTATTAAGAATAACCCATTAATTTTTTCATTACTTCTTTTAATTGGTTATAAAACACAGTAAAATAACTTCATGATTGGTATTAAATGATTGAAAGGTAATTTACTGTAGTATAACTCACACTAACCTTACATTCTTGCTACTTGAGCAGGGGCGTAACTATACAACATTGATGTTTTCAAGGGCCCATATATATATATATATATATATATTATATATATATATATATATATATATATTATATAATATTATATATATATATATTGAAGGTACAAGTCATTAATTTTATACTTGCAACACCTCGTGGGGCCCGCGGCTTGATGATATTAAGAAAGACTATTCTAAGATTTTTAGATTTCTAAAGTCGCCAACTTTAGAATTCTTTTTGAGCGTAACGGTTGCTACTACCACCCGAGGTGGTTCCCGCAGGGGTTATCCCTGATGAGCCGCAAGGCTCTAAACGGGCATTATTATTATTATATATTCTAAGATTAAACGGGGCCTTGTTTAAGTAAAACTTAAACAAGGGGCCCCGTAACTTGATGATCTTAAGAAAGAATATAAGAAGATTAAAAGCAGGGCCCCGCGCATTTTTAGGTGAAGAGCTTTTATGAGGCCCCGCGACTTAACGATGTTAGGACAGACTATACTTATCTCTATTGTGGCATGGACCTATTTTATTAGGTTTACTGTTTTTACTATATCTTTTTGGGGGCCCCCGCATTGCGGGCCCATAAGTACGCACTGTAGTTAAGGAAACCTTAGACCTGTTTTTGAGTAAAGGAAGCTTAAAATTTTGCCGCTTTCTCATAACAACGTTATTGCGAACTATATTTTGACTATTGAGTTTACCATAGAAACAGACTACTGTGTGTTTCAATTTACAAGCATGTACGGTAAATGATTAAAAATCGTTTACTAAAAATGAGATTGGTTCTGTTTTTGGGACAAGGTATCGTTTAAAAAACGATACAACATGTTACTTGCATTTATTCTCTCGTTGGTTTCCAGCTATAGGCTCTGTGCTGTGGGAAACCCCCGTGGAGTTATTTGGAAAGGACTAAGCATAATCAACAAAGCATTAATATTTTGTTTTACTGTAGTTAGCTCATTATATTATTATGTTTTCATCTTCTTACATAAGGACTTATTAATACTTACTTAGACTTCTTTTAGTAAGCAGAATAGAATTTTAAGGAGTATAATAAAGGCGTTTAAATAATTTAAAACAATCCTTTTACTACCATGGCGAAACAAATATAATATTTTAATAAAACATTAAAATAGACTGTCGGCATTTACAAGTACTTATTTCATGCTTGGCCTTTTCTGGAGGAAAGGTTGCGGAGCTCAACAAAGCTGGTGGGTGTGAGAAACAAAGCATCGTGGAACCGACTTCGCTCTGCCTCGCTCTGACCTCCCTCGCTTTATCCTCTTTTTTTAGAATAATTAATCCCACCATTAACATTAAGTATGTTGAGAGAAATCCTAGCTTATTTAATTAAGCTTCAATTAAAAGTTTGATGCTAATAATAAATCAAAAACTTTCTTTTTATTTTTGTAATTGATAAGATCTTTTTTTTATATTTATTTATAAATAACAATACTCAAGAAATAAAACGTCACACAGTAGCTTAATGTGATTAACTTATTTGAGAGAGATTTTTATCTTATTTAATGAATACATTCTTTTTATTTAATTTATCAGATATGATTTTTATTTTATTGTCTATCTGTGAAATCTTACTTTGTTTGAAATTTACTACAGAAGAAGTGTATATTTGAAGGTTTTTAGTATCTGTGGCCTAGTTTGGGTAGGTTCTAACTTTTTAAATTTAGATTTAACAACTTATCGAAGTATCTAAGATCGAGTACTCTGAGATAATTGTATTTCTTTGTTTATTCAGGAATAGTATATTATTACTTTGCCCCATTATCGCGAAGAAACTTTACAAAAACTGTTGATATTTGCACATATTGATTTCTTTGTTTTAAAATTTACTGGTTGTTTAATAAAATTAAGTCACACATAATTATATTATTTATAATAAAATAATATTATTTTTTTAAAAATTAACTGGGAAAATCATTCTTCAAGTCTTATATTAACCAATCGAGTTTATACAAAATAATAAGTCTATATAATTTTTAGTATGAAAGTTATCAGTGAAAATATAAATTTATTAGTGCGATACGTAGAAGTATTATCAAAAATGTTTGTTTATCTGTTAAAAATTTCTATGAAAATATATGTTTTATCTGTCAATAGCATAAATTTTTATCCAAGATGATAGAACAGGGATGAGCTAACTTCAGAGCTGCGCGGACCCCCATTTAACTTAAACGGTACTTGGTGGATCCCAACTTCGTCCATTTTTAAATTTTCAAACCCAGTGTTTTCAACCAAAGATCCTTAATAAAATCGCGCTGATGAATTTAAGAAATAAAAATAAATAAAAAGAAACACTAACTTAAGGCTTATGAGAGATACTTTAATTACAAATATTGTTTTAATCTAAAACTAACTGTACCCATACCGTATACTGGTGTCATACCAGTATGCGGTGTCATACCAAATTTTTTTATTATATAAAATCAAATAATATCATATGTAGCAAACGTTGTTTTCTGATCGATAAATTCTTGTTTAGAGTATATTGATATTATTACTAACTTTATTTTTTAAATTATTTTTATTGCCATACTTTATATTCTTTCGTAAACCCCTGGAATCTCTCAACGGACCTCTAGGGTTTGCTGACTATACACTTTGCGAATGCCTATGATTCACTCTTCCTAACTCTATCAGCTTGGTTATACCGAAAAAAAATAAAAAGGGATATAATATAATATTAAAATATATTGGTAATATTTTTATAAAGAATTAAAATTAATAGAACTTAAGACCTACGGGGGTCCGGGATGAAACTACGGTATAAACTTTATGTAATTAAGCTCAGAGATGCATATTTAGAGTAAGAGTGATGTGTCTGAAGTCAGCATTCTATATTTTGCATCACTATTTTAATTGGAGCATAGCGAGACCGAAGTTATACAACATTTAAATTTGGTTACTCGTGAGAACTACGGATGCGAGTTCGATTTTGTGTGTTTTAGGTGTTTTTACATAAATTTTACTTGTATACGTGGCTCAGTATACCATGCGAAAGTAAAGAAATAAAGTTTCTGATTCACAAACCATATACAAAATATTTTATCAACTCCAAGGCAAGACAAATAAAATAGTAAAGTTTTTCATTTAAAACTTTTAAAATAAACTCACATAGAAATGAAGTCAGAGTGAAATGAAGTTGGCGCTAAAGTCTTCGAAACAGTCGTATAATTTGGTAATTGACCCAAGTTTAACTATTTAAAGTTTGTTCTATACTGTGACTTTTGGTATGAAGCTTTAGGGACTGATAAATTAATAAATGACATTTTCTGACAAGTTATTTGCTCATAATGTTTGAACTTTTAACTGTTAGTTTCAGAGTTGAACTTTTCTGCCTTTTTAATTTCGAACTGAAGTAGCTTTGTACTTTTTACTGCTTTGTTTAGAAAAAGTTTTATGTAGTTGTATTTTGATTTATTTTTAACATTCTACAAATTAATGAAATGTTTTATACCCTATGAGATATTTAATTGAATTATACATTGTAATTTTTCTTCATTTTGGGAGTTCAGACATAAATTAAAACTTCGCTTTTTAATATTACTTTTAATTTTATTATCTTTGAAATGGCTTTTGTAAGATTTAATGGGATTGATATTAAAACCTGGATGCTAATACTTAATTACGTATTGTTGAGTAAATTGAATTCAGTCTATTCTTTTATCGAGTCTACCGGATTGTTAATAGTAATTTCACTTTTAATGTTTAGTGTAGCTAATTATTATCAATGGCATCTACTGCGTTGACGGCTTTGCAAAACTAAATAGAAATTTAACTCCTGTCTCGTGGCTAGCCTATTTTCTAGAGCATAGGTAGGCCCACATTTTACAGAAGAGGCGCTAGCCAAGCTCTACCTAAATGGTAGAGAAAGCTAATTTCAGTCTCGAGCAGTTTATATGTGGTTTTTTAGCGGTATATTTGCCTCTTAATCTAATTGTTTCTGTTCTATACAGATAATGTTTATCTTACTTGAGCAAAAACTCAAATAAAGCATTTTTTTCTGACAATGTACCATGTGAAGCCTCTCAAGTGTCTTTTATACTTGCGTATATTTGTTTTAAAATTTATCTCAAAAATTTAAAAGACAAAATCGGGTATGGGATACCTCGGAACATTTCCTCGCCACATCGGATTTGCTGCGATTATCCTCTATACTTCGGAGTCGCTTAGGTCGTCCTCAGAATATACAAGTCATCAAGTTTATACTTTAACAAGTCTTGGAACATCTTCCTCGCTTGGCATGCCCTTAGATAGTAAATACGTTTGTTTATTCCCAGGGGCTCAGTGCCATCTAGACACTGACCTCGCTCTATGCTCCTTAACTTTTATGATTTAACAAAAAACTAAACTTACTATGTTCTTATTTATTACATAAAAAAGATATTCTTGTTCTAAATATAAACTCTTTGTTACAAAATTTTTCAAATTTTGCTGTTATTATTGTTTTACAATCAGACCACGTTGAATTTTGTACCACGTTTTAACTCTCTAGCGTGAATAACGCTAAGTTCTATGATGATAACAGACCCACTCATACAAACAGAGACAGACAAACAACTTTGTGAAAACCACTAAGGTATTAAAACGTCTATAGTACGACACACGGCTAAAATCAGTTGACAGCGCGGGAAAATAGTGTTGAAGAACCAATAAGGTTGGCCTGGTTTAAAATTGAGGGCGTGCTTTAACATCCAGGAATAACCTGATTGGCTACCTCGCATTATTTTCCCATGCTGCCAACTGATTTTAGAAGGGTGCTGTACTATAATACGGATACTGCAGATGAAATTCCTGTTTCAGATTTTTTCGCAAACACAATAATTAAATATTTGAAAACACAATACTTGAATGTTTGAAAACACAATACTTGAATGTTTTAAAACACAATACTTGAATGTTTGAAAATGTTGAAAACACAATACTTGAATGTTTGAAAACACATACTTAAATGTTTTAAAAACTACTTGAATGTTTTGAAAACACAATACTCCTATATACCTACGGTATAAATGAGGAAAAGTATAAAAGGAAATAACTCCAAACGAAATTCGCTTAAAATAACAGTCACTCCTCAAGTTAACCTATCTGTTAACTCCACAGCTCAATATCTCCATTATGTTACGTAAAACTAAAATTCTTACGCACTGTGAACTGTACCTTACTTACACTTTTCCATCGATTAAGTTTTCCAGATTTTCAATGTTAGAATCGTATCGCAAGATGCAAGAGTTATGTCTGCATTATTATCATATCAAATATGTTATACACGAACCCAAAGAAACTGAGCCAATCAATAAAAATGTAAATAAATTTTACATTTAGTGGAGAGACTGTTGTTTATATTTTATTTATATTTAAACTGAGCCAATTTGGAAGAAAGTATCATATAATGCATATCTTATATAGCTGGAAAGGTGTCATTTTTACATTTTTTTGCATTTAAACTTATTCCGAAAAAGTTGTAGTTTTTATTTTTTTATTCTTATTATCTTTATTTCTTAATAATTATTTGATTACAAGAATGGTTTATATGTATTTTGATTTGTAGGTCGTCTTTGTATTTTTTAGTCTTTTATCTTTTTGCCTACTGGGTTTAAAACTTGTGAGTTTTGATTTATACATTTGTATTGCTGTAAAACCTTGGTGTATTGAGTCTGTGAATAATTGGGCTCAGATTGGTCACTAACTATTATTCTTAGAATTATAAGCTGAATAAACTTTATAAAAACGATCAGTTCTAACCTATACTCTAAAAGTTCATGTTTAAAGTTGAAAACTTTTGAACCTGAATCGAGACCTAGCGATCTTCTTAGATTTCGAAAAGATACCGCAGGCATGGTATATGGATTTAAAAAAGACAGAGCGTAGCCTAGACCACACACAGTGTATTTTCAAGGACATTCTTACCCTGTAATTAACTTAGATGTCTACCTGTAAATTATAACTATTCCTCGCCTAAAGTAGGTTTGTAAGCAATAACGTATTGTTTTATCCTAAAAATCCGAAACCGAAATTATATCACAAACACTCATTTTTATGACGTTCTAAGTGGTTTTCATCACTCCGTCTGTCCGTGTGTGTTATGTGTTTACGGATGTAAACACATCCAAAAACATTTTCCCAGTTTTTACGCGACTAGGGGGTTAAAACTTGACACTTATGGTGTAAAAAAAATCAGACTTATGGTGTAGTTTCCTGCCCGGAAGATTAATTTTTAAGTCATCAAATATTTTTAAAAAAAATCGAAAATTTGATCAATTGAGTTGAATTTGACATAAATTTTCGGCTGAAAATTCGGTATACGGTGCCCCTTGTTATCAACGCTCTATTTCGATGTATATCGAACTCTCTTCGTAACCATGTATTGATATATATTGGCGCGTACTTTACCGTGTCCCCCCAAACTACACCCCCGTCTTCAGATGTTAATGTTTCTCCGTCTCTACCATCCCCCACCTTAGCACCTTACCACCTTCTCTACCATTATCTGCCCACCTTAGCAGTAGAATAATGAAATAATGATTATTTAACCAATACTAAAGATTGTTTATATTTTTATCTCATTTTATATTAAATTATCTTATTATGAGTCATTATAATACGATAATATTACCAATTGTATGAAAAGTTTTAAACCATTTTACAACAAATAAATAAAAACACAAACAACAAAAAACATTTAAAAAAATAATAAAATTGTCATAAACGTAAAACGTAAAAGAAAAGGCATATATCGATTATTCCTACGTCATATCTCTAAACTAAAAATATATCGATATATAGCATTGATAACAGGGTGCACCGTATACCGAAGATTTACCCAATAGTGACTCAAATTTCAAAAAATCCTAAACCACGGTAAAATGATGCGATCGGATTGAGTTTTAGCACGCATGTAGCCATGATAAGACTAAGGTATGTGCCAATTTTAATTTTATTATCAGCATTAGTTCAATTTTTTATCAATTGACTTGTGTACGATTTTTAAAAAATTGTAAAAAAAATCAGAAAATTATCTAATTAAGTTGAAATACGGTACAAGTGTATACCATTACGTAATAAATAAGTACACTAAGTACTTATCTATATAGTACTCATCTATATAGTTACGAGATATACTTATTTCGTAACTATATGACAAGAATATCTATGATTTTTGTTGGATTATACAAGTTAAGCAGCATCGAGCATAGACAGTGCTTGGATGAAAATAAAAAAAAAATCATTTTCTGCGGGTGACTGCTGAAAATAAAACAGATGTATTTACTATCTGAGGACAAGCGAAGCGAGTCTGAAGACGTGTTCCAGTATAAATTTAACTACTTGTATATTCTAAGGACTGGCGAAGTAAGTCCGACGTGGGAAGGATGAGTGTAGCGATTTCGATGTGATGAGGTAAAGTTCAGATGTACCCCGTACCCGATTTTTGAAACATGTATCGTAACATATGTATTCAAAACATATGTATAACCTCAATCAATGAGGTTATATATTTACCTCAAGTTAACAAACCAATTAAAGAATCACCAACCATTGATACTTGTGGATATGGATAGCAATTATTGATGGCAGTTTATTATTCAATTACAATAGAATTATTATACATTTTCTCTTTGTATCTCAATAGTATCTTTTGTATAAAGGCTAGAAGAATAAGAAAAAAATTCGTGATCGCTTTGTTGTTTGCAAATATTTTTGAATACGGGTGTATTGTAGGCATTTAATTGCTGCAATAATAGATTTACATTTACAGTTGATGGACATAAAAGACAGCAGACTTAAGACTTTCCCGTTAATTGAGAAGAGGGAGGGGGGAATTATGATATAATTTGTTATTATTTTTACTTTTCCTCATATATACCGTAGGTATATAGGAAAAGTATTTTATCTACTCACGGCAGCAAAATTAGCCATTACTGGACTGTTTTTAAGCTGCAAAATGTCATTTTACCTACACTGTCAAACAATACGGAAAATATTTCAAAACAGAACGCAAAATGTTTCAAAACAGTACGCAAAATGTTTTGGTAATGAAAAAAGTACTAGGGAGTTATGGCTCATTTAAATAACATGGAAAACAAGTCCGAACTCCCTAGGCGGAAAAATGAATGAGCGGAGGTTATTATTTTACAAATTATTGCGTGAATTTCGGTATTGTTTTATTTTGTAAACTATGATTTATTCTAGCTTGTTTCTAGTATGTAACTTTCTTTATTGTTACTTAAAACGATATTATTATTAAATGTTTAACATTTGTTTATCTAATAATATACAATGTTTTGGAAACAAATTGGCAACACTGATAATTTTGACATTAAATTAAATTATTTACCAGCTGTTTATGAATCGACAGATTTTTAAAGTTTAAGTCGTCAGATTTTGTATTTCATGTTGTTATATTTAGTTTAAGTATATAAAATTACAAAAATAGAACGTTATCAAAAACTAAATCTGTAAACTAAAGTTAAGTTACTAAAACAAATGAGTGAGAACAACAGTGAAGTGAATAAAGGTACAAACATTGTTGACATTGACGAGTTATTGGACCACACTCCACCTGATATTGTCAGCGTTGCATCTACTTCAAAGCAGTCTTAACTGCCTGTAAAATCTCGCAGCAAGTATTTAAAATAATCTTGTGTTTTTTTTCTGCCGTTAGTAGATAAAATAGTATATGCTACTATGCAGCAAAGGAAACATTGCAGACTCGTGCAATTAATTACCTGCCTCGGCTTACGCCTCTGCAGGTAATTCGCCATTTGCCAGCCTCGGCTTCGCCTCGTCTGTCAAATGGGTTAATTACCTGCCTCGGCTTACGCCTCTGCAGGTAATTTCCATAGCCCACCCTCGCCTTCGGCTTGGGGGCAAATTTATAAAACTCGTCTGCAAAATTCCATTTTGCTGCCTAGTAGCATAATATACTATTGTTTGCGAAAGTATCCGAAACCGGGAGGAAACCGGCATTATCCCTTTCAGGTGTTTTAAAGACCTCCTGAGTGGTTTTCTCAAAGTTGTCTTTCTGTATGTGTGTGTCTGTTATCATCGTAGCGCCCAGTGTATTATTGCTAGAGAGTTAAAACTTCGTGCACCGCTGTAGTTGTGCTATTCGGAAAATAACTGAAGCTGGGATTTCACCTGAAACATCCATTTCAGGTTTTTTAAGACTTCTTTAGTGGTTTTCACAAAATTGTCTGTCTTTATGTGTGTTTGTGTCATTATCGAAACAAGTCTCGAAGACGTATTGCTGAATATATTTTCTCTTATATTCTCCAATTCCTTCTTTTTTAGTTTTTAAATCTTTCTAAAGAATTAATTCCTGTTTTCTTTTTAAATCTTTTCAAATTTAGAATCTCATTTTCCCTTCCTATTTACTGTATATTTTTTGGTTGACTCCTTGAGATGAGACAAATAAAACGATTAGGGTCAAGTAGGGTTTATTTGCATTTATATTGAGCCCCTGTAATTGTCAGACTTGTATTGATTCAAATTTTAATGTTAACAGAGACGCTTTTAGGTTTTTAGACGCCCCAGGCTACTTGCAATTTAAAGCTCTCTCCCACCCAGGGAGAAATTTCCCCTCTAGCTCAATATTAATACTATATTAATATTAATAACCTTAATATAATATTATTCAATATTATTAATATTAGTACTACATTTATTAATATTGTACTTATTGTATTATTAATAAATAACAGAATAAATGAGTAACGTGCTCATCTTGTGTTTATCATATTTAAAAATTAAAGCGCTCAGACAAATATTCTAAAATAAATATTCCTATAGTGTAATGATCTTACACAAAAGATATATTTTTAATTTTAGCAAATTTTTATGGCAAATGATGCTTATGTGACCTGTTAAAACGCGTGTGTACGTAGTTAATGTCATTTTCCGTCCAGGATGTATAAACCACCTTAAAATATTAACTCACTTTTTTGTAAAAATTCCTTAAATAAAAACTAAAAGTTAGTAAGCTATTAAAAAGTTGTTAATTTTCCTTCCTCGAAACAAAATATATATATTTTTTTAATGTCACAAAAGCAACTTAATGCCTATTTGCAACCTAATTACCTATGTGAACCTTCACAATAAAAGACGCAATGCTTTGGCAGGATAATTTATGACGTCATCTCACTTGATCGACTAAACAAATGCTGTGCAAGAACCGGATCGTATTAAATGCGATCACCTGTTAAATACGCTGTGTTTACGTTGTAATTTAGTATTATTAATTGAACGACATAATTTTCATGTCCCACTCTGTTTTGTTTCGTCCTCATTGAGGTACCGACAGAGCTTGAACTCACTCTACTCTTCGCTTAAAATTCCAAAGAAGCATTTTTGTTTGTTACATTCTTACCTCGATACGTCACAAAACTAGCACCTCTTTATAAAAATCTCTTCTTTCTTTTTACACTTAATATTCTAGGGAGTGATACTCTATAACTATCACCCTTAATATTTCCATTATGTAACCAAATACTAACTTAATATTAAGACTTAGGTCGTCTAAAGCTTTTAAAAAAATGTAATTTTTTATTTTGCATAATAAGATTATGTGATGTAATATTCTTCACTGAAATCCAATCTTAGAAGACATAAAATTTTTATATTTTACTCTTGATCTTTTTTCATTGTGTTTTAACTTTTAATTGAATTTGCATAAAAAATATTTGACACTTTTTATGCCATGAAACTCCATAGTGTTGAATTATAGAAATAATATATCTTCACTTAAACTGAATAGGTGGGGAAAATCAATTTTTTCAAAAGTCAAGTTTGTCAGATGGTCGCATTATTTTTCCAAATGATAAATTGCAAACAGAGAGTTCCTAGATAATTCGTTTTCCGACAATTATTGTCGACGTTTTGCTCAAAAATTAAGCTCATGGACTTGTCTGGAATTATTATTTATAAAACGTCAATACTATACTTAATAATGACGTCATTAATCTACTTTATGACGTCATCAATATATTAAAAAACTGGTAGTTTACTAAAAAATTACCCAAAAGGGTCACAGCGAGTCTCATAAGCCCACAAAATCTTGCTTCCTCCCCTAACGAGTTACTAACGATGTGGCCCACGCTTAGAAAATAGCAACACCGAATAGCATGTAACAAGAAATTCAAAACATCAACCTATACAAACGGGAATTCTCTTGACCGGACCGTATGCCCGCAAAGCGTTAAGTTGACGATAGTCCCCAACCCATATTTTTAAGAAAATAACATCTTTGAGCAAATTTTAAACATATTTAGACCTAAAGTTGGATACAATATAATTGTGCGAGAGACACCTAGGAAATGTAACAAGCAAAATGCAATGCTACATCTGGGAACTGTTCCATCATTCGACATTCGTCATCATTGATGGCTCGACATAATGTCATGTCCCACTCTGTTTCGTTACTTCTAACTCATCAGGGCGCCGACAGAGCTTGATGAGTGAGTTATTGTTGTGCTATTGTGTCAACTATTCATGTTTTGCAAAACTCGGTAGTATCAAATGAGACCTAACGTTATTCTGACCTTTGGCACTACAGGGGACTGGGGTTTGCATACCAGGTTAAGATCTTAGTTTATATAAGATTTTTGTTCAAATAAATTATCGCCAACTTTAGAATACACTGAAAGCGTAACGGCTGCCACTAGCTCCTGAGGTGGTTCCCACAGGGGCTTTCCCTGATGGACCACAATGCTCTAAACTGGCATTATTATTATATTAAAAATATAGTTTTGTTATTGAAATTATATTCTTCCGTAATAAAATCTGTGGATGAATCTGTTAAAGTAATGATGAAAATGTTCTAATTCTTGAAAAAATAACATTAATTTATAGTCATGGCGCTATTTTTTCCGAATTGCTTATCAGTTGAAATAAATTCTAAATTAAATCGTAACTTATCAAAAAAATCAATCATATACCAGGGTTTTATGTTTAGATCTTAATTTAGTTTACTCAGCTTCTTTTTTATGCGTCAATAAAATGTTTGTATTTGTTCTCATACGTTAAAGTTTTAGGGAATTTTTATTGTGAGCTGTAAAACGAATAGAACTTTGTTAGAGGTCTCTTTTTAGTTCTTTACTCTTGGAATTGGTTCTCAGTAAAACCTGTGTAAGTTTTGTGAGCTTTAATTCACTTAACAGTATAGTAGTTGCCAGCCCTAATGTTTCTATTCTTGTTTGTTCTTTATGTATTGTATTTTATATACCTGTTACATGAATAGAAGAAAATAAAAGCGAGTGAGTCTATAATGGAGTTTATACTGCGATATCTCTTCTGTGTTTTACACTACACATTTTATACCTATATATACCTTATTTTCAGTCTATTTAATAGTAATTTACACTAAGATGGATTTAAGTTGAAGTTTTCTAAAACGCCCTTGCTACTAATTAAAATTAAATTTACTTGTGTTGTATCTTTACTTTAAGAAGTAGGAGACATATGCATTCTTTGTTTTAAATTATAATTTTTAATCTTTTAAGATTTTTATTCAGATTTTTGTAGTTATCAGTTAGCTTGCGCTATACTCAATGGTACATACTTTTGAATAATGTAAACATAAATACGAGTCGGAAGTAGGGAGGATGAGCGTACCAAGTACCTATGTCCCCATACCCGATTTTTATTTTTGTAATTAGGAAGCTAAAGGACCCAAATAATGACAGGAAAGGAAAACTTATTTGGCAAAGCGCTTTTAACCTAACTGCAGGCCATCATCAGTGACATCATTGTTTGTTAGGTTTTGCACTGATGATAACCTTTAGTTAGGTTGAAAGAGAGTTTGGTTTGTGGAGAGACTTTATTTTTTTCATTATTTATAATGGACTCTACGATTATTCTATAGAGACTTCTGAAAGACCTATTATCACATATTTCACTTTACTTTGAGAACCCCTGAAACAACTAAAACAGTTATCATGTAGCGGTTTTTACAGCTGGAAAGAAAACTACATTGCTTTTTTA
The DNA here is from genome assembly GCA_018340805.1 of Microvelia longipes. Classification (NCBI taxonomy): domain Eukaryota; kingdom Metazoa; phylum Arthropoda; class Insecta; order Hemiptera; family Veliidae; genus Microvelia; species Microvelia longipes. The sequence goes on from JACMZG010000008.1 coordinate 61,343,983, forward strand.
CTTTTCCTCATTTTATCGTACGTATATAGGAAAAGTATTGTGTTTGCAAAAATAATCTGAAGCCAGGAATTATCCGACATTAAAAATGTCACCAGAATTATCCGTATAGGTGGATGTATGTGTGTTCGTGTGTCATAAAAAAATAATGACGTCATTAACCCCCTATAATGACTCAGAAAAAATTTCGAAAAATCATAAAACGCGAAAAGATGATTCGATCAGATTCAGATTTGGCACGCATGTAGCTATATATAAGACTAACATGTGTGCTAAGTAAAGTTAAATATAAACCAAGTAGGGACACTCCTATACTAACCTGTGTAAAAAAATCAGACATGCGTGATCAGCTGATTGCTGGCTCAAAAATATAAAATAGCTATTTAAATTGAATAACTACGCATGCCTCTTGTAGAATTTACGTTTTTTTACTCAATAAAAAATTTGGTTGAAATTTGGTACAAGTAAAGGTATACAACTCCTTAAAAAAGTGCACTACGTTTGGTTTCAATACAACAAGTATATCCATGGTTTTGTTGAATCATAAATGTTAAGCAGCATCGAGCGTAGTCAGCGCCTGGATGTGTGATGAAACGGATGTATTTGCTATGTGACAACGAGCTAAACGAGTCTGAAGTGCAAGGATGCGCATAGCAGATCCGATATGATGAAGAAAAGTTCCGAGGTACCCCATACCCGATTTTTGTGTAATATTATTTTGTTGAAACATTACTATGACTATTAATTTTAATGTATGAATGTTTATTTTTATAATAAATTGCTTAGTGTGGCCTAAAAAATCCTCCCTTCCTTTCCTTTCTCTATAATTTGTTAAAATTAGTAAAGTTGACCAAGGAGATGAAATATCCCACAAATAGACTTCAAGAGATGACAAATAGATGTTCATTATTGCATTTTGCTCTTTGTAGCTATTGTGAAATAATGACTTCAGAATTTTGCAATTTTGACTAGCAATAACTCTTAAAGTTTATCATTTTTGACTGACATTTAGCAGATTATGCATTTTGTGACGGTAAAACATAATAAACAAACGGAATTGCAAACATACACATATTTTATTTTTACAGTTATTAGCAAACACAATAAAATTATTCAATATTGTTGGTTGAAATTTGTTTGCATCGGTCATTCATGTGACATTTTTTGCTATATTCAAATACTTCTAAGTAAAAGATTTTTAAAATGAATTTTAATATAATAAACGCTTTATGTAAAAAATATATTCATTAAATTAACGGTGTTAAGGACGATCGCAGCTGTTTTTTTAAACAAGTGATATTCACATTCTGAGGACGGACAAAGCAAGACCGAAGAAATTTATTTATTTATAATTTACGGCGTGAGCCAATATACAAAAATCAAGAAACAAAAATGTACAAAATTAAGATAAAAAAAATAAGTTACACAATTTTTTTTTTATTTAATTTACATAAAATAAAAATAAATGCTACTTAATGCGTTTTTAAACCAAAAAAATCTATAGACAACTAAAGCGAGTCCGAGATTTCATCAGCCTAGACGGCGGGTTACATTTTCATTTTGAGGTTTAGCGAAGCGAAACTGAAGTAATATGATCTTATTAATTTAACAAGTATTTTATTTTAAGGAGCGAGTCCGAAGATGCGAGGAAAAGTAAATTGGTTCTCAGTACCCATTATATTTGTTTTACAGGTTGTTATTTTAGCTTTGAATTTTATAAAGGCAAATAAATTTTAAATAAGATCCAATTCAAAGGTTTTGCTCTAGGTTGAAACCTAGAATATAATGATTGACCATTTTACGTCGAAAAATATGTTTTACAAAACGTATTATTTGTCTCGGTTTAACCCGTAGAATCGGTTATTTTAGCGTTTCTATTTTCCCGAATGACATTCTACTGATAACCCCTAGAGCATCACCACTAGCTCGCCATCACCCCTAGATTTCTAGGGAAGACCTGGAAGAGCCAAATTACGGGAGTCCTTCTAGCTACTCTGATGTCATTATTCTCATTTAACCCACATACTATTAGTTTTTACCACAAATGCCTTTAGTCTCACCAGATACTCGAAATACTCACTGATCCTGGTACAGTCTGACGGGTAGAGACGCCGGTAGCAACCCCGAAGTTAGTGCGCATAAACTCATTCACGTAGCCCTTACCTGAAAGACTTAAGCCTTGCAGGTAAGGTTAGTATAGTTAATGTAGTTGATTTCTAAGAGGCTTCTTCCAGAACACAGCTGTTCTAATCATCTACGCTAGTAGGGGAACCACAGATACCGCTAAATACGAGTCTCCATTTTGACAGGGCTCGGTCTGAAGGTTCAGTACCTATCTGAAGATCCTAGGCACGCAGAAAGCTGAAGACCACAGAAACTTAGATCCAGACTTCTCTCGGACTAAATCCTACCCCGCATTTGTGTAAGATCTTAAAGAAACCCAAGTAAAACCTAAGCTAGGATGGCCGGCCTTAAATACAAGACCTCCAGAAAGAACTGGTTAAAGCATAACCTAATATAAAGTCCTCCCTGGAGTGATTTGAACCTCGTCCTCCAGGTCGTAAAGCGCGCGATCGACCTCTGAGCTATTGGTCCTCGGTAAAAAGTATCATAATACTCAACATTGAAATGTATAGAAACATTTTTGTATTTAAGATATGAATATAAAATCAAGATGCTCCTTTTACCCTAAATTTGGGGTTGAATGATTCTTTAAAAATCCTATAAACATTTGTTATTATTGGTTTACGACTTTATTTGATACAATAATTTTATATTCATGGAGGCCTCTATATATTAGGTATTCTTAATATTTATAAAACCATAATATAAATATTTATATTATATAAATGTATAGAATAGACCAAGTAACATTGATATAAACCACATCAAGGCATAAATATTAAATATACATTGATTTCAGTAACAAACAATGTTACAATACCATCTCAAACATTTTCTACATCAATTTCTCATCAGTATGATTACATTTTACATATCTCATAATTAATACTTGTGCCTTAGAGACGTATTGAATAGCTTATTTTGCGTTTTATATTAAACATTATGCAAATTTGGTTAAGCCATGATGGAAAACCGCTGTATTTGATTATTATTGACTAACATTTTCTTTTTTGACGGCTAACATAATTTTGTACAACACAATACTAAATTAATTATGTTGTTACAGAACCAGCATTTGTTCTGCATTAGTCGTTTACGATGGTTTATTTTATTATAATTAAATGGTTATTATCACATGGTTGTTATCCTATAATAAACTGTCATATTACTAGTTTATATAAGTGGCAAACTGCAACTATATACTTTTATGAAATTTCTAAATGTTTTAGTCCAAAAATAAGAGGCCTTCAACCTCTTGGCTGCTCCGCGTTCTCGGCACTACGCGGCGTCGGTTCTGGGGGCCGTTTCGCAGCCACGTGGTTTTTGATCTGTATCAGTTTGTCAAATTACCAGTTTATATAAGTGGCATACTGCCACGAAACTTCCAACTTTTGGAAGTTTTCTCTGAGTCATTATTGTGGTTAAATAACAATAGGGTTTGATGTATCAACATGGTTGATTTTTTACTGTTTCCTTTTGATCCGACAAAGCGTCGACAGTTATGGTGTCACATCTAATATGTACATATTGTATATATATATATATATATATATATATATATAATATATATATATATATATATATATATATATATTATATATTATATATATATATATTGTACTATTAATATATACGTATATTTGTTAGCCATACATAGAACTAATGCTGTTTAAGGAACTAAATAATTATTTTAATTTTTTTTAAATAATTGAAAACAAAGCCTAAAAAATAATATTGAGATTATGCACTCTAAATAACATATGCACATTGCTACTACATAACATAGCTATACAACATAACTGTAGCTACTATATAATATAGCTACACTACATAACTCTAGCTACTGCATAATATCGCTATACAAAATGATTGTAGCTCCTAACGAATATAGCTATACTATATTATGAGTTTCTGCATAAAGTAGCTTTACTAAATAAATCTAGCTACTGCATAAAATAGTTTTACTACATAACTGTAGCTACTATATAATATAGCTACAGTCCATAACTCTAGCTACTGCATAAAATAGCTTTACTACATAATTTTATAGCTACTATATAATATAGCTACAGTATATAACTCTAGCTACTGCATAATATAGCTATATAAAATAATTGTAGCTCCTAACGAATATAGCTATATTATATTACGGTAGCTTTTACCATTGAATTAGGATAATAAATTTGATTAATTTTATAGATTTGATTAATAATTAGATTACTGTACGATAAAATGATGAAGCATATAATTTATTGGAAAAAATAACAAGCTCATATTGTGTTTTATTGTGCAATGCAAGAGCCTCAAAAATAAGTTTACAACCCTAAATTATTTGCTGGATAAATTACGATATACATTTGTAGTTAAATAAATCATTAATAAAATATTATAACATAATATTTATGAGGAGAAGTGTACGAGAGGTGAATAATAAGTGTTTTAAAAACAAACTTGATTAATTAATTTTAATTATTTAATGTCTGATAGAATTATTTATAAGATAATTAGTATAAGAAGAAGATTGATGTGAAAAATAAAAAAACAGGTGCGGGGTACCTCATAACTTTTTCTCATCACATAGGAAATGTCAAATTCATCGCTTCGTTTTTCCACGTTTTATGATTTTTCGAAATTTTGGCTGAGTTACTATTGCGGATTTATGACGCCATAAAAATATTTTCTTGATACCAAAACTACACCTATCACCTATAGACTGATTTGTGTACCAAGTTTTAACTCTCTAGCATAAATACACTGTGAACTACGATAGTAACAGACACACATGTACATACAGACAGACAATTTCGTAAAAACTATTTTGGAAACCTTGAAAACACCTAAAACTGATGATTCCGGTGACATTATTAATACTATTTTTATATACCTATGAAGAAAAGTATAATTGGGGTTTGGGGGACCTCGGTACTGTCCCTCACAACTTCTAACACGCTATGCTCGTCCTTAGAATAAAATATTGATTCCAAGTCTTGGGTTTTACGACTTAGGACTCGCTTCGCTCGTCCTTCATCAGACGAAGATGACCGAAATTATTAGGTCATCTATTTTCAGCATTAGTTACATTTTTTTAATGACTTGTGTACGTTTTAGAAAATTACTCAATTATTTTTTAATTGTACTATTGCTCAATAATTGAATTAGAAAATAATTCAATTGAGTTCAAATTTTGTACAAGTGTATACCTTAACTTATTAATTAAGTGCTCTAAGTTTCGTTTTAATACGACAAGTATATTCATGGTTTTTGTTGGATTATAAAAACTAAGCGGCACTGAGAATGGAACGGATGCATTTACTATTTAAGGACAAGCGAAGTGAGTCCGAAAACATGATGCAATATATAATTGGCGAATTATATATTCTGAGAAAGAGCGAAGCGAACCAGGGAGGATGAGCGTAGCGAATCCAATGTGATTAGGAAAAATTCCAAGGCACCCCGTACTCGATATTTTTTAATGTGTTACGCTATGTGACAAGACTTGTACGTCAAAAGTAAAAATGAAAATTTATAGCCCGTCAAAGTTTTAAAAGTCAGTATTGTCAAAATTACGTTTAATGTCAAAAATAAATTTAATGAATCGATTTACTATTAATAGATTTTTGTTATCGTCACATATCTATTCGACTGGAACTTTCTTAGCGATTTTTCTTCATGGAAATGACGCTAATAAGATTGTTTTACATTTTGATGATAGCAAAATAGGTCAACACGGTCTAAAAAATTCGATCTTTTAGTCATCACAACTAAAAGATCTAACTAACTGTGATTTTTGTGCCAAATTTCAACTCTCTAGCATATCTGCAAAGGGAGTTATACGTATGACCCACACTGACAGACAGCTCGATGAAAACCATTCAGAATATCATAATAGTACGAAAAATGGATAATTAAGACGATAGTAGTAGTAAGTAGTAGTAATATGGGGGGAGTGGTAGTAACTACCAGGCAAGTAGGCCACGTTTTTGAGAACTTTTTGCGAGCTCCCTAAGATAGTGTTCTACTCCTTTTAATTTCAAGTGTAGGTATATTTCATCTAATCTAGAAGAGCCGTGAATTTCTTTGGTTCCTCTCATGCTTTATTCAAGCAATCATTTATATTTTCACTGACTCTTATAGTCTAGTGAAAACTAGAAACAACACGTTCCCTCGCTGTTAAACTAAACCTCCACACACTTTAAACTACACGGCAGACACACACACTATAGTATTATAATGAATCTACTATGAGGGTCCTAAATTTTGCCTATACCCAGTTTCATTTAGGGTAAGGGATCTTTAACGAGTACCTGAACAACGCACAGGCTCGAGACCACCGGCTTTACGTCTCCTTCTGAAGGACGTGGTACACAAAATTTTTATCCCTCTCATAAAAATCCTAGAGGCCCGTGCTAGGATTGAACCCATGATTAAATAAACTCGGAAGTTTAAAGTCCATTTATTCTGTGTATTTGCCGCGTACCTTAACCACTACACCACGGGTGACTCTAATTAAGATGATAATCGATTTTGGATCTTTTGGGTGAACACAATACTTTTTCTTATACCTACGGTAGTAAGTGATGAAAATAAAAAAAAAATGAATACATAAAACAATGTATAATTGGATGATTATTTTATGCATAAAATAAAGACATTATTAATTAAACAGTTCCACACAAAATACTTACTATTTACGCAAATAAAGTGAAATTGCAACATGGATTAAGGAAAAGATGAGTATTAATATAACATGGATTAAAAAGTTTATAAAGTTTTATACAAACATTTATAAACTTGATAAAAGTTGTTTGTTTCTCCATACAATCTATGTGAGATATATTTTTTCTTATAATCCTCTCAATTTAATTCTCTTCTTTGTTTTTATATAGACACTGTTTTATTCTGGCATTATATGGCACATTGTTTTAAAATTATACTTAGGTACGCTTATATATGCTTAGTGTAAAATTACAGGAATAAACAAAATAAAAAAAAATAATAAAAAAATAATAATAAAAAAAATAATAATAATATTAAAAAAAAATAAAAAAATATTATATTATTTTATATAATAATAAAATAATATAAATTTTTATTTTTTATAAATAAATAAAAAAAATATTACAAAAATAATAAAAAAATAAAATAAAATACGATTCCTAAATCGTATTTCCTAATTATACGATTTAGGAAAAAATCGTATAATTTGGCGGGGCTTTTTTTTAAGTTGCGATGTAAGGTGGATGACCTACCGTTATACGTTAACCTCCTTCCTCTTTCAAGTCCTTTCCCATACTTTGCTTACTTTATCTGACTTTAGGACTTAACTTTTATTTTATAATACTATTAATATATACCTTTTAGTAGTATGATGCATATTTTTATTCCCATATAGGTCGTTTAAAAAAATAGAATATTAAAAGAAGGGTATGTACTCAGTGGCAATCCTGTATAAGTTAAAAATTATTAAGTTATAATAACACAGTAAGGGAGTCCCATCTTCTCCTAACCTTGTTATTATACCTTTAAATGTAGTTTATTATACTTGATAATATTATGCCTTTCTGTTTAAATGTATTATAACTTGAGGTGTACTGAGAGCAATTATATATCAAGTCTAATAATCAATAAACTTTTAATGTTATACATACCTTAACATTATTATAATAGGGTGTTTAATATTATAATGTTGAAGTAATGAACGCTATGTCCGCATACACAAGTAGAATTTCTGATAAGTGTAGGTTGCGGTAGCGGCTTTGATAAGTTAAAAATCGGGTCCGGGGTACCTCAGGAATTGTTATCGACGGATCGGATTCGCTACGCTCGTCCTCCTAATTCGGACTCGCGTCGCTCCTCCTCTGAATATAAGAAACAATAACTCAGATAGCTCTCGTTCTTAGGTGAATACGTTTGTTTTATTCCCTGCGATTACCTATCCAGTGAACCTATCCCTGCGATCACTATAGCTTCGCTCGATGCTGCTTAACTTTTATAATCCAACAAAAACCGTTGATATACTCGCCAAATCAAAACGAAACTTAGTAGACTTAGTTATTACAAATAGGTATAATTATGTACCAAATTTCAACTCAATTGGATTATTTCTCGATTTTTGAAATTTTTTTAAAGAAATTTTAAATGAACTAATGCTGATAATAAGATGAAGCTCAACAACTTTGTTGGTCTTATATATGACTTCATGCGTGCCTAATCCTATATCGTTAAAAAAATGGTTCCGTGTTTTATGAATTTACGAAGTTTTTGCTGAATCATTATTGCGGGTTAATAACGTCATGATGACAAAATTATTCTCCGGATAGCTCAACTACATCTAATGATAGATTTTAGTACCCATCCTCAAGTCTTTTGCATAAATACCCTGGGAGCTACGATGGTAACAGATACGACTCTATGTGTTAAGGACGTTCTGTTTAAAAACGCCTGAAACGGATAATTCGGGTGAAACATATGTTTTTTTTTTTGCTAACAATACTATATATATATATATATAAATAATATATATATATATATATATATATATATATATATTTTTGTTGAAAGGATGGGTGAGGAATTCGACTAAATCATGCTACTACCTTGTTACAGGAAAATATAGCTCTGACAACTTTAGAGCTTGAAATAATTGTAGAAACTTTGAAATGTCCTTTTCGATTTTAATGTCCACGTATGTTTAATGCCGTCAAACTTCCTTTAAATACTGTCTTTAATGCTACGTATGTTTAATGCCGACAAAAAAGAAAATGATGTTGCATAAAAAGAAAATTTTTATGCATAGTCAACTAAGAGAACTCACCACCCATATTACTGTAGATTCTAGATCAAAAACATATGTGAGTCTCACTCTTATTCAAGATATGTACTGGAATGCAGACTCACAGGAAATCAATAAAATAAAAGTTTTAAGAATGGAATTTAGAATTAGACTAAAATTTATGAAAGAACTATTAAAATTTAAATAGATTTCTATTAATAGAACTTTGCTCAAAAATTTGACTTTTAATTAACTTTAATTTATAAAGTTCTTAACGACTCGGATTTTGTTTCAGGTATGGATCTTATTTTAATTGACTTTGCTCTCTACTTCAGGATCATATCTTATTTTTATTCAAGCTTGAAGTCATTATTAGAAAAAATAACTGCTAACAAAGTAAGTTGTTGTTCAAGTTTACTTAAACTGCTTGTTTAAGTAAATAAAAATTTTACTTCTAATTTATAAAGTACTTTACGACTTTTTAGTTCCAAGGCACCCCGTACTCGATTTTTTAATGTGTTACGCTATGTGACAAGACTTGTACGTCAAAAGTAAAAAAATGAAAATTTATAGGCCGTCTAAGGTTTAAAAGAAAGTATTGTCAAAATTACGTTAATATCAAAAATAAATTTAATGAATCGATTTACTATTAATAGATTTTTGTTAGCGTCACATATCTATTCGACTGGAACTTTCTTAGCGATTTTTCTTCATGAAAATGACGCTAATGAGATTAAATTTTTATACTAAATAAATACTTTACGACTTTTTAGTTTTTAACGAATAAAGTTCTTTATCCAATATCATTTATGTACAATTGATACTTAATATTGACATTGAATATGTCAGTTAACATGCTCCGGAAATACGTCTTTACATTGCTGTAGAAGATTTTTTTTTACTTTCGGCACGAGTGCCAAAAATAAAATATATTCTTTGTACGTTCTGCACTAGCGCCGAAAGTAGGAATTTTCCGTGACTCCTATGAGTGAGTTAGCTAGTTCAGTACGTGTTGACAGTTTGAGATCTGGCGTTTTATGGAATTCGCTCATTTAATTATGCTTTTAATTGTTATTAGGTAGATTAATAACAAATGAGTGATTATTTTATAATTTTATTTTTTTTATATAATATGATTCAAGACTATTTAAAAAATTAGCGATAGTAGTCATGAAAGAATACTCTACCTGAATTAATAACACGGTAAATCCCAAAAATCAATTTGATATCGACGAAATCTAATCAAAGTTTATAATTTACTTAGTTATAATATGTACTAATATTTTTTAAAACAAAACTAATATAAAATTATTGACCAAACTATTTAAACAAGATAATTTTATGAGGTAGTGGTCAGATAGGTATGTAAAACACAACTTTGAGCTTTTGGCCGTTAATCAGGCCTTCTTTAGAAGTAGTTTATTCCAAACTGAATATCACATTAGAAAGAAACATTAGTTATATTAATCTAACAATACTAGCTGTGTATGCCATTGGAGAACGTCACCTACTTCTAAACAAAGATTTAGTTTGAATAAAAAGGGGGGCTAACATTACAAAATTTTAGAAGAAGAATTTTTTAAAACCTTAGTCATAAAAACTTCTTAAAAACAGTAAAACTTCTTTGCATTGCTCGTTTGGTGTTACAATTCTATATTCGCTTGGGCTGCAAATCCACACTTACGAGTAAAGTTCTGTTTCCCTCCCTAGTTGTGTAATGTACTATTTCATGTTTTATTTTACATTACGTTGTATATTAATTTGTAACAGTCCATTTTAACAAACAATAAAGTTTAAATCGGAATAATTTTAGAAACTCTTACGAAGTAATCCTTCATGTCCCAGGAGATAAGCCAAGAACTCACTCTTGGTATCTTTTGTTTCATTTCACATGTTACTATTCACTTCAGTTTTAAGTAATTTCGTGTCAGGGTCGAAAAAAAATATAAGCCGTTTCATAAATAACTTCATACATTTATACACTTACGTATAAATACATTATTTAATCGAAAGTTTTGAATAATAAATAATTAGAAGTAATAAATAAATTAGAAGATTTCTTTGCTCATATGTTTTGGTAATTTTTGTATTAATTGTAAAATCCTAATCACAGTTGTAGCTTTCATTCATATATAGTATTCACAGATAGTTTCAGCAACGTTTTTGATCGATTGTCACGGTTTAAATTGCTGAAGATGACTCCTCGTTGTAAACAAACTCCTTGATAAGAATCGCAAGTCCTCCTCACTAGATGGTGTCTTGAGTCATAACATAATCAATTACTATTCTAAAATCATCTTTCTATTAATCCGTATTACAAATATTTAATTTAATAATAAAGAGAATAACAGATAATTAATTACGGTATAGTGTATGTCATTAAAGTTTGCTTGTCTTTGTCAATTTTAAATTAAATTCTGGTTCATATTACTTTCTTTTTGTTCTTATTAAGTACTAAGCTCCATGCTTTCTATCTAATTTATCTTATTTAGATCTTAGCTGTCATGTAGTGGGACTATTGTAACTAGAAAAATAATATATTTGTCTAGACTTATCAATGTATGTGTATGCATGTTATTCTTACGAACATAATGCTTAACCCATGTCACTTTATTCCAAAATAATATGTCATTGTCTTTCAGTTTTACAATGACTGATTTTCTTAGTAAATGTAACATGGTAAAAAGATGTTTGAAGGTTGTTCGTAAGAAAAACGCTGCCACCTATTTTATTATTCCGTCCGATTTAAAAAAAAATAATAATACGTACTTACAATATAAAATATAGAAATATATCAATAAATCACATTCATACATATAAAAATATATTTTGTCAGATTCTTCATCTAATTTAACGTGTGTATTTGTTAACCATACATAGTACTGCATGCGTATAAAATTTCAGCTCAATCAAACAACTTCTTGAAGTTATGTGATTATTAAAAAAAAGTTTTGATTCATTATTGTATGTTGAGGACGTTACACATATTTCATAAGGTATAAGGGTCGGGACATTAACAAGTTAGATTTTTGTACTAAGTTTCATTTTGATCTGAGAAAGCGTTCGAAAGATATCATGTCCCATAGAAACGTCTAAACGTCTAGGAACAATCAATAAATATAATATATATATATATATATATTATATATATAATTTTATTTATTTGTGTGTTTGTATATTATATATATATATATATATATATATATATATATATATATATATAATATATATATATATAATATATATAATATTATTATAAGCTTAGTAAATTTATATATTCTTAATCAGAAGTTTATCCTCCCAAAAAATGCACCTTTCTCCCTTTTCCCAGCCTCGATGATCTCAACCTCATAAGCTCATTTTTCTTTGAAAATTCACTAAAAATATGCTAATATGCATGTATAATTGTATACATTTGTTACGTTTAATTTTTATTGTCGCCGTATAGGTTGAGACTGGACTTACGTCTACTTATAAAATTAAGAAAGATAGACTTCCTTACACATTATGTGTAATGTGTAAAAATCAATGTATTTCATACATTAATTTTCATATTTCGTGGGCAACACTGCAAAAAAAAAATTCTGAAGTGAAGCTGTTGAATAAATAAGTAAGTAATGCATATCACAAGAAGCAAGAGAAGGCTATGCTAACTTACTCCATAGCTGAAACCTGTCGGGCCTAAACCACACACTAATTATTTAAGATCAAACTCAATGCCTCGTGACTTTCATTGCTGTGTATAAAGAAGCCAGAATATGCTTTACTGCCTACCTCAGTAATAATTCAATCTTCTTATTTTGCTTCTTTCTGATGTTCAGTCATTTTACTTCCTTGTCTCAATAATAGAAGAGATTTTTATACAAAATCTTAAAATACTTGAAGGGTCAAAGATCCCGCACTTGTATTTGATTGATCAAGTAACTTTTTCGTGTTGTAGTTTTACGTATTATGGTACCTACAATACAATACGACAATACCCTGATTTGATTTCCTTATTTTGAATACGTGATTTCAATTCAAACATGATGTGAAATATGTATGCTTTCGGTTTGATATAGTGTAAGATATACATCCTGTTTTGATTTATCTTATATAATATATTTATTTGTAGTTCTATATGATATATTATTTATTTATTCTCAGAACTTTTTTTTACTTTCTTATTTATATAAGGAAAAGAATAAATAATGAACGTAAACCTTTGAATAGTATATTGTTAGTTTATTTTATTACCTGTGTGATAGCTACACGGCGTCGGCACTAGTGGTCGCTTCGCGGCCACATGGTCGCTTTCCTATATCGGTTTATTATATTACTAGTTTATGTAAGTGTCATATTGCCACGATATAAGCGAATTTTCAAATGTATTAGTCAAAACGTGATTTTTTAACAATATGTTGTATATGTCAATCAATAAAACCGGAACAAATGTACTCATAACTTAACAAAAGTTACCTACGTATTTATTAACCATACATATACATTTGGAAACGATTTCAGCCCGATCTAAACACTTAGTGGGTTTAGGGGTTTATTGTTGTGGGTTAATGACGTCACACTTATGTATATATATAATATATATATATATATATATATATATATATATATATATATAATAATATATATGCTAAGGTTGGCACTAAGAGGTTTAGTCAACCTTAGCATTAATATAATTAATATGAGGAACACAAAGAAATTATATATATATATATATATTAATATATATATATATATATACATATATATATACATATATATATATATATATATATATTATATATATATAATATATATATATATTATATAATAAAAATGTCAGTCCTAGGTCAAAACACAATAACCGCAGGATGAATTAGCTTGAAAAATACATTAATAAATACTTTCTACTCTGTAGTGTGTCTATTTATTGATTTTGTCGTGACACGTTGAGGAGCAACTTAGCTATCGTAACGTATAAATTACTCTTTTATGATTTGTTTTAAATTTTTTTGTCAGAATGTTTTTTTGAATCAATGAAAATTTAAAAGAGTAAAAAGTCATTAATATAATATGGAAACGCTTAGAAAACCTAGTGACTTGGTGAGAAGAACCACCAAATTGCTTGGTGTTTGGTGCTTAAATATTATTATTAAATGTAATATTTAAGTCGTACTTACTTAGATACTTAGACCTACTTAAGTCGACTTAGATACTTAAGTCGTACTTTTAGATTCAGGACCGTTTTTGGCATTTTTATGAACGAAGAATTTGGGTAAACTTGGGGTAAACTAAACATTCTGAAGACGACCGAAACGAGTCAGAACTCGTGAGGGAAAGTACTGAGGTACTCTGTACCCAAAATTAAGGCTGTACCGCCTAGATTCCTTATTATTTTAGAGATCTTTTAAAACTGTTGGGCCTTTTTTTGCAGTCAGTGTTGGATTAAGGTGCTAGGGCTAAGACTGTTCGTATTTGACTGTTTGACACTTTTTGTATTCTGTTTTTGTTGTCACCAATTTAAAATAAAACATGAACATGTTTCTGCTGCTCGCTGATAAATAGTATATGCTTCAATGCAGCCAAAAAGACCTTGCTGTCTCGTGCTAGTAATTACTGCCATCGGCTCCTCCTCTGCTGATAATTCGTCATTTGCCTTCTAATTAACTTACTGCAATTACTAGCCTTAGCTTGCGCCTCGGCAAGTAAATTACATTATATTTTTATATAAATCAGGTACCATTTTATTTTACTGCCTAGTAGCATAAATACTATAATATTGTTATAGCATTTTATTTTTCCTCCATTTCTGCTGTTTGAAATATTGTACAAAATAATAAAATCGCTCTTTACCGACGAGTGGACAACCTACACACTTTGAAAATTGTGTTTAGTTGTCTGATAACAGTTTTTATATAACTTGATATTTCCTAATAAAACTTTACTACTTTTAAACTGTTTAATATAAATGTTGGAGTTGTGCCAAAAAATACAAGCAAACTAAAAAAAATCTCATATCCTTTAATAAAATAGCTTTTATGAGAAGTTTGGTAAACTGTTAGGTAAAAACCTGTACGCAGGGCTTCATAGCTCTGGGCTATTATTTTATACTAAGGGTTCCAATAAAGGAAATAATTAATTGTCATAGCTTCGTTTTCAGTCTATTTGAGAGGCAAAATTTAATAAATTAATATCAAATGGCGTTTTTTTATTCGTATTTTTTGACTTCTTTTAATTAAAAGACCGATACATGTCATGGAATCGTATTATTTATAATTATTATTATTAGTATTTTCTATTATTTATATCTCTAAATTTTAAAAATTAATCATGAAAATCACGTATAAAGTAAACTTTTATTAATTGTAGAATCATCTACTGTCAATACTTGCTGCTAGATTTGAATATCACTGGACCGGTTTCGGCTTAACGCCATTATCACTAGAAGGAGATCACTAGAGGACCAACACTCGAGTTGTCAACTAATAACGTTCATCAAGAATCGTTTAGTCAATCAAAAATCACTTTCTTGTATCCAAAACGAAAAAAACATTTTAACCAATCACCATCAATACAGAGAGTCATGTGTCAATACTGAGAGCCATGTGTCAATACTGAGAGTAATGTGTCGATAAGCTGCGTCAAAAATCGAGATTATCCCTGCGCCCTTTAGTTGAATCGTGCATGTGGCTCCTTCAACACATTTAAGACAGAAATTTCCAATTTAAAATTAAATAGATTTATTTTAAATTCCTTTTAAAGGGCCCTTCCGGAATTGAAGGAAATGGAAAAGTCGATTCGTTAGCTATGTAGCTTCGAGCTCTCTATCAATCTCTTATCTTGCTAGCCCGAAGTCCACATTAAAATTTTGAAACTGAAATTATTCTTCTCAGCAAATGGGAAAAAATTTGAATTTAATCTTAAAATGGGCCATGGACCAAGAATTTTTATTATGCGCAAAACATGTAATATTTTAAATGGCGTTTGTAATAAAATAAATGTATTTTAAATAGGGATTCTATATAGTAAGTAGTAGGCTAGACAAATATTTCCCTAACCCTATATGAGTACGTTCACACAGTATTCTAAATCCGCGGATCGTTTTAAGGTCGATATCTACAGGCGGTTACATACGATGTAAGAACGATGCAGAGGCAATCCGATAGGCAGTCCGATACGCTAGAACTAAGGAGATGGAATCTAGATCGATCTCCCAATCGTATTCAACGGATAACCTTCTCATCGAACTATTATTTTACTTCATTTCACTTAAATATTACTGTTTTCCATTAAATAATTATTGAAATATTATTTTTGTTTAGTGTAACTTTATTATTATGCAAAGAAATCACAATTTAAATAAATATATTTTTTGTTTTAAACTTCCTTATCACTATAAAAGATGCGATGTTTTGGCGGGATCGGCTATAACGTCATCTCACTCGATCGTCTAAACAAATACGGTAATTTTTCCTTCTTCGAAACAAAAAATTTTTTTTTAAATCTCACAAAACCTGCGAAACATCAAGTATGAAAGTGTAGATTGCTATTTGTTTGTTTACAATACTTTTCCTGTACGATTAACCCAGACTTATTTGAAATACTTTTACTTTTTCATAGCGCTTTTCTTATACTTTTCCTCCCAAACCGGCAAATTAAGTTATACATGCATTATATATGATTTTCTCCAGTGGCGTAGCCAGAGGGGGCCGAGGGGCTTCAGCCCCCCCCCGAAATTTTTACATAACCTAAACCCGCAATAAATGTGTGAAAAAATAACCCTATAAAAATATTAAAATATAAATTACATAACATATTTTTTAAATTATTAATATAAAATAAAATAATATAAAAAATATATTGAATTGAAGATATAAAATATATATACATATATATATATATTATATATTATATATATATATAATATATTATATATATATTATATATATTATATTATATATATATATAATATATTAATTTCAGCCCTCCCGAAATTAAATCCTGGCTACGCCACTGATTTTCTCATTTATAATTTTTAATCTATTATTGTAAATAAACTCAAAACCTAACTCCATAACATCTCACCAGCTTTGATGATGACCTTTAAGAATTAAAACTTGTTTATGAGTAAGTTAAAAATCATTTTTTTCAGTGAATAGAATTGTTTTATTAATCTGATTTAACAAAGAGCATTTTAAATGTATAAAGGTTAGTATAAACTTAGTTTTTATTACGCTCTTTAGGATATAAAAATAAATGTTAAATACAGCTGCATCTCGAAGTAATTATGTAAATGTTAATTCTGCGCAATGTAATAACATATGCAGATCGAGAATAGCGTTTAGTTGGAAGTCGGGAGATGAGATATGTCGGAGCGAGGTAACTAAGTGAGTTTCCTGTCGTTAGGAAGGAGTGGACGTCCGCTTTTATATTCTGAACTAACATTACAGTAATGTAATCGTTATCTATTTGCTTTCTTTGTTACTTAATAACTTTATACATCACCTGCATTTTAATGCACGATGACGGAGTCAAGTAATTTTTTTACCGACTTCCTTTTACTTTTCTTTATTTATACTGTAGATATATCGGAAAAGTTTTGCAAAAAAAAATCCGAAATCGAGAGGAAACCGGCATTATCCGTTTCAGGTGTTTTAAAGGCCTCCTGAGTGATTTTCTCAAAGTTGTCTGTCTGTATGTGTGTGTGTGTGTCTGTTATTATCGTAGCTCCTAGTATATTTATGCTAGAGAATTGAAACTTCTCGGAACTCACGGAACAATTATGTGATCAGATTGAAATTTTTCACGCATGTAGCCATGTATAAGGCAAACATATGAGCTAAGTTTCATAACATTATCAGCATTAGTTCAATTTTTTTTAGAATGACTTATCTGCGTTTTTTAAGAAATTGTAAAAAACCAGAAAATGATTTAATTGAGTTTAAATCTAGTACAAGTTTATACCTTTACTTAATAAATAAGTAAACAAAGTTTCGTTTCAATATGACAAGTATATATATGATTAAGTAGCACTAGTATCTAGTTAAGTAGCATTGAGCGTGGTAAGTTCTGTATGGGTGTCCGCTGAGAATGAAACGGATGCATTAATTATCTGAGTCCAAAAACATGTTGCAGTTCAAATTTGGCGAATTGTATATTCCGAGGACGAGCGAAGCGAGTCCAAAGCAGAAAGGATGAGCGTAGCGAATCCGATGTGATGAGGAAAAGTTCCGAGGTACCTCGTACCCGATTTTTATAATTACCTTTTCCTTATTATTTTTTGTATTCTACGTTTTCAATATAAGTGACTTGTGACATAGGCAACAAAATATAATATAACATATATTTGTTATGTTATAATGCGTCCAAAAAAAAAATGAATATAATTTATAATATGAATTATAATATATTTTAAAATATTTTACTTATAATTTATTTAATGTGTAAAATTCAATTCCAAAATAAAATAAAATTCAATCTAAAATTATTTAAATATAAAATAATCATTCCAAATATTATGTAAATATTTAAAAATAAATATAAAGTGTAGTAATAAAAATAGTGTTTTAAATTACCTAATTTTTATTATCAAAGACTGAGGAGACGGAGTCCGTAAAAAGGTTAACTCCGACTCCGCAGCCCTGGTTTATCCCTCAAATTACCTTGATGGATTTAGAAGAATATTTTGTTAAAAGGTTTGTTCGGAACTCCAGCATTCACTAGACTAACCTAGGGCAAGATTTATGTTTGGGCTCGTCCTAAATATGCATCACAGGTTTGATCGTAGTGGTCCAAAACATGTCTCGTCTTTCACGTTTTCGTTAATATTTTGGTAGGAATACAAAACATGAAGAAGACAAACTGCTCTATAAATTTTTTCTCTTCCATTTTCTTCTAATGCTGATAAAAAAAAGTCCCCTAGGAATGGAAAAATGTTGTCCAAAATAAAATAAGGTTTTTGTTGGATTATAAAAGTTAAGCAGCATTGAGTGTGTTCAGTACCTGGATGGGAGACCAATGGGAATGAAACAAATGTATTTATTATCTGAGGACGAGCAAAGCGAGTTTAATTACGTGTTGCTTTTTGATTTGTAAAGTAGGGGGGGGGGGGGTAAGCGTAGCAAATACAATGGGATAAAGAAAAGTTGCGAGGTTCCTCGTACCCGATTTTTTTACTTTGAAATTACATGAATCTCATCAGAAATTGTTATAGAAAAACTAAGCAACAAATGTTAGTGGAATTTTACAAACAAAAGAATCTAAAGCAATCGATGAGTGGTATGAGTTAATCCATTAATAGGTTTAATACTTCATAAGTTCAAACTTTAAATAAACTATAGACTTTGTATGATAAAGGATTTTCAACAATAGAAAGCTCTGGTTGAATCCCATCAATAAATGCAGTGGTGCCAGTTATTTCTATCTAAGTAAGGTAGGGATATAGAGAAATTGCCTTATTGTTATATAATAAGTACAATAGTTAATTGGAGCTTTTCAATCAATTGATCTATTACTATCATTTAGTGTCAACAGCATCCTGCTCAGAACCTGTAGCTTTTAAATCATTTCAAATAAATTATTTTGTTTTATATTTTCTTTTACGAGAAAATAATTTTATAAAAAGAATATCTAAATACGTCTTGACAGAGAAAGAGAGCACTTAAAACGTCTGTCATTTTTAAGTAGCTTTTAAAAATATAGCGCTTGAATAAATCCAAAGGTACTATTAGGGAGCAGGAGACGTCTTTAATATATTTAAATTATAACAATAGAAAATCTTTAGTTACAACAACACCCGTCCGGATATAACTTTTGATGTCATTTAAGGTCCGAGTCAAAGCAAACTAAATAATTTAAAGCATCTCTTGAAGGTTGATTTCACTTTATCTTTTTGACTTTGAAGTACTTATTTTAATTAAATTTTTAAAATATAAATAAATATTCGATGTAATCGAGTATTAAAGAATATCCCAGTTATACATTAACGAGTCTCAGGATACACAAAGGAAATTAATTAAAGAACAATGCGGGGAAAAACAGGTCAAAGGATCAAACGTATTTTGTTTTTGTCGTTTAACTAAACTACTTTCGAAATATACAATCAAATGATTTAAATGTAACTCCTATTTATGTACGAATAAATATTTTAATTGGTATAACAATATAATGGAGGTTAAACTACCATTTATTTAATTTAATTTTTTAGTAGTATATAGATAGCATCACACTAAGGTGACCATTCGTCCTGGATTACACGGGACTGTCCCGCATTTTAGATGTCTCTCCCGCTTTGACATGTGTCCCGCATTTTCACTTTTTGGATTACAAATGTGAAATTTTATATTTTTAATTTTCCTCTTTTATACCGTAGGTCTATAGGAAAAATATTGTGCTTGCAAAAAAATTCGATACCGGGATGTCACCAGAATTATCAGTTTCAGGTGTTTTTAGACCTCAGTGGTTTGCTTAAAGTTGTCTGTCTTTATGTGTGTGTGTCTGTTATCATCGTAGCTCCTAGTGTATTTACGCTAGAGAGTTGAAATTTTGTACAAAAGTCAGTCTACCGCTGTAATTTGGTTATTCGGAAAATATTTTTTTATACCGTCATTAACCTGTAATAATGACTCAAAAGCAAACATTTAGAAAAATCATATATAGCGGAAAAATGTTGCGATCGGCTTAAGATTGGGTACTTATGTAGCCATGTATAAGACTAACATATGTGCCAAGTTTCATCTTATTATCAGCATTGGTTAATTTTTTATCTAAATTTTTTATCATTTTTTACTAATGACTTAGTAAACGGTTTTTAAAAAAATGTTAAAAATCGGAAAATAATGAAATTGAGTAACCTTCCTGAGGTTATCGGGTAAGCATCTCTGGAATTTACTTCGTGCTTTTTTTTAAAAATTTCGTTGTATTTTCTTTTTATTTGGTGTTTTTATTGTGTCTCTTAGATCTTAAACTATTAAATTATGAGTAAAACAATAATTTGTGGCGTCTGTGATAAAAAAATCGGTAAAAACGCGTATCAAATACTGTGCACCGGACCATGTGCGTCATGGATACATGCAATGAGTTGTGGAAATTTAGATCGTTCTACAGTAATTCTCTATCTTTCTGATGACGGGAAAAAAGAAAGGGCGAAATATCTCTGTCCAAAATGTATACCTTATAAAGAAAATGTTTCAATAGAAAAAACAAATACGAAACCATCAAAGCAAGATTCTAACCACGAAAAGTGCAAATCTAACCTTGCTGAATCAGAGCTTAACACAGAAAATCCGAGCAACAAAGACATCATGCGAGCTTTAAATCAAGTTATAATGTCTCAAAACTACATATCGGATAAGTTTGATGATCAAAAAATAAAAGTTGATGAAGTTATTGAAGAAAATACGAAAATAAAGGTACACGTAACGGAAGTGGATAAAAAAGTGAATGGGGTTTTAACTCGAGTGAACAGACTAGAACAAAACTTAATAGTGAATAACATCGAAGTTAGAGGCGTCCCGCAAAAAGAGGATGAAGATCTTAATAAAATCGTAAGTAAAATATTGAATCAATTAAATTCGTCAGATCTCGAACAACACATCAAAACATCATATAGGAAAAATCAGAGAAATAAAACAGCGATCCCAATGATCCTCTAATCATTATTGAGTTCTTTAATGTAGAACACAAAAATCAACTTCTGTGCAACAAAAAAAACATCATGGTGACTACCGAGAATTTAGGCCTCGGTACAAAAAACAAGCAAACAGTCTATATTGGCGAAGAACTCACAATGGATACTAAACATTTGTTATGGTTGACCAAATCAACCCTTAAACCACTTGGCTATATACATTTTTGGACTAAACAAGGTTCAGTATATGTGAGGAAAGAAGAAGGAGCTCGTGCAATAAGAATAAGAAACCAATCTGACATAACTAGGCTTGGTGTGCCCAAATCGACGCACGCTTAATCTTACTATCGCCATTAAACTATCTTTTTTATCTTAACTTATGGATCTCTTAAACGAAAGTATTAATACTTTTAGTAACTTTATATACAAGGACCTCGATGCTCTCAACAGTGCATTTAAAGAGCACAACGTCACCTTTATACATCAAAATATCCGAGGTATCAATACTAATTTTGATGAATTCCTTGTACTAGTCAACAATCTAAGCTTTAAACCTGATATTATCATTTTAACCGAAACTCATTTGAAGTCAGAAACTACCATATACGACATAGAAGGCTACAAAACGTTTTCTCTAGTCTCAAAAAACACATCCTATGACGGTGTCAATATATATACTAACACAAATACTTTATCAAATATTGAAGTTGAGGAATGTACTTATATATCTGCTTGCAACTCAGCTACTGTCAAATTTCTTATTAAGGATCAAAGTTTCATAATTTTAGCATGTTACCGATCTCCATCTTTAAAGGACAACATTTTAATAATCAATAAGCAACTTTTTACGTCTAAAGAACCTGGAGTCTGATCATGCTTTTAGCGAATTTCCTTTGGGAAAAAATTCGCTTATGGGATAGGCGTCATGGCGGAATTCGAACCTCGGACCACGACACAAATCCGTTTCAGAGGTCCCTAATGACGAAAAAAAAATTTTCGAGACTTATATATTATATATATATATATATATATATATATATATATATATATATATATATATATATATATATATATATATATATATATATATATATATATAATATCATTGTATTTCTAGACACTTTCTTGTAAACACTCTTTTTCGAACGGATTAATATTTTTTAACCAACTTGGCTACAAAATCAACCTTCGGGAGGACACCGAACCCTATTGGAAACCAGGTTTTTGTGACGTCATTAACCGGTTTGCTGAGTCAGCGAAAATTTTCAAAAAATCAGCAAAATCAGGGATAATATTTTTGCCGCGAAAAAGGTCAATAATTATGGTTTTTGAGACGCTGAATCGAATGAAACCGGTCCGAAGTCGATACGACCACTCTAAGTGACCTAAAAATCGAAAAAACCATTGTAAATTACAAAAACCAAAATTTAGGTCGATAAAAAATAAATTTCGAGTAGGATGTCGTTTTCAATGTTTTTTGGGCCTCTAAGTTGAATCGCAGTGATCCGGAGTCAATTCGACCACTCAAACTCAGGGTACCTGGGTTCACATCCTGGAAGGGTCGATAATTTTTTATCGTTTTTTTTTTTTACTTAATATAAGTTTACAACTAGAAATAATTCTGGCGCGGCGGTCCGCATATCGGGCGAATTTCCTTTGGATGCGAGCTCTCAACCCAGATTACTGGGTTCAAATCCTAGTAGGGACAATAATTTTTTATCGTTTTTTTACCTAATATAAGTTTACAACTAAAAATAATTCTGGCGCGGTGGTCCGCATGTCGGGCGAATTTCCTTTGGATGCGTGTTTCCGTGCTTTTTACATTATATAAGTTTACAACTAGTAAATAAATAATTCCGGCGCGGTGGTCCGCTGTCGGGCGAATTTCATTTAGAATGCGTGTTTCCGTGCAAAACAACCCATTTCTTGCTTATATGCAAGAACCATGCCCATTGGTGGTTCCGGTTCATGCTTTAGAACCTAGCAGTTACTCAATTTCAAGCACTGCTCGTAACTCATTTTTGTCTGTATTTTCAAAGGAAATGCGCTAAAACCTTTAAAGATAACTGGACTAAGCTTAAAGATAAGTAACTAATCTTAAACTAGTGCAAATAATAGTGCGTACTTCTAATTTTAGAGGCATAGTTTTGTACAACAACTGGATGATTATGCGCATTTCCTTTGGAAAATACAGACAAAATGAGTTACGAGCAGTGCTTGACAATTGAGTAACTGCTTAGGTTCTAAAGCATGAACCGGAACCACGCAATGGGCATGGTTCTTGCATAAGCAAGAAATGGGTTGTTTTGCACGGAAACACGCATTCTAAATGAAATTCGCCCGACAGCGGACCACCGCGCCGGAATTATTTATTTACTAGTTGTAAACTTATATAATGTAAAAAGCACGGAAACACGCATCCAAAGGAAATTCGCCCGACATGCGGACCACCGCGCCATAATTTTGTTATTGGAGATATAAATATCAACCTTCTCGGATCGGAGAGCTGCTCATCAAAAACAGAATATATCAATAATTTAAATTCAAATGGATTTGTGTCATTAGTTAACACTCCGACTCACTATTCATCTAAAAGTAAATCATGCCTAGATCATATTTTCTACCGCTCACTATCATACTCTGATATAACATCAGCTACTTTTGAAAATTATATGACAGATCACTTCTTAACTGTATTTGGGCAAAATTTATTTTTAGGTAAAAGTCATGCACCAACTGAACAAAATGAAACTATTGTAAATGATGTTATAAACTATGAAAATTTAAAATCATCAGTTGAAAATGAAAATTGGCACCTTGTATACAATGAAACTGACCCTAATTTAGCTCTTGAAAAATTTTATGAAACCCTTAATGTACATATTTTGGAAAATACTTCTAGCCATACTAAAAAAAACAAAAATAAAAAATGGAAAAAACTAAAACCCTGGATTTCAAATGGCTTGATTTCAGCCATTAAAACTAGAAATAATATATACAAAAAAATGAAAACCAATATACAAAACCTTCCTTTATTTGAATTTTTTAAAAATAGATATATTCAGTATCGAAAAACTCTTCAAAAACTCATAAGAACTGCTAAACAAAACTATTACAACAAAAAATTAGAAAATGCCGATAGTAAACAAATATGGAAAGTAACTAAGGACATAGCTTGTATATCTTCCCCTAACAAAAGTATAAAACAAATATCAAACGGCTCAAATATCCTAACCAATCATAAAGACATTGCTGATCACTTTAATGAGTACTTCTCAGGTGTTGTAGACAATATTTTAAAATCTGAAAAAACAAATCTAAATTCAGTTAATAAAAAAAAGCAACTCTATCCCTAAACATAACTTTAAGTTTAGTATCATTAAGGAATCTGATATTTCAAAATTTATTTCTGAGATCCCAAATGATTCTGCTCCGGGTGATGACAATCTAAATGCAAGATTACTCAAAGCAATTAACAACAGTATAGCTAAGCCTATGGTCCATATTTTCAATCTCTGCTTGAATAAAGGAATTTTTCCTCATCTATTTAAAACTGCAATTGTTATTCCAATCTATAAAACGGGAAATGATAAGTTGGCAGAAAACTATAGACCAATCTCCCTATTACCACATTTATCTAAAGTTTTTGAAAAATGCATTAAAGCTCAACTAATGTTACATTTAGAAAATAAATAACATTTTATCCAATAATAAATTTGGTTTCCGTAGCAAACTAAGTACTCAAGATGCCATTTTTCACCTGACTAGTCAAATCTATACTTCTCTCGATGATAACGAAAAATGTTTGAGTATATTCTTAGATCTCAAAAAAGGGTTTGACTGTATTAATCACTTGATATTATTAGATAAACTTAAAGAAATTGGACTCACTGGTAATAATTATAATCTACTTGCTTCTTACCTTACTGATAGATATCAGAGAGTCAAAATTAACAAACAACTCAGTTCTTATAAACCTGTCATGCATGGAGTACCCCAAGGTAGTGTGCTGGGGCCCATACTTTTTATAGTTTACATAAATAGCATTTATAGTTTAAATATTACTGGTAATATTATATCATATGCAGATGATACTTGTATAGTAGTTAAGGCCAGTAGTTGGGCCGAAGCTCTCGAAAGAGCTGAAAGCTGTATGAAAATAATTACAAACTGGCTTTTAGAGAATTATTTATTTTTGAATTGTAAAAAATCAAATTATCTATGCTTTTCTATCAGTAAGAGAACAAGCTGTAGAGAAAGTACCTTCATTTATGTACATAATCCAAATTGTGATAATAGTGATTGCAACCAAACATGTGGAAAAATATATCAAGTATCTGATACTAAATACTTAGGAATCATTATAGATGATAAATTAAAATGGAATAAACATACATCTTATCTATGTAAAAGGTTTACAACACTTAATATTTTTATTTTATAGGTTAAGAAACTTTTTAAGCAAAAAACAACTTTTCATTGTTTATTATGGACTGGTACAATCTTTACTTTGTTATGGAATTATCATATGGGGCTCAGCCCTCAGCTCACATTTAAATCAACTATATATATTAAACAAAAATGTATCATTAAAATCATGCTAAGAAAAATTAGGTTATATTCATCAAAAAAGTTATTTGAAGAAACTGAAGTATTTGAACTAAAAAAACTGTTTCTAATACATACCTTAAAATTTATAAAAACGCATTGTTATCTTTTCAAAATAAAAACAAATGATAAAAATAAAAGAAGTGCTGCCCGATATGATGTTCCATTGAGAAACACCCAACTTGGCCAAAGGCATACTTCGTATATAGCTCCCAGAGCCTTTAATCGTTTACCAATAGAATTACAAGAATAGACAACATTAATAACTGGCTCAAAATAGTAAAAGGGTGGTAAAAGATATGAAGGACGAGGAGGTAGAAATGTGGTTGCACCCAATGCAGCACAGTAAATTAAAACAAAGATACATATCAAAAAAAAAAAAAAAAAAAATCAAAGTACTTATTAAAATGTTATTTTTTTATTATTTTATTTTAAATTACACTTTATTTTAGTTTTTTCCTTTTCTCATTTTATTTTTATTAAGTTAAGAACATTTCATATTACTTTATATACTTAAATTTTATTAAAAATATAAAAACTGTTTTCTTAAAAAAAAAAAAAAAAAATCTGTATATTAATATATTTCATATTTTTTACATAGTAATTATGTGCTTACCCGGCAACTAACAAATAACAGGCACTACTCACACACAGGTTTTCACCTTAGTGAGATTTTCTTCACACTACATTTTATCTCTTTCACTTTCACATTTGTATTTACTTTTTTAAGCATATTTTTTTGTAACTTTTATTTTATAATTTTGTAATTTTGTCAAATTTAAGAAAATAAAGATTTTTGATTTGATTTGATTTTGAAAATTCGGTACAAGTGTATACCAATACGTAAAAAAATAAGTACACTATATTTCGTTTCAATACGATAAGTATATCTATTATTTTTGTTGGGTCATAAAAATTAAGCAGCATCGAGTGTGGCCAGTGCCTAGATGGGTGAACGCTAAGAATGGAACGAATGTATTTACTATCTGAGGATAAGCAAAGCAAGTCCGTAGTCGTGCTGCAGTACAAATTAGGCGAATTGTATATTCTGAGGACAAGTTAAGCGAATCCGACGTGAGGAGAAAAAGTTCCGAAGTACCCCGTACCTGATTTTGTATATTTAGATTCTAGCACAATAGGTAAAATGTCATAATAATTTTCTAACAAATAAAAACATCTTCTTGTTGTATTTAGGGCTCTATACAATCATATAACAAGCAGCTTTTCATAAAAGTAGTTTTTAATTCATAATAGAATAGGATTATAAAAACCTTCTTTAGCTGTAAAGTTTTTCTCTGGAGTAAATTGTTTCTTCCTAAAGGAAATTTTAAAACATGCATCGGAATGGACCGAAATTTACCGGACCTACTAATCATTTGAACATTTAAAACCCCATAAATTACTCTTGGTCATTGCCTATAGAAAATTTTATATCCATTCAAAGCATCCGTGTTTTAAAATTTACCTTAAGGATGAAACAATTTACTCACCAGTAACACTTACTAGCTATAAATTAAGAGCAAAGTTAAAGACGCACCAAAAAATTTAAAATCGGTATTTGTTATTAAGAAATATCATCTGAAACCTTGTTTTCAGATGATAACAACTAACTTATAGAAGATGATAACTTTATAGAAGTTTATATCTATTCAAACCAAATTCTAATTAAATAAACAGGTCGTGTATATTCACGAACTTTAATAAAATAATACAAGATGAATAAGTCTCTCCACAAAAATATATTTCTTAATATCGCTTTCAACCTAACAAGAGGCCATCATCAGTGCAAGCCTAACAAACAATATAATACACTAAATTAGACACATGACAGTTGGCTAAACAAAGAAAAAACAAGTAATAAATAAAAAAAACTAAAATAAACAAGTAAAAAACTTATTTTACAATAATTTATTTTAATTTTTTGACTCGTGTTGTGTATAGTGTTATAATATTTTTACTTGTTTATTTATGTATTTTTCTTTCTTTTCTTTGTTTTATTCTTCGTTTTTCTTTTAACACTTTAAAATAACGTTAAAATATTATTTAAAATGCTTAAAAAATGTTTATATAAGTATTTAATGAATAATCGAGCATTATTTAATATAATTCAACAACAGGGAGTGTTGCCAACTTTGTTATAAGGAAATAATGTCTTGTTAGGTGGCAGAAATACTTACTACCATAACCATAGAGATATATAATTAGAGGGGCCCTA
Organism: Microvelia longipes; assembly: GCA_018340805.1. Lineage (NCBI taxonomy): Eukaryota > Metazoa > Arthropoda > Insecta > Hemiptera > Veliidae > Microvelia > Microvelia longipes. Next base: position 61,372,306 of record JACMZG010000008.1, read on the forward strand.
TTGGTTGAATTTTGAAACATCTGAAAAGTAATCTGACCACATTCGATTATCAAAATAATCAAATAAACAGTACAAAAATACAGCAACTTATATAGTAAACCATTTATTATACAAATCAAAACACAAACAATGTGCGGAAAGTCGAAATCAATGGATGTATTAAAACCTTAACTCGATCTTGAAGGAGGTTTCAATGAGGTTTCACAGAGCCCCTGAGAGCCCCAAAAAGATGTTTCAGGTCTTTTAATGCATTGAGATAGGCTATGTCACCTTTAGTATATATCTGTATGACCATAACAGTAAACCGCGGCTTTGCTCTTATCAGTTATGCTTCTTCTGTAAGTAAATAGTACTATTCTAAGGTCACTCAATTACATTACTGTATCCCTGAGTATTACAAATAACATTTTATTCACATGAAAATAATACATTTTTATTGTATTGTTGTTTTCATATACTTCATCCATTATTTAAGTGTCTAGACATCATTAAAGTAGTTTAATGAAGAAAATTTAAATTTAAAATAGTTTTTAATGCTTATTTTAATTTTAGTTTAAATAGCGTAATAAAAATACGTAATAAATGACAATATGAGGTTAAGTATGATGTAAAACAAATTTAAAATAAACATTAAACTTTATTTCTATAAAGTTATATTTTTAATTATAATAATTAAACTTTATTATTTTATAAATACCTCTTCATAGATTTTTATTTAGTTTATCTACTTTAAAAATGTTGTCTAATTACTTAATTAAATGTATAAAGATGTTTTAATTATTAAAATAAACAAACGTTTATTAGAGTTTTGTCACTTAAAAAATTCAGGCTAAGGGTAGCTCGAAACTTTTCCTCAACTGTGGATATCACCTATTAGACTTGCTTTTCTCGTCCTCAGAGTATAATACCCTAATTTATAATGTATATTATAAATCGCCGTTTTTCTTGTCCACGTCCCTATGATCACCCTTCCACCTACTGACTACGTTTAACGCTGCCTAACACTAGTAATGCGGCAAAAGCCCTAGCTGATCCATTATAATAAAATTTATATTGTACTAGTCGCGATTCAAAACCGTAGCAGCGCCACAGTCGTCGATAAGAAATTGATAACGAAAGGGCGATCAACGTTATGATATGGGTTTCTTACATTTTTTACGATTTAGCTTTAAATTTTTTCTTGAAGTAATTTATTTTAATTAATTTTAGGGTGTTTAAACTCACTAAAGTCACTCTTTCATTGGAAAAACAAACATTTAAATGAGTTTTCACGAGTTTTTAAATAAACTAATAAGACGGTGATTATTACGATAAAGTGTTTTATTTATTTATTGTTAATTAATTTTACTTTTGAATAATTTTAGTTCGCATAAACTTTAAATTACTCTTCTTACTTTTCCTCTTCTATACCATAGGTATATAGGAAAAGTATTGTATTTGGTAAAAAATCCGAAACCGGGATGTCACCGGATTTATTCGTTTCGGGAGATTTTAAAACCTCTTAAGTTATTTTCACAAAGTTATGTGTGTGTGTCCGTTATAACCGTAGCTCCTAGTGTATTTATGCTAGAGAATCAAAACTTTTTACAAAAATCAGTCTGTCGCTGTAGTGCTATTCAGAAAATAATTTTTATGATGTCATTAACCAGCAATTACAACAGTGAAAATTTTGAAAAATTATAAAACGCGAAAAAATTATACGATCGAATTGAGATTCGGCTCGCATGTGGCCATGTATAAGACTAATATTTTATCTTATTATTATAATTAGTTCAATTTTTATTGAATGAATTGTGTACGTTTTTAAAATACTTTTAAAAAATCAGAAAATAATGCAATTGATTTGAAACAAGTGTATACTATTACGCTATACATGAGTACACAATGTTTAATTTTGTAGAAAAACTGGAAACTGATCAATCAAATAAAACAAGAATACCTAAACCCACACCTCAAGTTAGTCTTACATGGTTTATTGAGCTTTTACCATCTAGGAAGAAGAAGTAGTTATTTGTGGTTTTTTATTAATTTATTTGTCTCATGTTTTATTAATTCCGCATCTTTACTCTAAAGTAAAATTTTTTTTATTAAATTATTTATTTAATTTTTATTCTAATTCCTTTTCTATACTTTTATTTATTTATTTTGTTGCTGTTTTTTTAATTTGCTTTGTATTTATGTTACTTTCTTGTTTTATTTGATTGATTAGTTTTAGTTGTTTGACTTGTTTGAAAATACACTGATGATGACCTCATGCTTGGTTGAAAGCGCTTTGCCAATAAAAATTGTTTTGTGGAGAGTCTATTTACTTTTACCTATATCGAGAAGAATTGATTTTAAGCACGGAAGCACGCATTTCAAAGGAAATCCACCTAGTATGCGGACAACCGCTTCAGAATTTTATTCTCATTCATTTGATAAGTTTTAATTAAGAATATTTTTTTATAAAACTTATCCTGTTATATATAAAAGACTATATGAAACATTTATTTGCCTCAACTGAGCAGAATTATTTTTCAATCCTTTAAATTTATATACTTAGTTCGATTAACTGTATTTTCTTTAAATTTATGAGTCATATGTTAAGAATATACATATACATATAAGAAAATAATTAGGTAATTATTGATTTTTTTTAATTCGTCCTTCTGCGATGTTTAATAAGTTTGGTTCAGTCCTATTATAAAATGTTAGAAGATATTTTAGTTTACTTGACACCTAAATGATGTTTTAAGCGGGGCGGAAAAATTGGCGTTTTCAGTATAGGGATGTTGTAATTAATTTTCTCTACTCGAGACAGTTATTTTAATTTATAAAGTAAAAATTTATATTTCTTTATAATTATTAAAAAGAAGTCTTAATAAAAAAAATTCCATGATAAATATAGAGGATTTTCGAACCTTTTTAACAGGGAGCTTGAGATAAAAAATTTCTCATGACCTTATTTTTTTACATTTATTTCATTTTTTTTTTTGTAAAAAGTTATTAAATTACTCTGTCATGACAAGAAAATATATTTTGTTCTGTTTAGGTCCTAATCCTTTTACATTTGCATTAAGTTAGATTAAAATAAGTACAAAGTAGCTGTTGAAGACGCTGAGCTCAACTTGATGAAATAAGATTAAAAAGCACTTTGTCTGTAGTAAAATTATTCTGAAAGAACTAAGATATAATATTTATGAACTTTTTTCTAAGATATTTAGTACGTTCACACACACTTTAGATCCGCGTAAAAGTATAAAGTACGATGTCTCAATACGGTAATTTAAGCTGTATGAACCATGTGGAGGGGATCCGATCGCATACGCTAGAACTAGGGAGATGGAATCTAAATGGATCCCCCATACGCTGTCTTTTTGTGTGTGTACCTTTAGAGACGATCGTATTTAACGGATAACCTTCTCGTCGAACTTGTATTTCACTTTATTTCACTTCTATATAACCGTTTATGATCAAATAACTTTTGGAATATTATTTTTTTTAGTGTAGTTACACTTATGCAAAGAAATCACTATTTAATGAAATAAATTTTTTGTTTTAAACTTCCTTATAACCACAAGTGAAGCTTCACTATACAAGACGCCATGTTTTGGCGGGATCAGTTATCACTCGATCGACTAAACAAATACGCTGCAAGAACCGTGAAGTTAGTTGACCGTATTGTATACGTATTCTATACGATCCGCGGATCTAGAGTGTGTGTGAACGTACTAATTGATTGAGTCCAATACGCCCATCTAAAAAAGTCTTATCTTATGGGTCATCTTAAATAGTTCTGTCTCTCTAAACTACTTGAGATATTAGTAAAGATAATTTTTCGTTATTTTTATGTAATTCTAATGAGTTGCAGTGAGTTAGTACTTTTAGGACACCATCGCTTCATGGATTTGTCTACCAAACTGATGTGGTTAAACCAATCTAAAATCGAGTACGCTTGTCTAATATGCTTGCCGTATTGAAATGACAATTTGAATACATATTTATTACTTAAAGGGATACTATACCAAGGGAGTCACCCGTAGTGTAGTGGGTTAAGGTACGCGGCCAATACACTGAATGAATGGACTTTAAACTTCCGAGTTTATTTAGTTATGGGTTCAATTCCAGCACAGGCCTCTGGGATTTTTTTATGAGGGATAAAAATGTTGCGTACCACGTCCTTCAGAAGGGACGTAAAGCCGGTGGTCTCGAGCCTGTGCGTTGTCAGGTACTCATTAAAGATCCCTTACCCAAAATGAAACTGGGTATAGGCAACATTTAGGACCCTCATAGTAGATTCTTTATAATACTATAGTGTGTCTGCCTTGTAGTTTAAAGTGTATGGAGGTTTGGTTTAACAGCGAGGGCACGTGTTGTTCCTAGTTTTCACTAGACTATATGAGTCAGTGAAAATCTATGATTACTTGAAAAAAGCATGTGAGGAACCATAGAAATTCACGGCTCTTCTGTCTAGATTAGATGAAATATACCTACACTTAAAATAAAAGGAGTAGAACACGAATCTTAGGGAGCTGGCAAAAAGAGCCTAACAACGTAGCCTACTAGCCTGGTAGTTACTACCACTCCCCCCATATAAAGGGATACATTCAATCCAAATTTCAACTCCTAATTTTTTTTTCGATTTTTATTAATGGTGTAGCTGTTGAAGACGCCGAGCTCGAATTAAACTGATAATATGCTGATAATGACATATATTGGATCCTAGAAAGTAATTAATATCTGCTCAAATATCTGACTTAAGGTCTAGTGGAGTTTATTTGACTCCCGTACTCCCGTTAATGTGATGAAATGCCTCCAAGTGCTTCGAAGACTAACGGAACCTAAAATAGAAGAAATACCCCAATGAAAACCCTGCCACGTAGTGGACCCACAAGCCTATTCGCCCGCCTGGCAGCTCTCTCTGTCTTCCAACTCTGATGAAGGAAGGCTTTCAGACCAAGGCTAAGGATCCAGCCAGGCTGCGATATTCCCCGACGCAGCCCGCGCTAAGTCTGTCTCCCAAAGACACTGATGATACGGTTAGCTGCTTCTGAAGATACAGATAGGCTGTACAGAGTAGTTGGGCCCAACAAAGTTTAGATCGTGCCTCTAGAAGAAGCGGTCTTGACCGCTCCTTTGGAACGATTGAGACCGCTCCAAAGGTCGACAATTTTGAATATATTGTCAGGATAACAGTGGTCGATTCTGTCTAAAACTAACATAGATAGCTAATCTCAGTTAAAAACATGTCTCAATCACCATGCCTTATCACAGTATGCCGAACTTGTTTTTACCAAGTTGAGATTGGTTGCCGTTCGTCTTGGACTAACTAGACCTAAATATCACTTACATTGGGCTGCTGTGTGCGCTCACCGGGTTTAACATATTCCCGAGGTGAACTTTACCAACTAACCTCCTAGTCAAAACCTAGTCTTGACTTAATATCACAGCCAAAATACACTAACCAACCCAAGTTAAAAGAAACGACTGCCGCATCCCGTTGACCTGCAACTAAAGACTGCACACCATCAGGTTTGAACAAATAACCGGAGGCAGTTACAACAGCTGCTGATCTAAAAGTAATTTATACTAGTAAACTAACTCTAACCTGACTCTGATATACCTATATCTCGCCGTAGAGTCCTGTCCTACGCAGGAATTCTAAATTTTATTCCCGGTGAGAATCCTTGTTGACGGTGTTCTGCAGGTCGTCCTTGGCTCTGCTAGTGCGTCACATTATTCAGTTGTATATTTCGAAAGGTGTTTTGTTTTATCTTAAAGTATAAACTTGCAAGCCGAGGGTTCTTCCTTAAGGTGATTCTTTGCCATGGTGATTCATCAGGGACGTGCCACTCGAGGATCTCAACGTCTTCTGCTCCCATCCTTAGAAGAATATTGCGAGCCCTAACAAGTAGCGTTCGAATTTGTGTAGTGAGCCATTCGTACTCTGTTCAAATGGTTCCTTGGCCAAAACATTCGTCGTTGGCTCTGTCGTTTCGTTCAAACGACAGAGCCATTTGCTCTCGATGTTGATGCATTGTCAGAAAGCCAGCTTCTGCGTTCAGAGTGAATTTACGTAGCTTGAAAGAAATGTGCTGACAGCAATCCCAGCTAAAAGACTGTCTAGAGCCCGATAACTAAATGTTATCGGCAAAATTATATATTTATTGGTGCAATACTTACATCCATAGAGTACAGTACTATTATATATATCCAAAAGTTTGTTTGCATCAATCAAAAATTGGTGCTTGACCAAAAGAAAATCCAAACAAACAAAAGATATAATACAACAATTTTATTTTACACACAAACTAATATATTTCAGATTAACTAATTTAAATATAATTAAGCTATTCTTATCTAAAATAGATAATGTAAAAATCTTTAATTGCTAGAATCTTAAAGTTCCGTTACTGAATATAATTAGAATGTAATATTCGTGAGTTACTATGAGTCATAAATAAAATTATATCTATTTGCAATTAGTTGGCCTGAGTGTTGGTCGTAAAATTTTGGAACTTCTCTTGTCCGAAGAAAGTTTCAAATGTGGTGCCTGTTATTCGCCTATTAAAAAACGTTTTAAAAAACACTAGATATTTCAGTTTTCAGTTTTATACTTCTAAAATTGGTCTAACGATTTTTGCATGGATCGGTTTTAATCAATTTAGTGCACTAAAAACCACAGAGGTTAGAGATTATCATTTATGTAATCTGTCTTAAATGCATAGTTTTCACTTTGAGAAGTTCCCTAAAAGCTGAAGAGGAAAAAACTAAATTACAAAATCCTTAAGACAGTTTTATTTTTTTGTATTTTCATTTATAACATAAGACCTGAGAATATATCTTGAATTTTCTTCGCGACGGAAAATAATATTCTTGATTTATAAATTATTCATAATAAGCTGTTGCCAATAGTAATTTGAAGTTAATTTTAGAATAATTTATTATCTGTCTCTTAATTGTAGATATTGTTATTTAAACACCAAGAGTCTGTTAGGTTCTGCCTTTGCCTAAGTTAATTTTAGAATAAAACTTTCCTGATTATAAAAGGTAATTTTACTGGACCGTAATTAGCAAGGTTTTTAGGAAGTTAAATATTGATTTTAACTTTCGGAAAAAGTTTTCAAGAATAAGTCTAATATTTATCAACCCTGTTATTTTTTTTTTGTTTCTTACTCAGTGAATTATTACTTTTCCTCATTTATACCTTTGGTATATGAGAAAAGTATTGTGTATACAAAAATTCACGACTGGGATGTCACCGGACTTATTTGTTTTATGTGCTTTTAAGACTTCCTGAGTGGTTTCACAAAGTTGTCTGTGCGTATATGTGTATCTGTTATCATCGTAGCTCCCAGTGTATTTATGCTACAAATTTGAAACTATGTACAAAAATCAGTCTTTAGCTATAGTTGTGCAATCCAAAATATGTTTTGAGACGTCAATAACACGCGAAATAATTCAAGCGAAAATTTTAAAATTTATAAAACACGGGAAAATGTTGCGATCGGGTTGAGATTCAAGACCATGTAGCCATTCAGCATGTTAGCATGTAGCCATGACTATACATATATACAACTATATACATGTAGTATATGACTGACTTATGTGCCAGGTATTATCCCATCATCAACATTAGTTTAAATGTTATCAAATGAATTGTGTATGTTTTTAAAGAATTGTAAAAATCGGAATGTAATCCAATTGTATTGAAATTCAGATCAAGTGTATACCTTTACGTAATAAATAAGCACACTTAGGCCCGTATTCAAAGACGTTTTCCTAACATTTTCCTAACATTCTCCTAACTTTTTCCTAACATTTCCTAACATTTTCCTAACCTAACATTTCCTAACATTTTCCTAACATTTTCCTAACATTCACCTAACATTTTCCTAACTCCTAACATTCTCCTAACACTCACCTTAGGTTTAGGTAAGGGAAATGTTTTTAAGCCACGAAATTTAAATGATCGTTCCCGTGTTTTAAAAGTCATTTAGAGGCTTCGCATGATTTTTTTTAGTAAGAACCTAAGGTAGTCAAGTCAAAAAGTGATACCATTGTAAATAACGTAATATATTGCAAAATATTAATGTTATTAACTTATTACCTGGATTTACGACACACTTTGTCGTATTTATAACTATCTACATAAATTTACATTATACTGTTATCCACTTACCTTACTATTAGGGAGTTTCCCAGAAATTCTTTTAACACCATCAGATTTTTTATTTTCTATGGTCTGTTTGTGGCGGGCTATCGATTCAAAGAGGAAATTAAGTTGGTCCGGTGTGAATAATTCAGCCATTATTATACCAAAAAAATTTTACACAACCAAAAATGAATTTGATGACAAAATACGAAAAAAAAATTGTGTAAATGATTTAGCAAAATGAAAACAGTGTTGCACTGATTAACAGGTCTTCATTTAGACACCTTTGGATTCGTATAACCTGGTCCACGTTCAAACTTGAAACGCTTGATACTGCATAATTTATGAAAGCTGTTACAACTAGTAATGCGTTGCATCAAGAACTCACGGCAAAGAATTCATAAAAAAAATATTAATTTAAAACAAGCGAAATGAGTTTATCAAAACATTCGGATGCTATACTATTTTTAAAGTATAAACTCAAAAAGGCTCGCATCGCTTGCTAGTTTAAGTATCTTTAACATTTACATAGTAAAAAGGCTCGCTACGCTCGCTAGATTGCTTATATTTATAATAATACAAAGTTAAAAAAAGGCTCGCTTCGCTCGCTAGATTGCTTATATTTAATATTAATGCATAGTAAAAAAGGCTCGCTTCGCTCGCTAGATTGCTTATATTTGTAATAATACAACGTTAAAAATAGGCTCGCTCGCTCGCTAGATTGCTTATATTTATAATAATACTACGTTAAAAATAGGCTCGCTTTCGCTCGCTAGTTTGCTTATATTTATAATAAATATATATTAAAAAAGGCTCGCTTCGCTCGCTAGATTGCTTATATTTATATTAATGCATAGTAAAAAGGCTCGCTTCGCTCGTTAGATTGCTTATATTTATAATAATACAACGTTAAAAATAGGGCTCGCTTCGCTCGCTAGTTTGCTTATATTTATAATGAAATATATTGTAAAAAGGCTCGCTTCGCTCGCTAGATTGCTTATATTTAATATAAAGCATAGTAAAAAAGGCTCGCTTCGCTCGCTAGATTGCTTATATTATAATAATACAACGTTAAAAATAGGCTCGCTTCGCTCGCTAGTTTGCTTATATTTATAATGAAATATATTGTAAAAAAGGCTCGCTTCGCTCGCTAGATTGCTTATATTTAATATTAAAGCATAGTAAAAAAGGCTCGCTTCGCTCGCTAGATTGCTTATATTGTTATATACAACGTTAAAAATAGGCTCGCTCCGCTCGCTAGTTTGCTTATATTTATAATGAAATATATTGTAAAAAAGGCTCGCTTCGCTCGCTGGATTGCTTATATTTAATATTAAAGCATAGTAAAAAAGGCTCGCTTCGCTCGCTAGATTGCTTATATTTGTTATAATACAACGTTAAAAATAGGCTCGCTTCGCTCGCTAGTTTGCTTATATTTATAATGAAATATATTGTAAAAAAGGCTCGCTTCGCTCGCTAGATTGCTTATATTTAATATTAAAGCATAGTAAAAAAGGCTCGCTTCGCTCGCTAGATTGCTTATATTTGTTATAATACAACGTTAAAAATAGGCTCGCTTCGCTCGCTAGTTTGCTTATATTTATAATGAAATATATTGTAAAAAAGGCTCGCTTCGCTCGCTAGATTGCTTATATTTAATATTAATGCATATTAAAAAAGGCTTGCGTATATTTATAATTATAAATGGTAAAAGAAGGCTCGCTTTAAATTTTATTTTTTTGAGTTTATTATTTTAGCCGCCATTTTTAAATTAATAAAAAAATTTGAAATGTTCACCATGAAAAATATATTTTCTTTTTCTACTCTTTAAGAGCTTTTAAACGATATACAACACGATTTTTTGCTCAAAAATTTTTTATCCGGTCCGCCATATTGGCCGCCATTTTGAATATATTTTTCGGAATATTACCAAAAACTATACAGCTTTGACATATAGTTAATTTAATTTGTATAAAAGTATCTAATGTATATTACAATAGATCTTTATCTTGTAAATTCTTATAAAATTAGTAAAAACTAATTATTATATTAAATTATGGCCGCCATGTTGAATTTTTCGGAATTTAGTATATAACATTTTTTGTTCTACTAATCAAGAGCTTTACAACGATATATTACTCGAGTTATTCCTTCAATTTTAATTTTTTGGGTTCATTATTTAGCCGCCATTTTTAAATTTTTCAAAAAAATTTTTAAATTTTGACCATGAAACATATATTTCTTTTTCTACTCTTTAAGAGCTTTCAAACGATATACAACACGATTTTTTCGCTCAAAATTTTTTTTTATCCGGTCCGCCATTTTGGCTGCCATTTTGAAAATATTTTTCGGAATATTACCAAAAAAATATACAGCTCTGACACATAATTAGTTTTACCTGTATACAAAATTTTTATCAAAATCGGTCAATTTTTACGGCAGTTATCGCGACACGTACAAACAAACACACAAAACACAAACACACAAACACACAAACAAACGCGCCGTCCCAATCTTCTGAAATGTAAGAACTCACTTACGTTCGTTCAATAATTGAACATTGTATTTGTATTAACTCTACTGTTTACTGAAAACATATGTAAATAAAGTTTCTAATATATTTAACATTCGCCAAAGCAAGGCCGCATTGTTGTTTATGACAAAGTGTGTCGTAAAATCCAGGTAATAAGTTAATACATTGATATTTTGCGATATATTACGTTACTTACATTGGTATCACTTTTTGACATATCTACCTTAGGTTCTTACTAAATAAAATCATGCGAAGCCTCTAAAAGACTTTTAAAACACGATAGGAGAACGTTAGGAAAAAGTTAAGAAAATGTTAGGAAAAAGTTAGGAGAATGTTAGGAAAATGTTAGGAAAAAGTTAGGAAAATGTTAGGAAACGTCTTTGAATACGGGCCTTAGTTTCGTTTCAATACGACAAGTACATTTATGATTTTCCCTGGATAGGTGACCTCTGGGAATGAAACAAATGTATTTTCTATCTGAGGACGAGCAAAGCGAGTCCAAAATAAGAAGGATGAGCGTAGCGTATCCAATGTGACGAGGAAAAGTTCCGAGGTACCTCATACCCGATTTTTTGCCCGTAATCATAATTTTTATCTCATTTGTTATAATTTCTAATCCAATTCTTCCTATTATACAATTTATATCGGGTTAAAGTTCTATTATGAAATCTCCACTTCTAATTTATAATAAGTTTCCCTTTGTGACGATTTGTCGAACGTCGAAATAAGTAAGAGAATTTAAATTTGTTAGCCTTTTAAATTTTGAATATAATAGTCAATATTTTCAAAATAGCGACACTTATCAAAATGAATTTTTGCGAATCGATTGACCATCTATAGATGTACATTTTTGTTTGATTTCAACTTGAACGGTCAAATGTTCGTTTTTTAACGATTTTTTAAAAATGTTGATGACTCATTTAGTCATCAACATAGGTTATTGTAGTCAGAAAAATCTTTTCGAGACAGTACAACTAGATCTATTTTTTTTTAATTTAAAAGTTTTAACTCTTTAGCAAAAATAAATCAGGAGTTATGCGTGACACAGACACACACACAGGCAGCATGATAAAAACCACTCGAAACGTCGTGAAAATTACTGAAATGGATAATTATGGTGAAACCCCGGTTTCGAATTGTGAACAAAATACTTTTCCTTATACCTACGGTAGTAGGCGGGGAAAAGTAAAACATCAAAAATCATTGAAAACGGAAAAATACTGAAATAGAATTGAAATTTAGCGCAGACCAAATATTTGAACCAAATAAGACCAAATAATTTTTCAAGGTTCGTCTCATTATCAGCTAGTTTTGTTTCTGCCAAATGACATGTTTCGGCACAGGTGTGTATTTAGTTACGTCTCAATACGACTTGTATACTTGTGGTTTTTTGTCGCATCATTAATGTTAAGCAGCATGGAGTGAGGTCAGTACCTGAATGGATTACCGCTATGATTAAACCTGACCTCTCCAGTTTGAGGTCCAGAGAAATGAATCCGAAAATATTCTTGGAGCATTTGCCATATTTTTATGCATATTTTATAATATGTATAAAATTTTAGTAATAGTAGATTTAATATACCCAAATGTATTGGTACATGAAAAGTTGTATGCGAGACTGACATTTAGGAAAGGAGATAAAGTAAATATAGCTGGATTTATATCAACAAAGAAACAGATATCGGTTTTGTTGACACAGGCTAATAATTATGCGAGGTTTCTAATAATACTCGGTACAAAGCCTAACTCTCTCCCCTGACGAACCTGATAGCTTTAATATTAACTTCAATAGCCTCTTAACAAGAGAAAACTAATTTAATTTAATTCATTACATAGTCAACTCATCAAAGTAACCTGTACAGTTACTCATCATGAAATGACTTTGTGATTTTAAAGTCAAATTAAAATGATAAAATTCCTCTTTAATCTATCAATAAATTCTAGTTGATAAAGTTTTAATCAAAAGAACTATATGTATAATTAATTTGTAAAAGATTTTTAATGAACTTTTACCGTTTAAATTAATAGGTAACTGTATATTAAAGGCTTTGCTAGTGAAGAGGATGTGGTGTTTTGGAAGCGAATCAAGACAATTGAATTAACTTTATTTACTATATTTCTAATTATATTTTTTCCGCCAATATTGCAGATTGAGGATACATGGTCGGCAAAATACATTGTCCAAGGGCCCCTTTTCATAGAAAATACGCTACAAATTAGCATAGACTGAGCTTCAAATGGGTGCAAATAATCCATTATTCTGCATTCTATAATCTATGAGATAAGTATGCGCATTTTCTTTGAAAAGTTCGAAAAAATAAAATTACAAATGTTGGCACTTACTGCTCAGGTTTTTAAGTATATACCAAAAACTTTGGATTGAAAAGCAAGAAAGCGCGCATATAAAAGAAAATTCACCCGGCTTCCGAGTGAATAATTCACCGCGCCAGAATTATTTTCGTCTGAGGCCTTTGGACATTATATATTTTGCCGACCATATGTACTAAATCTAACTTATGCTCTGCTCAGTGTCAGACTCAATTTATTTTTGTAAAGATTCCTTCTGCTCTGTTATAGGAATCATCTGAGATGATGAATTAAAAAAAATAATATATATATAAATAATATATATATATATATATATATATATATATATATAATATATATATATATATAATATGATATGTATTGGACTTTGTGTTGTTAATGCCATTATCTTACAGCTTCAAATTACGTTAATAATTTTAAAAAAATGTTCACATTTGGTAAAAATACGTGTGTTGTAAGAAAGACGTAGAAAGAATAAAATTTCAATTAAGAGAGAGTAGTGTTAGTTTAAGTAACCCTGTGCTTTTCATAAAATCATCCTCATTGTCCAGTAATTTACTTATTGTCCATCAATCATTTCAAGTTCTCTAGCTAAGTTAGCTTCCTTGTTTGATAGTTTCAAATGATTGACTAGTTTAAGAGAAATCTTTAAACTTTTCCTTCTTAAGATAAAACTTTTAGTGAAAATAATCAAAAGGTAGAGAGTTTGAAGGCTCGCGTACTTGAGATGACAAGTCATGCAATGAACTAAACAGTTTAAGCTCCTTTCTCTGATAATGACTTCAAATCACTTTCTGCATAACGACTTCAACTAGTGATTTTGCTTATGAGAAATCTGTATACTATTATAACCATTTGTTATTAAGTATTATTATTAAGTGCGTTTGTATTAAGCACATTTCTTTAATGTATATAATCGTCTTAATGTGTATATGCTGTCATTAAATGTTTGATGATGATACGCTTGTATCATATTATACTCGTCTACTTATAGTTTCGCTTCTGTGTACATTTCGGTTTTAAACGGAAATGAAACAGTTATTGGTTGAACGAATGTCAGTGAGTTCTTTTATTCAGAAGTTTGGGACGGCGTTTATGTTAGTACGTATCGTCATAGAGATATATAACTAGAGGGGCCCTATTAGTTGAATTTTGAAACATCTGAAAAGTAATCTGACCACATTCGATTATCAAAAAAATCAAATAAACAGTACAAAAATACAGCAACTTATACATATAGTAAACCATTTATTATACAAATCAAAATACAAACAATATGCGGAAAGTCGAAATCAATGGATGTATTAAAACCTTAACTCGCTCTTGGAGGAGGTTTCAATGAGGTTACAAAGAGCCCCTAAGCGCCCAAAAAGATGTTTCAGGTCTTTTAATGCATTGAGATAGGCTATGCCTCCTCTAGTATATATCTCTATGCGTATCGTGATGAATACCGTAAAAGGTAACCGATTTCCATGATACTTAGTATACACGTAGTAGTAATTAGACTGAAGAGCATTGATTTTGGTTATAGTGCAACAATATTTTTTTAATGGCTGCTAATATGGCGGGCCATTTGAAGAAAAAAATTGGGCGAAAAACTCATGTTGCATGCCGTTTTAAGGCTCTTGTAGAGTAGAAAATATACATATATATGTAACACGCTTAAAATTATAAATGATAAATTTAAAATGATGGCAAATATGGCAATTTTTATCAGATTCTGACGTGAGTTTCTGATGCAACGCATTACTTGTTTAATATAAAATAAAGGTACTTTTGGTATAAGCCACTTTATGTAGTTGGTTACCTTTTATAGTAGTATATGAGAATAAAACTTAAGCGAGATCCAATAAGTTCATAAGTTTTATTATAAATATTTGGCATTTTGTTGTCATGTCGTGTGGGTTAATGACTTTATACATATTTCATTAAAATATATTGTTTACTACATATTTATAACAATAGGGTATGATGGATTTATGATATCGATTTTCGAACATAGTTTCAATCCGATCCGAAACATCGTTCGAAAGTTATCGTGTTCAATAGACGTTAAATAATGTACATAGAGTGTTATACTCATATTAACCAGGGTTGTTGGGGGAAAATTACCTCTATTCTCTCTAATCGTCCCTTGATACCATGTAACTTGGCCGTCAATTATTTAGTTTAAACAATGTGTCGGGGGAAAATTCTATATTGACACTATCTCCTATCTTCTGCCATTTTTAAAACTTATTTCTATAACTTTTATTTTGAAGATAATCTCAGTTTCATCTTTTAATTAGATCAGAAAATTGAACCTGTTAGATGCACTGATCATTTTAGTGCGATCTATAGAGAGCTGTATATAGGGTTTTAAATGAAAATTATTTTATTATAAGTCTCATTACAGCTGATTATTGGAGTATTGTCAATTTTAATGTTTTCAGCTTCCGGAGAGAGGATTTATTATTATTTATAATAATAATAAATTTTATTATGAATAAATGTAAATTATTATTTATTTATATTACATAATTTTAATGGAACTTGTTTTATCGTACAATGACAGAGCAATATCTCCGATACCAGTGTCTAGATTATAGTTTTCTACCATTTATAGTTCTAATGGTTGTCTATTCCACATATGTATTGGTAGAAAACAATATATGAGCAAAAGCTGTTTGCATCATTGCAACAATTATTTGAAATGACTGAATTTAAAAATCTATTTGGCGGTTATTTTGTGCAACAACTGAATTTAAAATATTTTTATTCGATATATCTTAATAGCTTATTGTTATTATGCTTATTGACGGTTTAAGCGTTGTGGCGATCTTATGATTATGTTTATTTTTAGAAAAAAATTATATAGTTAAGATGCGAAGTGTGAGTGTCCGTTAGTAATGTTAAGTTTTGTAACAGGTTTATAAGTTTTAGTATTTCGCATCATCACCTGTTGATTCTTAATTTCTTCTTTAGTCTTGGTATTACTTCATACATTATACTTAGCATGGTTTCGTTAATATAAAAGAAACTTTATAAAATGAGTTTAGTTTATATAAGGCTCTATTTTAAGCTTAGATATAGTGCTAGAAGTTTACCCCTTTGACGCGTAACGGTTAGTATCCGAGTGTCCTGTCTTGAATTTTAAAATCAAAACAATCTTTTTGCGATAGATTTCAATTTATAAACTCAAACTCTTATAAACTATTAGAACTTTTTTTAAGAGTACACTTTTTATGGGTTCTGAGCTGGGAACTTTGTGCTCAGTTCTTGCTAAAAAGTTATTTTGTGTAACAATTGAATTTAAAATACTTTTATATCTTAATACCATGAATAAAACATTTAAGCTTTTTATCAAAATTTCATCAAATTTCTTTGTCAAACGTCTTTTTGTAATTTGTTAGTACCTTTCTATAATACGTAGGTCTGGGGTTCGCATTCAATGTAAAGATTTCAATCTTTATAGAATATTGAAACTTTTGCCAATAACGAACTTGACTTGAAAAAATAGAATATTAAACACTTAATACTTAATACTTTGAGCTTACCTGAGTCACTTTCACCTAAGTTTCAAGTTTTGGTTATCCCTAATGAGCTGTGATGCTCGTGTTATAATAGCATTATATACTTTTTATTATATTATTTATATATGATTATGCGAGGGTAACAAAAATAGCGCTTTAGTGCCTGGTAGCGTGGACCATAAAAGAAGTTATTAACTTGTTCAGGAATACTCTATAAACTCCTCTATAGGAATGCTGGTTAGACTAAAGGTCTGCCACCTAAAAAATGTCACCTAGGCATGGCATCGCAAACACCCCCTGTTCAAATAAATGGTACATGCCAGATCCCTTATCCTTTTTGTGACCCTGCTGATAAATTTTAATGTACGCTTATCATTAATCTTCCTGAGTTTAACGTTTTGAATTTCAGCACAAGAAGCAGCTCGAGCAACTTGTATCGGAAGAAAGCTTAGTAGTCCTAGAGCTGGACCTGAAAAAATGTGACTCATTTTTGCAAAATCAGTAAATTTCTCGCAAAAAAATCCGTTTTAAGCATTTTTGAAGTCATTATGCAAATGCTACAAGTTTAGTTGTAACAATCCGATTTAGATAAATGAAAGCTCAATGTATTGAAAAATTTATCTGTTTTAAAAATATTCTCTTCTAGTTTCGCAGACGACTAACGGAGAACCACTTATTTAAAGAAACCTAGAATTTGTGCGATTTTCTAAAATTTTGAGCGTGTGCAATCTTATGAAAGGCTCCACTCAAGATATAGGCAGACATATTTTTTTCTTCAAAATATATTTTTAGAAACATTTGGTTAAAAGCGGTATGTATAAAATTAGCCACATTTTCAGGTCCAGCTCTTGGACTGTAAGAAATCTGTATATTTTTTCATGAGTTAAAAACGTGCGATAACAGTATTAACATTCATTTAAAATTTACTGTTTCCAAAAAAATGAGCTTATTCTGTTTAGAAATCCTTCGATATTTCTTTTTCTAACCTAGATCATGAATACTCTATATTTTAAAATTCATTTGACAGTTATCTAAATCTAAGATTTGGTTAAATTCTAAACTCTGAAATATCTAAACAATACCTTTACCCTAATATCATTGCAATTTATTCAGATCCTAACATTCATTACATTTTAGTATTCCAGCTAACATTTGACATGTTTGCCTTTTAATTATTTTTTATAATAAATGAACTATAGTCTCTTTTCCGTAGTTATTTAACTTTTCTCTGGTTTCTATACATTTGATAATCAATAGGGAGAATATTTTAGCAGTATAAAACTACGTCTTTTCGACATTTCTAATTTTGAATGTGTCTCAAAGCTTCTTGTCGTTTCCTTTGTCAACACGGGTCCTTATTCTCTACCTCTGAGCATAACAACATACATTATTATGTCACGGTTCAGGGGTGACAGCTAAAACGTGGCAGCTTTTCAATATTTTATGTATTGATTATTCTATTTGTGACTTGGATAAATAATATGTTTTATTTGTTTTATCAGCTTGTAGAATTATAAAATATATAGAATAGAGTATTTGCATTTTTACAAAAAAATTATTTGCTCATAGAATGGTTAAATGGGTTTAAAAAATATATAAGGCTGTAAAAAATATTTAATTTAATTTTAAATAGTCGAATTAAGCATTTAAAGAAGAGGAGAGAGGGAATGGGTAAGAGAGTGGGGTGAAAACGGAACGCTCTTAAGGTTGGGCCGTTTAACGTACAGATGGGAGTTTTAGTAAGAAATATCGTAAGGTCAACAGTTGCTTACAGTTCAATAAAATGTAAAGAAGACTGAAACACAACAATTCCGTGTTCCAGGTAATAAAATGCCTAAGAAATTTGATGACTACAGCTGTCAGTATTATCTTGTTGACAGAATAGAATAAACTCTTATAAGTGTTGCTCTATATAGTGAATATTGTACTACACAGGGGTATTCTTACGTGTAACGTCACACAAGCAGTCGAGGCCGTTTTCCCGCAAAAAGAACATGTTTAAATATATTTTTCGTTTTTTCATTCTAATATTTTACAGGGTGTTCTTTTATATGTGGTACTTATAGATAATGCAATAAAAAATTGTGCAAATACTCTATTGTTCAAGATAAACGATTCTTATGTTCATAGTATTTTCTTACCGTTAACTAATCTATAGGATGCCTTGAAATTTGGAAAAACCTCTACTCTATTCCCAAATTTATTATAATTTTTTTTCTGTAGTCAAATGTATTTGAAAAAATGCATCTGTAATTTTTTTCCTTATTTATACCGCAGGTATACTGGAAGAATATTGTGTTTGCAAAAAAAATCGAAACCGGGGTTTCACCTGAATTATCCGTTTTAGGTGTTTTTAAGACCTCCAGAGTGGTTTTCACAAAGCTGTCAGTCTGTATGTGTGTTAGTGTGTCTGATAACATCGTATCTCTCAGTGTATTTATGTTAAAGAAGTTAAAGAAAAAATCTACATTTGGGTCTAGTTGTGCTATGTGGAAAATAATTTATATATGACGTCATAACCCGCAATAATTATATAGCTAAAATTTCGATAATGTTTTGATTGATTCTAAATTTGGCACACATAAAGTCATATATATGATCAACATATGTGCCAGGTTTCAGTAAATTATCAGCATTAGTTCAATTTTTATTAAATTAATTGTATAAGTGTTTTAAGAAATAGTAAAAAAAAGAAAAATCTAATTGAGTTGAAATTTAGTACAAGTGTCTCCCTTTACGTAACAAGTATGTATACTAAGTTTTGTTTCACTAAGGTTTGTATAACTACGGGTTTTGACGAATAATAATAGTTAAGTAGCATCAAGCGAGGTCAGTGGCTGGATTGGTGACCACTGGGAATACAACTTATATATATTCTCTTTAAGGTCGACCAAAGCGAGTCCGAAGAATTTGGTTTTTATTTGAGGACGAGCGAGATAAGTTGTCCGAAGTAGTAAGGATGAGCGTAGAGAATCCGATGTAATAAGGAAAAGTTCCGAGGTACCCCGTGGCCAATTTTTCACCATTTTTTTATATTTCACTATTAGACATGTGACCCAACGAAAAATTCCGTTATCGCTAAAAACGATTAAAATTACGTCCTGCATCTAGTGTGTTAATAGTAAACCTTACTACTAACCTATGAGATTAGTTATATCATAGAATAACAAGTAAAATCATAACATGTCATACAATCATATGTTTTAATTACCTGTTTTATGGTATAACTAGAAGCGTTTGGTTAGTGATTAAATATGTACATAATAGAGGTCAATAATATTTTATCTACTCACGGCAGCAAAATTAGACATTACTAGACTGTTTTTAAGCTGCAAAATGTAATTTTACCTGCACTGTCAAACAATACGGGAAATATTTTAAAACAGTACGCAAAATGTTTTGGTAATGAAAAAAGTACTAGGGAGTTATGGCTCATTTAAATAACATGGGGAACAAGTCCAAACTCCCTAGGCGGGAAAATGAATGAGCGGAGGTTATTATTTTACAAATTATTGCGTGAATTTCGGTATTGTTTTATTTTGTAAAGTATGATTTATTCTAGCTTGTTTCTAGTATGTAACTTTCTTTATTGTTACTTAAAATTACGATATTATTATTAAATATTTAACATTTATTTATCTAATAATGTATAATGTTTTGGAAACAAATTGGCAACACTGATAATTTTGGCATTAAATTAAATTATTTACCAGCTGTATATGAATCGACAGATTTTTAATGTTTAAGTCGTCAGATTTTGTATTTCATGTTGTTATATTTAGTTTAAGTATATAAAGTTACAAAAATAAAACGTTATCAAAAACTAAATCTGTAAACTAAAGTTAAGTTACTAAAACATAATAACAGTGAAGTGAATAAAGATACAAACATTGTTGACATTGACGAGTTATTGGACCACACTCCACCTGATATTGTCAGCGTTGCATCTACTTCACAGCAGTCTTAACTGCCTGTAAAATCTCGCAGCAACTATTTAAAGTAATCTCTTGTGTATTTTTTCTGCCGTTAGTGGATAAAATAGTATATGCTACTATGCAGCAAAGGAAACATTGCAGACTCGTGCAATGAATTACCTGCCTCGGCTTACGCCTCTGCAGGTAATTTCCATAGCCCACCCTCGCCTTCGGCTCGGGGGCAAATTTATAAAACTCGTCTGCAAAATTCCATTTTGCTGCCTACTAGCATAATATACTATTAAATAAATTTTTAACAAAATATAAATTTATATTTTATCACATTTATTATGTTTTATTGCTTTAGAATTGCTGATTTATAATTAGGTTAATTAGTTTTGTATTTTGTTTACTGGTAATGTATCTTGATAGAAACTTGAAACTAAAACCTACCTTAGGTTTGAAGAAGTAAGGTGAGCGTAAATGGAGTTCATCTTAATAAAAGTGGAAGAAGAGTCTCCACAAAAATATATTTCTTTATAGCAAAGCGCTTTCAACCTAACAAGATGCCATCATCAGCGCTAGCCGTTGAATAAGAAAGAGGGTGAGAGAAAAGTCTTACAGATCAGATATCAAAGATAGACGTCAGGTTTAGTTGAGCTGTCCGGAAAATAAAATTTATATAACGTCAGTAAACGTAAATTTTTAGTATAAAATGGAATATAATTAAATTATAAAGAAATGTCAAGAAATACAGGCCTCAGGTATAAACTGTATAAAAAATGCGTCAATTTTATTGCGCTAACTTTATTAACTTAAATTTCTTTTACAATGTTTAAATATTTCAATGATCTTTAATAGGAATTTATCCGATATCTAACAAATTCCTAAGTTTTTTTTATATTTGTATATAGAAGCAACCAAACAACCGGTTTTTGTCGAGTCACTTGTTTTAAGCAGCATCTAGCGGGGTTCTTGTATGTAGACCAATGATCAACGCGCCCGTCATAACTTAATACTTTGGGCAACAATCAAAGCAAATATGATGAGGATGTTTACAGCAAATTCGAACTTGTGTGAAAATGTTCCGTAGGAGCTACCCTGTCCCTAATTATTTAATAAATAGTCTTTATTGCGTGTGAGAGAAATACTTACAAACATATAATAATGACATAAAAAATAATTACGTGGTTTAACTACAAACTTATATCTTACATTTTTTATATGACTAGCTATTCTATGCGTGAACACCTAATAATACTTAGAAAAATACTTTACTCTCACAATAATTTTCTTAAAATAAAAATAAGTTCTGGACAGTCATTGTTTCCTCTGATAGTGCAAAAGAATCTCTGCCGAGCTAATTTTCATATTTTGAAGCTAATTAGTAAATTTGTTCGGTTTTCTGCGTAATTTTTTCTAAGTAGGTATTTGTTTTAAAATAGAAATTCTCCGATTGGGTTGTATTGGATTTTATAAGCAAGCCTTTCTGTTATCTAAACATGGCATCGCTCTGAAGCCTATCTGTGCTCTGGTCAGGTCGGGGGTGGGACCTCAATAATTCATGCGACCTAACTCTGGCCCTGGAACCCCATTAATCCCCCCGGTCAATGCCTCTCTCTGGATTCTTCTTTAAATACCATTTTATGTCAAAAATCAACATCTTCGCCAAGGAATTTTAACTTTTTAGTGAATTTTCATCTGAAAATTACGCCTATGAGGTAATTTTTTTATTTAGGAATCTGATAAAAGTTGGATATTATAACTTCTTTTAAAACATTCGCTAATGGGTGGCATTGACGAAGTAGGTCAAAATACAAGTACAAAGGTCCTAGGCCACAATAAATATGTTATATATATATACAGGGTGTACAAAATAAAACTCCCTTCCCGAAAGGAGGTGGTACTACAGCTAATTTCCAACAAAAAACTTCATATTAACTATAGTCCGATTTTCAACCGTTCTCCCACAAGGTCAAATATTATGATTTTAAAAAACGCGTTGACTTAACTTCATAAAATGACCAATTGTGGCTAAACTATAACTGCTAGCTTCAAAATATTGGTTTCGTTGGAAAGCTGAGAAAATTTGCTATAAGACCACTCACTTGTATTTTCAAAAACAATTTAACATAACAGCCAAAAATTTGCATGAAATCAAAAATTAGTAAAATTTTATGATTTTCCAAAAATTTTGAAGTTACTTTGATGAGAAACTAGCAAACTTGAGAACCTCTTGGTTTCAGGAAAACTACCTTGTTTACTCCTCTTTAAGTCAATACCCATATCATTATACGTTGATACGGTGATTTTTTCAGAAAAAGCAAAAATAGGCTCAAAAACACGCTAAAAATGACTCTTACAGAAGTGATTTCTGTATAATAGTCCGAGCCAGACGCAAAAAACGTGACCGTCTAGCCCCAAAGGTTTAACCCACTAGATTGACTTATTCTGGCTCCCTGATAATGAATCAGGTGGTCTGCTGTTTCAGATAAGGGAATTTTAGCCCCGGGGCCTCTTTGAAATCCGAAAAATGATCCCAAATTCTGTTTTCGCCCAATAACGGTGTTTCTATTGATTTTATCTAAAAAGTTAAAGGGTTGTTTTTTAAAGTTTATTAAATTTGTGATAAATCCATGTTTTAACCATCAAAATTGGTCCAGTAAAACCGGAGATACAAATGTTGAAAGATTACCGAAAAAAACATCTAAAAAGCATACATTTTTGTCCAAAAACGCACAAATACCTTAAAATGTCATGTTTTTCCGTATTAACATGTTTAAGAATTAGGTAGACTTAAAATCATGCCTATTCTGTTAAACTGCAGGTAATTAGAGTTGTTCTAGAGAAAGAAGTCAGCACAGCTCTAATATGTGATGACTTACTGACCGACATATAATGCTGAAAGATAGGTTAAAACTTGAATTTTAGAAAAATACACTTTTTTCAGCATTATATGTCGGTCATTAAGTCATCACATATTAGAGCTGTGCTGACTTCTTTCTCTAGAACAACTCTAATTACCTGCAGTTTAACAGAATAGGCATGATTTTTAAGTCTACCTAATTCTTAAACATGTTAATACGGAAAAACATGACATTTTAAGGTATTTGTGCGTTTTTGGACAAAAATGTATGCTTTTTAGATGTTTTTTTCGGTAATCTTTCAACATTTGTATCTCCGGTTTTACTGGACCAATTTTGATGATTAAAACATGGATTTATCACAAATTTAATAAACTTTAAAAAACAACCCTTTAACTTTTTAGATAAAATCAATAGAAACACCGTTATTGGGCGAAAACAGAATTTGGGATCATTTTTCGGATTTCAAAGAGGCCCCGGGGCTAAAATTCCCTTATCTGAAACAGCAGACCACCTGATTCATTATCAGGGAGCCAGAATAAGTCAATCTAGTGGGTTAAACCTTTGGGGCTAGACGGTCACGTTTTTTGCGTCTGGCTCGGACTATTATACAGAAATCACTTCTGTAAGAGTCATTTTTAGCGTGTTTTTGAGCCTATTTTTGCTTTTTCTGAAAAAATCACCGTATCAACGTATAATGATATGGGTATTGACTTAAAGAGGAGTAAACAAGGTAGTTTTCCTGAAACCAAGAGGTTCTCAAGTTTGCTAGTTTCTCATCAAAGTAACTTCAAAATTTTTGGAAAATCATAAAATTTTACTAATTTTTGATTTCATGCAAATTTTTGGCTGTTATGTTAAATTGTTTTTGAAAATACAAGTGAGTGGTCTTATAGCAAATTTCTCAGCTTTCCAACGAAACCAATATTTTGAAGCTAGCAGTTATAGTTTAGCCACAATTGGTCATTTTATGAAGTTAAGTCAACGCGTTTTTTAAAATCATAAAATTTGACCTTGTGGGAGAACGGTTGAAAATCGGACTATAGTTAATATGAAGTTTTTTGTTGGAAATTAGCTGTAGTACCACCTCCTTTCGGGAAGGGAGTTTTATTTTGTACACCCTGTATATATATATATATATATATATATATATGTATATATATATATATATATATATATATATATATATATATATATATATATATATATATATATATATATATATATATATATATATATATATATATATATATACAACTTAAGAGTATTAAGAATTAACAAGAATTAAATATATAAAAAATATATCCCTATGTTCTTGGTATATCATATGAACACACACGTAATCCTCTTAAAAAATGTGTACATTGCTCTCTCACGTTGATAAAATGAGGGAGAGGGGGAGGCGATGGAAAGTTTAGGAATCTAAAAAGGTGCGACGAGTTAAAAAGGTTGAGAACCACAGGTCTAACTAAAACATACTATCTTCCAAAGGTTTAGCTCTCCAGCAAAATACAGCGGGACCCTTCGAAATGTAATAAAAGTGTCTGAAACGGATAATTATAATAATATAAATAACTGATATTTGTAATGATTCTTCGGTGTCGGATTTTCAGGGTGAAAACATTACTTTTCCTTATACCTTGATTAGTAGGTGAAGAAAAGTAGTAACTCCTTAACAAATTTAAATCTGTTATAATATACTTATTAAAACTACGTGCACTGCCTGTACTTATAACTTATATTTTCTGGTTACAGGTGAGGCTTACTCCAGCAAGTTATGCGCAGGGTGTATTTCTATTAAATTAACTTAAACAATACTTGTTTCATACTAAGTCAGGTAATTTATTTTTTATTATTATTTTTATTTTATTATTATTATTTTTTTGGTTTGGACAAAAAAACAGTAATTAATGAATTAAATATAGATATATTTAAAATCCATTAGACAAATATTCTATTGTTCTTATATTGGACCTTGATTATTGTGAATATAAATTATGGATGCCACCCATGCCGTGTTATATTTATTTACATATTTCAAAATAAGTATGTAATACGACCGATATTTTACGTATGGTTTTTATTAATGTATTTAGGCCTACTTTAGAACATTTTACTTTTCCTCAATCATAGAAAATATCGATCGATATGAAAATGAAATTTAGTGGATCGATCTACCTCGAATTGATGTACATTTTTTTAAATTTCATATCCGTAGGTCCAATTTTTTTTTATTTTTTGCAATTTTTATTTTTTTTATGACCCAGCAAAATAGGTTTTTGTGGCCTCAAAAGTATCATCTTACGGTCATCACAACTAAACACAGTATTTAATTATGATTTTTGTGCTGTTTTAATTCTCTAGCGTGAACACTGCAGAGAGTATGTGTTACTTATGAACACGCTCACACACACACTTACACACACACGCACACATACACACACATATACACACGCACACCCTGTGACAGTCATGCTGAGACTGACAGACAACATGATAAAAACTACTCAGAACGTCATAATAGTGCCTAAAATGGATTTTTAGGATGAACACAATACTTTTCCTATGCACTTGTGATGGTAGAAGAGGAAAAGCTAAAATTAAAGCACTTTCACTTCTTTTATTTTTAAGTCCATTTTGTTTTGAAAGATTTATTTTATTCTTTTTTTATACTTCTTGAAAAAATCTATTTATTATGTTAAAAAGTATCATTATAACAGAACAATTTATAAAGGAAAGTAACTAAATTAAGAAAAGTTTCTTACATTTTTTTTTACAAAAAAATACTAGCAATTTTTTTATCAAGTTTTAATTGTTTTTTTTAAGTTATAAATTATGAGGCTTGAAATATTTTTTTTATATTGTTTCACTTTTTAAAAAGAA
Source organism: Microvelia longipes (assembly GCA_018340805.1). Taxonomy (NCBI): domain Eukaryota; kingdom Metazoa; phylum Arthropoda; class Insecta; order Hemiptera; family Veliidae; genus Microvelia; species Microvelia longipes. The sequence continues at coordinate 61,398,474 of JACMZG010000008.1, forward strand.
TTTATAACTATAAACAATTGTTTGGAATATCATTATTTTTAGCGAATTTTCAACCTAGATTTTCTATTTTTTAAATAGAGCAGCGGATCAAGGGAGAGGGGACTATTCAGCTTAGGCTTAGGCTTCCAATTCCAACAATATGTATATGTCCAAGAATATATATATATATATATATATATATATAATAATATATATATATATATATATATATATAACGTTGGCTAAGTAATATATTTTTTCTACCGAGACCGATTACCCGAGTTGAGTGAGGTGTATGAACTGTGTATATATATATATATATATATATATATATATATATATATAATATATATATATATATATATATATATATATATTATATATATACATATATAATTAGTGTGTGTGTGTGTGTATTTATGTATGCATATATCCTCACGCTCGGGTAAAAACCGAAGGCCTCTTGTTTAGTTATTTATATATTTTATTTTGCAATCAACGCCAAGCATTGGCCAAGCGATGCTCAGAAGCCTTAAAGCGGCTAAGAGAGGAGATACAATATTTTAGTTTAACGCAATAGTATTCGAACGCTTTTTCTGTTCGGAATAAAACTTAAAAAACTGGACCTAATTGCTGGTAAAATGTTTAGGGGGGGGGGTGGAATGCGAACATAAAATGTTACCTACGTCTCCCGCACGTAATTTTAAAGATAGGGACGCAATTTAAAAAAATAAATAGATCATCAATATCTCAACTTATTAATACATTGTTGTGGTCTTGTAGTTTTTTTATAACTTTGTTTTGTGGCGAAATGAAAATCCTTACTAATGCATATACTATGCGTGTATATACTTTTTACTTTTCCTCATTTATACCGTAGGTATAGAGAAAAAGTATTGTGTTTAAAACAAAATCCGAAACCGGGAGGAAGCCGGTATTATGCGGTTTTAGGTGTTTTAAAGGGCTCCTGTGTGGTTTTCGGAAAGTTCTCTGTCTGTAAATGTGTGTTAGTGTGTTATCATCGTAGCTCCTAGTGTATTAATGCTAGAGAGTTGAAACTTCGTAAAAAATCAGTCTGTTGCTGTAGTTGTGCTATTTGATAAATAATTACTTTATGACGTAATTAACCAGCAATAATGACTGCAAAATTTCGAAAAATCTCAAAACGCGATCGCATTGAATAAGTGATGCCATTAAGATTTAGCACGCAGGTGGTTATGTGTAAGACGAGTTTAAATTCTAAATTTCATCTTATTATCAGCATAAGTACATATTTTATTGAATGACTTGTGTACTTTTTTAAAAAAATTGTAAATTAGCAGAAAATAATCTGATTGAATTGCAATGTAGTACAAGTGTATATCTTGACGCAATAAATAGGTACACTAAGTTTTGTTTTAATATAACTATTATATCTATGATTTTTGTTGGATCATAAATGTTAAACAGTATTGAGCGTGGTTAGTGCTGTATGGGTGACCGCTGAGAATGATACGGATACATTTACTATCTGAAGACGAGCCCGAAAACATGTCGCAGTATGAATTTGGCAAACTGTATATTCTGAGGACGAGCGAAGCGAGTCTGAAGCAGGGAGGATGAGCGTAAGGAATATGATCAATTTAAATATGCTTTCTGAATTCACGTACTACTTTTTTTATAATATACAGTTTTGTTTGTTTTTAAACATTAATTTTAAGTATAGACGAATTCGTTCAATATTAAAACGACTTTATATTGTTTAAAACAATCTAAGAAAATAAGATTGCCCGTAATTTAATAATTCCTATCGTTATTTTAAAGAAAATAAAAGAGGAAATTACTATACAATAACATTTTAAGCCAGATTTTGAGGAAAAGTAATAATATCCTTGTTCCTTGCTTTTATTTAATTTAACTTTTATCCATAAATAAATACATTTGAAGTAGAAGTATAAAAAAGGGAAATTATTTGATTATATTTTATTAATTTTTTTTTGATGACCCACGCCTTTCATTATATTTACACTAATTGTTAAAAAAGTTCATTTGTGTTCAAGAAAATTATAAAGTGAAAAACGAAACTTCTAATGTAGTTTAGCAAGTTTAAAGCTATGCCTTCCTGATTTGGCTATTTTTGAGGCGTTTTAAATTTGATAAGTTTATTGAGAGCAAGAAAACTTGATACCTGGTCTGTATTATTTTCATATCTCTGTAAAAATAATAATTTTAAAAATAGTATTTACTTTTCAAAAACCACAACTATTTTTATCGATTTTTGTTATCAGAAATGACGCTTCTACCTGTGTGGGTGTAAGCTTTATGATATTTTTTGTAAATGTATGACGTCATCAAATATAAAAAAATGTATTTTTATGGGGTATTTTTAATCGATAAGAGCAAGGTTTTTAATTGATTGGACCATACTAATGTACGCAAATGTCTTGTATAAACAGAAATATATTAATCATATATATAATAATTATAAATATATAAATTTATAAATGACCTCAAAGATACCTATTACGTGGTGGTCAGTGGTGCTATTGGATGAGGAAATAGTTGAAGAGGTGGTTCCTCACCCTTTGTTCCATCCTGGTTAGCCTACTATCCCAGTCCCAGGTAGTCAATGCAACAAGTAAATTCAAAGGGGTATGCGAGGCGAGTTGGCCGCTAAGCAGGCCACATTATAAAAAAAAATCGCTAAGTACAAGGGAAGATCTCGTTTAATAAAATATAACCATAAAACGACAAACTGTACAAAATAATAACCAATGTATAAGTGAATTCTCCTAAGCTAGTGCAAAGCTCTGGTCGCGCCCAGCGGAAATTGCCCAGGCCATTTTGTTCCGTGGTTTTTGCTTTTAAAAGCTAGCAAATTTTTCTTGTTTTTGTTCTTATTTACGCCCTTTGGCAAGCACTTTGGGGACACATCAGATATTGTGTATATTTAGAACCAAGCTAAGAACAGACGACATTTTAATTTGCCTACATTTAAACACAGTACGTGGTCTTGCCTGGGATACTAAAAAGTAAATAGCAGAGACTAATATAGATTATTTATTCTCTTTTGTTTGTATATTCTTGAAAAGCATATTTATTTAGAATACATAAAATAAGTTTTGTTTATAAATTGTATTATTTGGTGCAGTGCTCTTTGTTGTATCTAGGTATGCCCCTCTGTTTATTATTAGATCTCAGGAACAGATGCAGGATAAAAGATGAACTCTAGAATTTTTTCTTCATTCTTTTAATAAAGATGGAATTCTTTTCTTCTTTCTATTTAGTAAAGCACGGAGCATTGTTGTATTTTACTTCTTTTTATTGTTGAACAAATTGTTCTTCGAAAAAAGGTATACATAAAGGGATTTTGTATTCTATTCTTGCCTCAGAATTATAAAAGAAACCGATTCCTATTTTTTAAATAAAATATTATTACATTTTTTAAATCATAAACATTAGAGTCCATTGCGTACCTAATTTTAAATTAATGTCACCAATAGGATCAGTTTATCAAATGTGATTAGTATATCAGATTTTCAGTTGTAAAACTGAGCATTCTTTGAGCAGAGGTACATAGAAGCGCCTCTACAGACTAGAGTATATCCTAAATGCCATAGAGATATTATTACTAGAGAGGCCCTATTGATTGAATTGTGAAACATCGAAAAAATAACCTGACCACATACAAAATTCAAAATAATAAAATAAACAGAACAAAAATACAGTTACTTATATAGTAGAACGTTTGAAATACAAATCAAAACACAAACTATGTTTGGGAAGCCGAGAAAAATGATTTATCATAACCTTAACTCGCTCTTGTAGGAGGTTTCAATGAGGTCACACAAAGCCCCTGAGAGCCCCAGAAATATGTTTCAGGCCTCTTAATGTATTGAGATAGGCTATGCCTCCTCTAGTATATATCTCTATGCTAAATGCTAGGTGTTTCTCAAGCCAGAATACTTACCAATTATCCTCAAATCTAAAGAATACTCCAAACATCAACCGATCTGATTAGTACATCATTTTATTAGCACGTGATTACAATTCACATAAATTACAATTCTTTTCCTTTCTTATTAATTTTGCAATGATTATTGTTTATGGGAATACGAGGACATAAAGATATAAAGGTCGTATTAAAGGACATATTTCCTGCAAAGGACATATTCCCTGCAAAGGACGCATATTCCCTGCAAACACCATATTCCCTGCAATGGGCATATTTGTTGTAATGTACAATTTAGTCACTTATCTTATTTTTCTGAATGAGTTGTTACTACAAAAGGGTATACATCTTTTTACACGTGGTATAAAAGATAGTAGTTTTGCTGCAAAGTTACGTTTCTAGTTTCTACGCTTTTTGCTTTCTGGGCAGTTTTAATTATCTATCCTCTAGTGTATAAGAAACTCGAGAAATTAAAAATGTGACATCTATCATATTTTTTAAAGAATTATTTAGGTTAATCCTAACTAATTGGAATCTATACTGGCCCACAAAAATGAAAAAGAGTGATAAACTATATGTAAGGATAATTATTATTCTTTTTAAGTTTTCCCACCTACTACTGTTCTAATTAATTTCTTTTTGCTTAGCTTCTATTTCTATTTCTTACAATCAAATATAATCGTTGAAGATGTTTTCTCTCTATTTAATGAGCTTTGCTGTTGGAAATGTTTTGTCATATTGTTTGACGTTTTTCAAATGATACGAAAAGTTAGCAGAGCACTTGGTAAAATTGTCGTATAACAAGCATTTCTTATAGTTTGAAAGAAGGAGAGTAGAAAAGTTTTTAAGTCATTTATATTCTTCTTTTCATGCTTTGTAACTTTTTATGTTCACTCTTTAGAGTTTCTTTTCGCAACTCAAAAAAAAAAAATACGTGTGTAAATATTTTATGTTCCTGGCTCGCATGTTTGACAAAAAAGTTAAAAGCAATTTTCTCCTGGTTTTGATATAGTTCTGCCTTTGAGAGCATCTTTCTCTCTCTCTCACCTCTATTTTAACCTGATTGCTTTGCCCGAACCAGGCTCTGATGTAACTCTACCTTCTTTCTAACGCAACCTCAAGGGAAATCGAGTGGCTACCAACATTACTAACCCAGTCTGACAGTAAATAGAAAATCCTTTAGTTAACTTTAATCTAAAACAAATCTCTTGACAGAACAAATTTACTACAAATTAAGGTAAAAATCAGGTTAAAGAAACTGTGTTGCTCTTTTGAATTTTTAAACCGTTAAAAAGAGATATAACACAGATTGCAGGTGACGAGGCAATATCCTTTCAAATTACTAATTACACTATTTATCCTCTTCTCTCTTATTTAGTAATCGCAATGTTTTCTCAACATGCTTATTCAAGTTGTATCTATCTGTCAACTATAAGAGAATTTTAAATCAAGTACTCATAACTCAAATTGTTATAATGTTATGCATAGATACATAGCAGAGTTTTGGCGAATTTTCATCAGAAAATGACGCTTATTAGGTTGTGTAGATGACAAAAATAAAGAGGATCGATTCTCACTGGGTTCCTGATTCCTTCCAGAAATGTATGTGTAGGTGTTCCTGTGTGTGTGTGTGTAAGAGTGTTCACTTGTCATAAAAAATAGGTTAAAGACATTAATAAGGTCGATTTTTGTAGCAATTTAAATGAAAGAAAGCGTTCGAAAGAGTTAAAAAAGAAAAAAACTCTGTTGTATGAATGATATAATTCACACACACACAACACACACACACACACACACACACACACACACACACACACACACACAACACATATATATATATTATATATATATATATATATATATTATATATATATATATAATAATAATAATATAAAAAGATAAATACAGAAGTTGTTAGGTCATATATATATATATATATATATATATATATATATATATATATATATATATATATATATATATATATATATATATATATATATTATATGACCTAACAATTTCTGTATTTATCTTTTTTTTATATTATTATTTACAGTAAATTTTAAAAGCAAAGATTAGGAAAGGAAGGCATGAAAAAATTTCATTTAAACTGCATTAAAGAGAAAATTAACCTTAATTGACCTTCAAGGAAATCTTTTTACGATCTAATTTAATCTAGACTTCCTTACCAGTACTAGAATTTTAAATGTTTATCTACATTGAAAACACAATGAATAGAATGTTTCTATATGAAGTTTTAAAACAAAGGATACTTGATGTGTTCATTAAGATACAATACGTTCCTTACAGATAAAGGACCTTGAAAATGATTTTAGAAGTGGATCATTAGAGTTAGAGATATTTAATCTCTTAATTACAGCATCCTTACTTGGTAATGGACCTACCGTTACTGTTTTATTCTTCTTATGATTCTATTTGCGACTAAGAAAGAGAGCATTAAAAGTTTAATTAATCAATGTTACAGTCAGTCCTACCCGTAGTGTTTTTTATACCATTCTTCCTGAATACAATGACTTGGATTTTGATTAATTAATTGTTTTAATTATCTGTTTAATGACTACGTTTAAATGTTTAGAGTGTCTTATCTCATATGCTACACGCGATGTTTTAATTTTTTTCTCTAGTGAAAACTTGTTAAAAAAACTAAGCGTAATTATTGATGATACATTACGCTTGCTGCGCAATTTAAATTTGTCATATCTGAAATCTGGGAGCACGGCAGTGCCCCCTCTAAGTCTGGCGGTCACTGGTGTACCTTCCTTTACAGGAAGCATCTCGAGGCTATTTACACTCCTTCGTTTTAGCGAATTTCCTTTGGGAAAAAATTCGCTAATGGGATAGGCGTCATGGCGGAATTCGAACCTCGGACCACGACACAAATCCGTTTCAGAGGTCCCTAATGACGAAAAACTACGTTTCGCGAGACTTTATATATATATATATATATATATATATATTTATATATATATATTATATATATATATATATATATATATATATATTATATATTTATAGAGACACTTTCTTGTAAACACTCTATCTTTCGAACGAATTAATATTTTTTTAACCAAACTTAGTACAAAATCAACCTTTGGGAGGACACAAACCCTATTGAAAACCAGGTTTTTGTGACGTCATTAACCCGGTTTGCTGAGTCAGCGAAATTTTCAAAAAATCGGCAAAATTCAGGGTTAATATTTTTGACCGCGAAAAAGGTCAATATTTATGTTTTTTGAGATGCTGAATCAAATGAAACCGGTCCGAAGTCGATACGACCACTCTAAGTGACCTAAAAATCGAAAAAACCATTGTAAATTTGTATTACCGAAAACCAAAATTTAGGTCGATAAAAAATAAATTTCGAGTAGGGTGTCGTTTTCTATGTAATTTTGGGCGCTGAATCGAATGAAACCGGTCCGAAGTCGATACGACCACTTAAAGTTACCAAAAAGTCGAAAAACCACAAAAATTATGGAAAACCAACATTACGGTCGTTAAAAATTAAATTACGAGTAGGGTGTCGTTTTCAATGTTTTGTGGGCCTCTGAGTTGAATGGCAGTGGTCCGGAGTCAATACGACCACTCAAACTCAGGGTACCTGGGTTCGAATCCTGGAAGGGTCGATAATTTTTTATCGTTTTTTTTACTTAATATAAGTTTACAACCAGAAAATAATTCTGGCGCGGTGGTCCGCATGTCGGGCGAATTTCCTTTGGATGCGAGCACTCAAACCCAGAGTACCTGGGTTCAAATCCTAGTAGGGACAATAATTTTTTATCGTTTTTTTTACCAAATATAAGTTTACAACTAGAAAATAATTCTGGCGTGGTGGTCCGCATGTCGGGCGAATTTCCTTTGGATGCGTGTTTCCGTGCTTTTTACACGATATAAGTTGACAACTACTAAATAAATAATTCCGGCGCGTTAGTCCGCTGTCGGGCGAATTTCATTTAGAATGCGTGTTTCCGTGCTAAACAACCCATTTCTTGCTTATGCAAGAACCAATTGTCAAGCACTGCTCGTAACCCATTTTGTCTGTATTTTCCAAAGGAAATGCGCTAAAACCTTTAAAGATAACTGACTAAGCTTAAATATAAGTAACTAAGCTTTAAACTAGTGCAAATAATAGTGCGTACTTCTAATTTAAGAGGCATAGTTTTGTACAACAACTGGATGATTATGCGCATTTCCTTTGGAAAATACAGACAAAATGAGTTACGAGCAGTGCTTGACAATTAAGTAACTGCTTAGGTTCTAAAGGATGAACCGGAACCACGCTATAGACATGGTTCTTGCATAAGCAAGAAATGGGTTGTTTAGCAACACAAAACACGCATTCTAAATGAAATTCGCCCGACAGCGGACTAACGCGCCGGAATTATTTATTTAGTAGTTGTAAACTTATATCGTGTAAAAAGCACGGAAACACGCATCCAAAGGAAATTCGCCCGACATGCGGACCACCGCGCCAGAATCTTTTTTTAATAAGGACATTAAAAAATATAATTTTAATATTAACTAAAAGATCTTTGTTGAGCTGACCAATTCTACTAAATTTCATATTTTTATCATTCACACTTGTTACGATATAATGACTTAAAGTTAGGCAGTTTTCACACTCGCTCACTCATTCATCAGAATTCTAAGGGTTCTTAAACGAATTATTTGTATTCCTCACTGAATAATTTGTATCATGCTGCTTATGGTATTTAACTTCTGGTCTATTGTACTACTGTGCCTTCATGTTACATAAGTAATATTATTACATAAAAATGCGAAACCGGTATGTCACAGGAATTATCCTTTTTAGTGTTTTTAAGACCTCCTAATACAAATTTGTCAGGCTTTATGTGTGTGTATGTAAATATGTGTATGCCTGTTATCATCGTATCTCCTAGTGTATTTATGCTAGAGAGTTGAAATTTTGTATGAAAATCAATTTTTAGTTCTTGTTGTGCTATCCGATTTTTTTTATGACATCATTAACCCGCAATAATGGCTCAGCACGAATTTCGGGGATTCATTAAACATTTGGCATCCATGTAAATATATGTACAAGAGCAACACAAACACATGTATATATGTATTACTTAATGTATTAAGTAAGTATACTAAGTTTCGTATATCCATGACTTTTTTGGATTATAAAAAGTTAAGCAGCATCGAGCAAGGCAGTACACCAATTCTGGTGACTGCTTGGAATAAAACTAATGCAATTATTACCAGAAGACAAGCGAAGCGAGACGGTTAAAATTTTGTAGAATAAAATTTTGGCTTATTGGATACTCTAAGAACGAGCGTCCCGAGTTTCAAAGTAGAAAGAATGAACCTAGCGAATCCGATGTTGTAAGGAAAAGTTTGAAAGTATCCCGTACCCAGCTTTTACTTTTCCTCATTCATACACTAGGTTCATAGGAAAAGTATTCTTTAAAAAAAAATCCAAAACCGGAATTATCAGTTTCCGGTCATTTTAAGACCTTCTGTGTAAATTTTTCAAAGTTGTCTGTCTTTATGTGTGTGTGGTTGTGTGTGAGTGTGTGTTACCATCGTAGCGCAAAGTGTTTTTATGATAAAGAGCTGAAACTTTGTACTAAAATCAGCCTGCCGCTGTAGTTGTGCTATTCGTAAAATATTTTTCTTGACGTCATTAACCCCGCAATAATGACAGCGAAAATTTCGAAAATACTAAAACGCAAAAAAATTATGCGATCCAATTGAAATTTGGCACGCATGTAGTTATGTATAAGACTAATATACTAATATGTATAATATTATTTGTTAGTTCAATTTTTATCGAATGACTTGTGTACGTTTTTTAAAAAAAAATTAAAAATCATTAAAATATATAAAAAAAATTATATATTTAAAAATAAAGAACTTCAGTGTAATTAATTATTAATTAATTATTATTTTTATAAGTTCACTATGAGAAACTTTAAATTTTTAAAAATAAGAAAATTATTCAATTTAGTTTAAATTTAGTACAAGTGTATACCTTTACTTAAATTCACAAAGTTTCTTTTCAATGCATCTAGTATATCCATGATTTTTGTTGATTCATAAAATTTGACCGGCAATGAACATGGTCAGTGCTGTATGGGTGACTGCTGAGAACGAAACGGATGTATTTACTATCTGAGGTCGAACGAAGCGAGTCCGAAGACATGTTGGTATAAATTTGGCAAATTGTATATCCTGTGTATATTCTAAGGACGATCGAAGCGAGCCCAAATCAGGGAGGATGAGCATAGCGAATCCGCTTTGATGATGAAAAGTTCCGAGGTACCCCGTGCCCAACTTTTTTTAAGTATGTCATTATTTTTTATTTAATTTTACTTTACAAATTTAACAATATTGATTTGTTCTTTATAATTTTATTCTACTGATTAAAAAAGAAAGTAGAATATTTTTAATGATTCAAATATTTCTTTTGAGTAAAACATATTTATTTATTAGTAACAAAATATGTATATATACCAACTTTATTTTTAATTGGCTGTATTCAAGAGACCAAGAGGAATAAATTATTCGAGATTCTTTTTTGCTTTTGTAAGTTATTTTCAAGCAACATAAAAACTTTTAATGTATTTATTTTTCTAGAATAAAGAGATTAAAGGATTGTATATCGTATTAAATATATATATTCCATACGAGGTACCTTGATACTTTTTCTCAAAACTTCAGGCACGCTTCGCTCATCTTTAGAATATCATAATTATCAGAAGATTAAAGCAGTATTGCTTCGTTCTTGCTAAACTCGACCTTAGAATAAGATAGTGATACTTAATCTAAAGCGTTGTGACTTCCGACTCGCCTTGCTCGTCCTTAAAATGTCATGATTATACAACGCTAGAGGTGGATCTTGACTCGCAATGGCATAAAAAATCCCTCCGGTCATACTTGGTAGTCTAGTTTTTATTAATTTCAATCCTTTAAATAAATAATAGGAATGTATTTAATTATTGCGTTTTATGGTTTTGTTAACTGGAATTTGTTGCAGTAAAACGTCCTGACTTTTTGATAGGTGTAAACAAACTTTTTCATATAATTTTAACGTTTAAGTATCGCATGCCAATAAATATATATTATCGTCCATAAATTGGTATCCAATTTGGACTATTGTTCTATATTTTAAACGCTATCTTAAGTCAAAAAAAGGTGAGAATTTAAAAAGTCATGGGGTGTCAAATTAGAAAATTTAATAAAATTTGTTCAAAATGTTAACTAATATCAAGATTCAATTTAGAGGATCGATTTCAAGATGTTTATATGTGCACAGTTTCAACTTGATCAGAATTTTTTTGCGATTTTTTGATGAAAAATGAGATTATGAGGTTAGAACCATGGAGGGGGGTAGAGGTGGGGGTGGATTTTTTGGAAGGGGGAGACGGACTAAGGATTTAAGAAAGACAGTTAATTCTTAACTCAAATTTTAAGTACATAATGGAAAACTGTTGACTACTAGAGCTTCCTAGTAGAGAACTCAAAACTAAGAATATTGAAAGATTTTTCTAGAAACATTTTGTTCTGTATTAATATCATTTCAATAGAGTAGAGTACATGATTAATGTTTCCTATTAGGTTATTATTGGCAGAGGAAAAATCTCCTTACTTCGAAGTATTTTCATTATTGTTATTGTATTCTTATTTTGAAACGTTTTGTTGTTTTTATTTGTTATGATCCCCCTTAAAAACTTAGCCCCCCCCCCCCCTAAATTTTTTTTTATTTTTTATTGCTCCAAACTTCTCTTTTTTGGTCAGGTCCCCTGGTGAGTAAACGATGCTTCTTAACTCCTTAAGAAATAGTGATTAAACTTTACATTACTGCCGGGACATAATAACTTTTGAAGTGACAATAAATCGATAAAAATATTTTTGATGGTACTATGTAAATTTATATTAGTATTATTTTAATTTAACTCTATTTTCAATATTAAATATTTCCTTATACTAAAATTTTGTTCGTTTTAAAAGTATTTCTCGTCTCTTCTTTACTCAATCAATCTTTTCATTATTTTATATTAAATTCTTTCTTCTTTTCTTTATAAGAATATTGAAAATAAATTCGACTAATGCTAGTATTAAACAAAACTTATTACTTTTCAAATATGTATCCTGAAGTTAAGCGAATTTCCACAGAAAAATTACGCTTATGAGGTTGTGATTTTTATACACTAAGAATCAATATTACAACATTTTTATTTTATTCTTTTTGTATGAATCCTTGTGTCATTTTTTATAAAGGATATATATTTTATATCCTTATCTGAAATGAAAGAATAGTTTTGTAATTGTTGGACAGTTGAAACATAATAGCATGTGAAGAAAAGCGTCAGGTATGTGAATAACAGTATCAGGTATGTGAATAACAGCATCAGGTATATGAATAACAGCATCAGGTATGTGAATAACAGCATCAGATATGTAAATAAAAGCATCAGGTATGTGAATAATAGCATCAGGTATGTAAATAATAGCATCAGATATGTAAATAAAAGCATCAGCTATGTGAATAATAGCATCAGGTATGTAAATAAAAGCATCAGGTATGTGAATAATAGCATCAGGTATGTAAATAAAATCATCAGGCATGTAAATAAAAGCATGAGGCATGTGAATAACAGGTTTAAAATATACCAATGAAATTCCTTTCCTTGGCAATTTCCAATGAAATTCCTGATTTTTGGCAGGTTGTCAGCATATCAAAATAAATCTTAACGTCGATAAGATCTGCCGACTTTGTTTACAGGTAGCTTGTTTTTTATAAATATTGTATTTTGGGAAATAGGATTAATACTTATGTATAAAATAATGATGATGATAAAATAACACGAATAATGAACTTAATTAAGTGAATTGAGTTAAAAATGTTACTTAAGGATGGCCAGACTGATAAGATGAGCTACCTGACCTTGGCCTTAGGGATCTTGCTCGAATGACCTTTTAAAATATTAATTGATCAGTTAAAAGAGTTTCTTGTTTCGCTTAAGTTGTTGCGTGCCTGCTAACACTTGTCTTGTCAATCGAGTCCAACGAGGGACAAGAATTAAACTTGCTATGATCCTTTCGTGCTATCTCTATAGGCGCTTACCTGTTTCAAATCTCCTTTAAGGTAGTTAAGGAATGTTACTAAAGAAAATACTGATATTTCTGATACATGAAAATGTTCTTAAAGTGCAGAAAGTTGACTAATCACATTATTAATATTTCATTAGCATGATCATTTGAAGTTTTATCATAAGTCCTTTCAGTTTGAGTAATTTCGTTGCTAAAATACTGATGTTGAATAAAAAGCGTTAGCTAGGAACAACTACGGGACACTATAACTTTCGAACTTTTTCTCGGATTAAAATGAAACTTAATACGAAAATTGACGTTATGTCCCGAGCCCTATTGTTATATGTGTGACGTCATTAACTCACAATAATAACAAAAGTATAAAGATAAAAAAATATTATTAGCATTTGTTTTGGTTCTTATCGATTGATATATATCGAAAAAGTTTTTTGACTAATACATTCGAAAATTTGTTATATGACAAATTGATAAATGACAACAACCATGTGGTCGCGGAGCGGCCAAAAGTCCGAAGGCCTCTTGTTTATATATTATCTATTTATATTATTACTATACTATCTGCCAATTGACTTTAAAATATATATTGTATTGTATTTGTAGATCTTTTGTATTGTATATTGTATATAAAATATACATTAGATCACGTCAGAGTGCAATCACTAGATAGTTTCTCTTACTATCTTCTCAACCCAATAGAACTATGTTAAGTCTAAATAAATAAATTTTTATTTTTCATCAAATTTTATAAAAATAATACAGAAAATTGTCATACTTATACATACTAAACTTATAAAGAGGTTGTGTACAAATCTACAGGATTTAGTTTACATTTAAGGATTCCATAATAATAGTTCTTTTAATACTTTGCTAATTAAAAGCTGATTAGAATTAAGCTTTTTACATTTTATGTTTGTTTTTTAGTATTAAAAAACTTTGTTAGAGAATAAAAAGGGTTTGCTTCAAGGTAATTTTTCATAAATTTCTTAAATTGTTTCACTGGGAGATTCTTTATATTTTCTTCTACATGATTAAACAGTTAAATGCCTAATACACTATGCCCCACTTCAGACTTACTATTACTTGTAAGACTATTACTTACAGACATTAAGTTATAGATAACTTGTATCAATAATAATTTGATTTACTGTTCATAAAATGTTAAAAAAATAGAAAAGTCAGACTAGTCCTAACAGCTGACTCTGGTCCTGGACAACAATAGACCATGATTCTGATCTCTGAATCGAAAACAGACTGGTCTCTTTTTAATAGTCCGTTCTGTCTTCTTCCAAGCATCTCGCAGAATTTTAATTATTAATACCGTGATTTATGCCAAATTCAGCTGCGTAACAATTGTATCTTAAAGTTAAAAGTTGTTAATTTCTTAAAATTAGTTAAGAATTGCAGTATTTATTTGTATTAAAATAATTATTAGTAATGAAATTAAAACTTTATGCCACATCTGGTGCAAATGCGACTCATTCAAATAATTGGACCATTTATATTCTTATCAAATGTTTCCCTGTCCGAGTTAGTTTGTGTCTTCGTTTAACTCACTCACTTTTCCGTTTTTACTTTTCCTTATAAAAACCGTCGATGTATGGGAAAAGTATTGTGTTTGTCCTAATAAAAAGCTTTAGATCGTGTTAGCTTATTTTTTTGACTTACCTAAAATTAATAAAATAATTATTAAATGAAATTTTAACTTATAAAATTAATAATTATATATCGCTACGTGTTAGGAGTGAAATATAGTTGTTTAATCTAATGAAATCTAGTCTTTTCTGTGCCCTAAACTGATTATTATCTAGTATTAAGGAGACACACACAAGTATTTATAATATTAATAAAAGACTTTCTAGGTTGCTAGTCGTTGTTTCCCATTTTTTAATTACAGTAATATAGCGTTGGGCACTTCTGGGAAAATAATATATATTTTAATACATATTTTCCTAGAAGTGCCCAACGCTGTATTACTGTTAATAATAGACGTTAAGTAACGAAAATTTTTCCTCTGAAATTTTAATATAATTGGCCTAAGTGGTAAATAGCTTCGCTAAATTACATCATTTTATCTGTTGCCATCTCTCTTAAATTTTTAATTGTTTTTCTGCACAATTTTGTCAGACAGCGTAAAACGTAAAAAAGTAGTGATTAAAATTAGATAGCATTAACCTTAAGTTTACAAGTTATTGACGTAAAATATATATTTATTGGTGCGATTCATACAATTGTATGAAGAAGATTTTTTACATCCAATGAATTTTTTTACCGCAAAAATTAAAATTAACAACAGATATGATAAAATATTAATTATATGGATAATTGTAAAATTCTAATTACATGGATAATTATAAAATATTAATTATATAAAATAATGATTATATGATCAATATTCTTATAAAAAAGAATTAGCAAAATTAGGATGTCAAGTATGATCTCTGGTTATTTTAATGACACTAATCTTGGGTCTTGCGCCCGCCAAGCCACCCATTTTATTATTAATTTTCAAAAGGATATTGGGATATTTTTAAAAGTTAAAATACTAGTGTATTTTTAGTTTAATCTTATACTTTCTAAAGTTTCAATTAATTTTTATCATTTTTATATTCTACAAAAAATGTTACGCTTCTGAAGTTTTATATATACGTTGTTTCATATAGTAAGCAGAAGTTATTCGTCAACACGTTTAACCTATTTTTCTTTTAATAAGTCTCATTAATTAGATACCTTGCGTGGTTATATTTTATATTTATACAATATCCTTTAATTAAAATTATATTTCCTTCTTATATCTATTTTAGTTTTAATAAACCGAGGTGTATTGTCGGCGTAGCATCTGTTTTAGAAAGATAGTCCCTTTAAAACGTAAATTTTCTGTTGAAGCAACAATAGAGTTTCTCTGTTTAATTTACAAGTAATTCCTTAAGGGCTTGAGTTTCCTTTCTATCTTGCTTTCTAGAGCTTTAAAACTAGATTTCATTTTACAACAGTTTAAAATCATTTTTACGATATTTTTATTTATAATAAAATACTACATTTTAAATCCAAACCATTTGCTAAAATAACAACTACTGTAGAACCATGGTCATTTAAACCCCTAAGGAAAAGGTAAAAAGAATGTATTGAGAGGCGGGGATAATCTAGATAGCTCTAATTGACATCAGTGATAAAATCACCATTAAAAAGTCAGCTGCCGTTGATACTTGTTGTTGGATATGAATCTGCCTGGATTGGTTTCGGCTTATAACGCTATCATCAAAAAATTGGATAACACTTGAGCTTTCAACTAATAAAATTATTGACTGATATAACTTTACCTGTTGAGAGCTTGAGTGTTGCCCCGCCCACGCTTATGATGGCCTTATGCCGAAACAGGTCCAGGGGTATTTATATCCAACGGCAAGTATTGGCGTTTGCTGATTCTTCTATTAAATTACAATATCAATTGTATCAATTTATGGATGTGTACCTTAGAACGGCAGTTTTTCAATTAAGGTGTAAACATACTGCAATTTACCCATAACTGGTCACTTATTAAATAAAAATGTCAGTATTTATCCTTGCTTAATAAAAGTATAGAAATTATTCAAAATTGCCCAAAAACTCAATTCATTTTTATTTTTTTAATGGACTTAACAGCTATCATTATCACTAGCTGTTGAATATATATATACAGACAGGTTTCGGCTCAATATCTCTCCTTCTCCTATATATTAAAAAAAAAAATAAATAAAAACTTTCTGAAATCGAGGCTCTTAGCCATCCAATGGGTTTCAATTGTAAGCTGTCTATAAATTCGATGGACTCCGCTTCTGCTCATCTTACAAAAATTAAACTAATTATGTGATTATAAGCTTAAATGATTTTACAAACCTTCAACGTAATATTTGTAAAGTTCTGTTTTTGCAACTGTATAGTATTCATTTAGGAAGTGTAAAGTGCAACTGTAAAGTGTTATAGCAAAGACACCATCTTTTATCTAATTAACGTCATCGTCTGGACTTAATAGAAAATTACAATATCTCTTTTCCTGATGAAACTTATGGCGTAGTTGAAAAAAAATTAATAAAAGTGACTTTTGACAAAGCCCTTCTGTCATAAAACAGTACATTTTTTGGACTTAGTAAAAGTAGTGTTTCAATCTAATAAAAATGAACACAACAGGACTGCAGTCTTCATTATGTTGACCTTATTTTTAATAAGTTCTAGAGTTAAAAATTCCCATTTAATCGCAGACACCGTAGTTTTCTTTTCAACTTATTCACTGTGCATTTTCAATTGTTTTAATTAGTACCTTATTATCTATTCAGACGAAAAAAAAACTCCTTTATAAATATATATAGCCCGGGAATGAGACAAGCTCTGTAGTAACAAGCTATTTTTGTTTGTTAAACAGCTGCATTGTCTCTGCTAATGAGTCGGCGAGGCGATTAATTAGCCAGGTATCCTTTGTACTCAAAACTAAACAAAGTCTTTGTGATTCACAGTAACTGAGATTCTATTTAATGAGTTGTACAATAGCAATATTATTATTGAATATTTTCATTCATGGTATTTATAATATTTGTCTATATTGACCCCATTTGGATAGCTGTTTACTTTTTTTTACTTAAATAAATATTTTATACTTTAAGTTAAAAGGGAATAAAAGGTTTATAAATAACTTGATAATGTTTTAGCTTTTTTGTCTTCTTAATAAAAGGTCTGCGACAGTGTTTGTTCCCAAAAGAAATAATTTTGTCTCCTCCAATACTTACAAAATCCTTTTGTCTACGATTTGTATTTAAAATAAGATATATTTGTTCACTGCTGTATTTTTTCTTACCGAACATATGTTGTAAAAATTTAATACTAAGAAGTATATAATACTTGGGTATTTATTTTTTTCATTTGATACTACCGAGTTTTGCAGAAACATGAATAGTTGATATATCGCACAATTATATTGTGTCAATTTCTTATTAATCCTTATTTATGCCGTAAGTTTATTGAAAAGTCTTGTTTTGTACTAAAAATTAAGAACACAGTTCACATGAATTAAAATTCAATTCACTTGAATTGTCCGTTTCAGGTGCTTTTAGAACCTCCTGAGTGGTTTTACGACCTTACATAGTTTTTGTCTATTAGTGTCTATTGCCGTCGTAGGTCTTATTTTGTCGATGCTAAAGTGTTGAAAAGTAGCATGAAATTCAAATTTTAGGTCATTTTGTGCATCCAAAAATATTTTACTTTATTAACAAGGATAAAATTGAAAATTATCATTTTGTTTTCATTTGGAAAATATTTTATTTTTATTTGGACACTGCTAAACCATAAATATTTAAACATTGACTATACGGACTTCGGCAATACTAGAACTAAAGATTTTTGAACTTTTCGGCCGGGCTTTAGTAAACGGATTTTCACCTATCGTCTAATTTATAATAATTAATTATTATATAAATTATTATAAGTTTGTTTGTCTCCCTCTCGTTCTTACAGAGTATAGTTGTGTATGTGTAGTTAAATTAGTTTGCTTGATAGTTTTCCACCTAGACTGTCAAGTGTTTGATCGATCTTTCCTAATATTCTTTTTTACGTTGGCATAGTCTTAATACTATCGATCCCGTAACACCTGACTGCATTCAGTGGTATTTCCCTACGTAGAGACACATTTCCTGGCTATATTTCACATTTGTTTATTACTTTCTCTCATTTTCGTAGGTAATGTCTGCGCACTTATAATCTGAAATCAATGTTACCTAAATGATCTATTTTAGATTTTTTTCAATACACGAGTAGTCTTTACAATGTGATCTGTCTGCATGTGTTTGTGAGTGTGTATTTTATCCTTGTAATACAACAGTTTGTTAATGAATTTTTGTAAAAATAAAAAATATTTTCATTAGAATTTGTGTTAGTCTCATTTAAAAAATGGAGTAATTTTTTAAATGTCTCTTTAATACATTTTAATTTATACATGTATAATTGTATAATACAAAAAATATTGTTTATTTAAAATAGAAGTGTACCAAAGAATACAATCTTAGATCTTGGCTGTTTTTGGTCCACGTGATGGCTCATAATGTTCAAATTATCGCCCTATTTTATCATACATTTTGCAATGTTTTAGGTTTCACTCTAATATAATTAAAAATTCGTTTGTTATATTATAAGTACCCGGAACTGAGTAAAATGTATTCATCTTTATTCAATCATCCGATTATTTACTTCATCTCGAAAAAAACTAAATTGATTCTGGAATTCCTGTAGAGGAAGGTTAGATAATACTCCGGTATCAGCCCTTCGCATTATTCGATAAGCTCTTCCCCCCCCCCCTCCCAGTATCCTAATTATATTAAGCTCTTGCATCTCTGAAAGTAATTTAGTTAAAAATTGATTACGTTTACAGAGTAAGGATAATAGGAGAGCATTATCTCGAAATTAACTCTTTATTTCTGATCTAGATGACATTAATTGCCTTGGTAATAGAGAATAAGAGTGAATTAACTTTAATGTTAGCTCCATTAATTACCCAGTCTATGCTTGCAGCGTTTTATAGTGGACAAAAGTTAATAGCTCTATTATATTTTTCTATGAGATTATTTCTATGTAATTTATCGTTAGATTTTCTTTAGTTAAATTTTATATAAATTGCTACACAAACATCATTTCCAGATCTCTATAGGGTTATATAATATCAATAGTTTATTATTATTAATGCAATTCTGTAGAAAACTGTGATCGCTTTATGCCCAAACTTACCTGGGCAATATATAATGTATAAACAAATTTTCTTGAGTTAGAGTAAAACGTATGCAATTTTTTTAAAACACTAACTTATACACCCGTCTTTTAGATTTTAAATCCACTCAAATTTACTCTTAAGTCATAAGCATAACTACTTTTCCCTAATTTCAACCGTACGTGTATATAAAAAGTATTCTATATACCTTCTATCGGAGAAGTAATTTTTTATGACTTTATTAACAGGAAAAATTACTGAGCAAACATTTCAACTTCTCATAAAACGTGGAACAATTTTAATTTTTGCACGCTTGCAGTCGTATAACAGACCAACATATTTGCAAAGTTTCATCTCATTAAAAGCATTAGCTCAAGTCTCATCGAATAAGATGCACACGTTTTTTTAAAATTCTAAATTAGTACAAGTATATTCCTGTATGTTGTAAATAAGTATACTAAGTTCATTTTAATACGGTAAGTATATCTACGTTTTTTGTTGGATCATAAAACTTAAGCTGCATCGAGCGAGGTTAGTGCCTTTATAGGTTACCGCTGGGGATAAAACGAATTTATTTACTGAAACGTGTTGAAGTAAAAATTTGGTGATTTTTATATTCTTAAAATGAACGAAGCGAGTCGAAAGTAGTTAGGATAAGCGTAGCGAATGAAATGAAAAGTTACGAAATACGCCGTACCCGAATTTGTTGACACGCGTCAATAAAATCGGGAACTATATATATATAGTAGAGAGTCTGTTTTTACTATTTATAATTTACATATATTGTATATATACTGCAATATACTTTTTACGTTTTTTCATCTAAAACATTTCATATTTACAGTAACTAACTGATACTTCATGTGTAAAATAGTTGTTTACTTAGACGAGATATAAAATTATACTAATGTATCTGAAGGATAGAAAAGTTTGGAAAACCAGACGGTTGATACATTATGTATTCAACATTGCTTAAACTTCACTACATTAAACACATTACTTGCCCTACTTTGCTGAAACTAGTGTAATCAATCATTTATTTATGATATTTTCATCGCATTTACATCTTCTTATTATATATGTTCTTTATCATATTTCTCTTTATATTTTAATTTAGTATTCTCTTTCATTATATGGGTACCTCATGTAGTTTTCATATTTCATCTGGACGTTCTGGAACACAACTTTAAATTCAGGCCGCATGGTACTTTTGGGTCTTAGGCCCTATAAAAAGTGGATAATTTATTTAAATTAATTGTTAAAATTTTGACGCGGAGTTTCGCATACTGGACGAATTTTCTTTCTAATGCTTGCTCCCGTGCTTAACATTCCATTTCTAGCTATGTTTACAGTTTATGCTTTATAATTTGAGAAGTAGGATTACTAATAGTTGCTCAAATGTTTCTGGATTTTTTTAAAGAAATGCTCTAATTTATTTCATTGGTTTTACAAAGCTATGATCATTTTTCTTAAATTAGCAGTGAACACCATTATTTACTCTGATTTAAAGCTTACATTTAGAAGGGTTTAACGCATTTCCTTTAAAAAATGTTGGCAAATTAAGCAACAAGTCGTATAAAGCTATTGCTAAAGTTATGAAGCATAACTCAAAATACAGTTGATACCTACTGTATTTTCGGTTTTTAATTTTTTCGGCCACTTAGATCTTGGACTTCGGATCGGTTTGATTCGATTCAGCGTTCCAAAGAGCATAAGTAAGACTTTTTATCTCACACAAAATTATAATCACTAATATTTTAACGATTTATTTAAAAATTTTGCGGGCTTAGCACACACACACACACGCATGTATTATAAGGTCAAGCGGAATCGTTCCCCTTCCTATTTTCTTCGTCTAAAAAAACTCTTAAGCGTGAATTTCTGATAACAATTTGTTAAAAAAATCAAATATTCTATTCTTGATATTTTTGCCTAATTCTAAATATTTCTTTAATCATAACCGGAGTGTGATATGATCATGCATTTTTCTATAATTTTAAAAAACAATTTCTACTGAATATCCACTAAAATATTTTAGTCAGTTATCAAAGTATTCAGGCGAAATTTTCACTAAAATTAATATTTCAAGAGTTTATTACTTTAAATTCCTTTAATCACAGAATTGCAAATTTCATTTTATTTCTTTTGTTACATTATTACTTCTAATACTTCAAAGGAAAATTCCCCTGGTATTGTTTTTTAGCGAATTTTCTTTTTTTTTTAATTTTCTGATTGCAGTACTTTAAAATCTCTCCATTGATTTAATTTATTTATTTATTTAAATTTATTGATTTTCTTTGGTTTGTTTTTATATTTAATAATGAGATTTAGTTTCATACTAATTTATCTTGATTTTATTGTTTTATTTTAATTAAATTGTTTATAATTTCTATAATCTAAGACTAAATTTTTTTATCACAAAATTTTTATTTTGCAAAATAATCCTTTAATGATGTAATTTTACTTTCTAGGGAAATGAGTTTGCAAACTAGGGCGGGAAATGAATGTTTATTTAAATTAAAACATCTACAAGTCAAATTTTTGCCTTTTTGTCCTGAATTCGCATTAATGGGCTATCATAAATTATAAAATTTTAAAAGATATGTTTATATTTATTTATATAACATTAAAGTGATTATTCTTACAGCATAATAATTTTCTCTTATTACTGTGTTAAAAAATATATAAATCATTTTATACGATCCATGGTAAATTGTAAAAGTAACATTACAAATTGCTCTAGTCCCCCCCCCCCCACAAAAAAGAAAAATTGATTCCATCTATTTGGGTCTAAAAGAACCTGTACATTGACTTCTGGGAGTTCAAATTTACTTAATTTATTGTAACTATTACCATGGAAAGGTAATTATGGTACCTTTTAAAAGTTATTTCGCGCATATAGAAACGCAGCAGCGTTTTGCCCTACCAAGTCAAAAATAAATGTTGAAACAGCCTTTTAAATCTTTAAAGAATGTCAATAACTCACAAAAGCAGCCAGTGTATGCCATAATGTACCTAACAAAGATTTTTGAGGGTCTGTAGCGTGAATCCAGCAAGAGGTACACTATATTATGACATCTTTCAAGTGCGTTTCTTGAAGATTAAAACTTAGTAAAAATAAAATTAAGTTAAGTCCAATCGACCGAACAGAAGAGTGGAAAAATAGGGTTGAAAATGGCATTTTTTATAGCTTCTTATTCTTACCTCACTTTTATGTTGACGCGCCTACAACTACATTTTATTCTAATGAACGGATATTGATGTATGAGGAAATTTTGGAGTTGTCTTATGCATTTCTAATTAATAAACCTCAAATTTGACATTCGTACGCTGAACGCAGAAGAATAACCAAAGCTGGTTTTTCGATTTGGATTTTGGTGTGATCGTGAAGCATGAAGACGTTTTTTTTTAAATAAAAATAATACATTAGTGTTTAAATGCGATACAAGTTTATTATTTCGTGTTTTTTGTAACTTTATCGATTATTGTCTACAATAAATGTATTTGACATAGTGCTCATACTGGTTAAAGTGACTTGGCAGTCTTGATAGGAGGAATCACCCAGTGGTGATACTCCTTGGCGTTGTTAGGTAAATGTTGATATTTTACTTAGCATAATATTAGTAAAAGTATACCAAGTTTTATTTTAATACGACTGGTACAACAACAGATTTGTTGGGTTAGTAAAAATCAGCATCGACTGCATGATGGGTGAAAGCTTAAAATAAAATGGAATTCATAACTTTCTGAGGACGAACGAAGCTCCGAAGACTTACTGCAATATGAATTTAGTGATTTCCTCATTCTCAGGACAAGGGTAGTTCGAAGTAGTTACGACAAGCTTAGCCAATTCGATATGGTGAGAAAAAGTATCAAGTATTTCGTTGATGAGAAAAATTACCTGAATAATAAAATTACAATTTTTAACTACTTATTTAACTTTTATGTAGCTTTTTTAGAATGCTCGATCTATTTCTTTCTCTTCAGTTTAATATTAATGCTTTGCATAGAAAAGACCAGTGTTGACTGATTTTTAGCGAATTTTCATCGGAAAATGGCTCTTATGAGATTGTTCGGGTGTTTCGTTATTTTTTATTGCTTTATCAAGTCCTTTACTACTCCGCGTTCTACACCACTCTGCGGAGTTTTGAATAAGATTCCCATTTTAAGTTAAATTTGATAATATCATAAAATGTTTGTCTATTATACCAAACATTATTTTTTATAAAACAAAGTGAAGCACACAATATTCCCTAGTCTATTATTCATTCCTCTTCATGTCATATATAATTAAACATATTTTAAAATATTTTTTAATCGTTTGTTCCATTCCTCTTTTTATCTCTTGTAAATATTTTTTAAAAGGTAGGCAATGTAACAGTAAGTTATTTTAAATTATTCCAACCCCAAAAATGTCATATTTAAGTTGGATTATGAGAGAGAGAAATGCTGTTTACCAGTTTTTTACCAGTTATACCTTCATACGTGACCAGGTTTTCCAAATATTTATTTTTCCTAAGTTTAATAAATAACATGCTGAGTTATCCCAATATTATGACTATTCTCACTGACTCTGGTGTTTTGACAGTCTCTAATATGACTTTAAAAAACACTAATTTTTGCAGATATTATTGTCTGAAAAACATATTTTCTTCCGTATTCTGTTTGTCAATTTTAAAAGTTTTAAAGTTTTTACCATGTGACATGGATATTCCATCTATATATTTCTGTTACACCCTTATTGCTTTTGTCATTTTAGTAAAGTTTTAAAGCCAAAATGACTAATGAGATTAGGGTCATGAAGAGGGTGGAGGAAATTTTTCTATACTCACTAATTAGAATATATATATATAATATATATATATATATATATATATATAATATATATATATATATATATATATATATAATATATATAATATATATATATATATATATATTATATATATATATATATATATATATATATATATAAATATATATATATATTATAATATATATATATATATATATATATATATATATATATATATATATATATATATATTATACCACCACACCACACATTCTTAAACACCTACTCACCTCGAGCACTCTGTCCAATAAGAAAAAAACAGTTTTATTAAGCCAACGTTTCGAAAACTTACCCTGCCTTATGGGGATTCATATTTTGTGAGAACAGATTGAACAGAAATATCAAGGTAGGAATTAATGTTTATCAAAAAGTGAATCGCATTTTGGATATTGGAATTGTGGAATCTAAATCGCTAAGATTCCCTTTGAACAGAAGGTATTCTGAATTTAATAGTGATAAAAACTATTTTGTCATTTTCTTCAAAACGTTTAATGGGATGAGTAACAGACATAGTTCTTACTATTTTGGTTTAGTTTATTTAACTATAAAATATATTTTGTAATAAAAATACAATAGCAAAGCAAAAAATTACATTTCTTTAAACAAAAAAAATATAATTTTTATAAATTTTGAAATATATTATCCTTCATAATTTTTCTCTTTTAGAGCGGCTATATTTTTTCTAAATCAATATAGGGATAACTCCCTTAAGGTTAATGCTGTAAATTTCCTTTTAGTGGATATTTTGTGAGGCTGAGAGAGGAAAGGGGAAAGCATTAATCACGGCTGCGCTTTTTTTTAATGCCCTTCCTTTACTTTTCCAAACGTAAAAACATTATCGGTGTATCGGGGGCTGTGTATAAATGTTAACCCACTTCTCTAATATATCTTGATTTCGTTATAACCTTTGCTTGACCTTCTCGTTTTTTTCTGTGTAAGTTTACTTTTAGTCTTGTTAATCCAGTTTAATTTTCAAGAGGTGTAAAAAATCATTTAAGCGAATATTCTTTTTACCTCTAAAAACGGGATCCTTATAATTTGATTTTTTTTTCTGGGATACTTATTAACAAAAACAAAAATTGAGATTGAACATTTCTTTAATTTAGAATGGCTTCTATATTTTTAAATACATTCACTCAACGAGCTTTGAGAAGGAAATAGGCGATAAAAACTATCGAGTATCTCATCTACGTCCCGCCTGTAAGAGATTTCCATTTAGATGATCGATAGATCATCGATGAGTCGTACCTAAGAGATCTACTGGAACGTACCTATGAGATCGGCTGGGACGTACCTAGGAGATTTACTGGGACTCTAGGGGACCTGCTGGAACGTACCATAGAGATCTGCTAGGACTCAACTAGAAGATCTGCTGGGACGTCCTAGGAGATCGGCTGGGACGAACTTACATTACTTCTTAATATTATTTTAAGTCAGTGAAAATATTTTTATTATACAATTCCGTGAGATCGGAATAAGCCTCTCTAGTTTTTTTTAATACATTCTAGTTGATAAGAGATTCTAATCAAATGCAGACTCTAGACTTGAAGTGAAAAAATGGATGCTTGCTATAACTCTTGGAGATAAAGATATAAATTTAAATCTGATAAATAATTTCGAATTTAACCGTTTGCTTATTATGACATCTTGCATTTACAACTTTAGTCGCGGTGCTGCTGAAAATGTCTAATATGCTAATTTATTAGATAGGGACACATACTTCAGCCTAGACTCTGTCATTAAGCCTTGTCTGCACACCCTGGTCATTCACGTCTTGAAGGCATTTTGACGACGTTGTAAATAATTCAATTATATATTAATCCTGTCCAATGTATCAATCTGTCTATTTTGTAAAAGTTATTTTCTTACATTGCAGTGTACTAATTAAATTATGATCCTTTTTTTTATTGTACTTTTATTGAAATGTTACATTTCTTAACTCTGTGCCAATAGAAAAAATCGGGTGCAGGGTGCCTCGTTACTTTTTCTCACGACTTCGAACTCTCTTCGCTCTTCAGAATATCATGATTATTCAAAACTCCAGGTGGTATTACTCTGGTCTAGCTGCGCTCGACCTCAGAGAATAGGATGTTCATTCAAAGGCCAGAGAGATGTGACTTCGAATGTGAGATGTGACTCGCATCGCTCGTCCTCAGAATGTCATGATTACCCGAAGCTTAAAGTGGTATTCGTTCTCGCTACGCTCGGCTTCAGAATTAAGAGGTATCCAAGTATCTAGGGTGTTATATCGCGAGGTTAATTAAAGCTTAGATAAGTATTACGGTAGATAGGCATTTAATCAAATTATACGGGAAATACTGCATTTAGGAATACTTTAAACACCAGTGATTATACTCGACAGCTTAATTTTTATAAGTATAGTTCTCGTGAGAATGTTAGCTCTAGATTTTATCAATTTATCCTATGATTTGTTAATTTAAATTAACAAATCATATGCTGCTAAACGTCATGATCCTAACAGGTGTACTTTTTTTTCATATAATTTTAAGTGTTGCAACAATAAATGTAGATGTTAGCCAATTACTTACAAACTATAAGTTGAATCGTCATTCAACTCGCTATCTGACGATATGTCGGACGTCGAAAATCAGTAAAAAAAATAATGGAAAATAGACAGATAACACAGTGGAATTAACAGATAGATCATATTGTATTAAGTAGTTAACAATGAACAGAACGAACGATAGAATGAGAGTATTTTTACTTATATTGACATGAAGTCAATAATAAAAAATATCCCTGTCAGAGAAACTAAATTTTCCCAACAAAAAATAAAATTTATAGGCCGTTGAAATGTCAAAATGTAATAGTCAATATTTTCAAAATAGCTACCAGTATCGTGATGGTATTTTGTGGATCATTTGAGCATTTTCATTTGGTTCAAATTTTAACTCAAACGGTTTTTTTAATTTTTGATGACTCAGCAAAATAGGTTATCATAGTCTGAAATATATCATCTTCCAGGCAGCACAACTTGACCTACAGCCTTATTTTTGTACCAAATCTCAACTCTCTAGCATAATCATAGCTGGAGTTATACGTGACACAGGCACATGGACAGACTGACACACACACTCAGACAGACAACATGATGAAAACCACTCAGAACTCAACATGACTCAACATGAATATGCCTGTAACAGATAATTAAGGGTGAACTTTAATTATGAGCCTGAAACTTCAGTTTTGAATTTCCACGGTGAAAAAAGGTGAGAAAAAGTAACAAAACTTATTTTACTTTAATAACGGAAAGAGAATAAGGTAAGATGATCTTAATAAAAAGAAGAAAATTGCAGGGTAGTAAAGATTATCAGACAAAGTCTTTATAGAAGCTGGTATGAAGGTATTTGATGACCTGATCTTATTAGCTACAAGATGGTGAACTTGAGATAAACCTTGTTCATTCTTCTCTCTAATTAATTACTGTAGCTTTTAACAATATTTATCTAACTAAATATAAAATATTCTTTGTACACTTAATATTGCTTAAAGTAATTTTATTATTAACTCTCTTACAAAATGAGTAAACTGTCTTCAGTCCCTATTTATTATTTTTCTTTTATCTCTATTTATTATTTTTCTTTTATCTTATTTCTAGAATACGGTTAATTATTTCATATTTACGAGTTATATTTTATGCCGAGGTATTTAATTCCTCTCGTGTGCTCTCATAAGGTCCCTAATTAATAGGATCGACGTGATTTACTTTTGAAGTTCTAGATTTTTGACCTACTGTTTTTACAGTTAAGGTGATGAGAAATTATTGTTTTAATTACAATTATTCTCGATGAATAATGAGTTTCACTTTATCATAAATGTATGCTAGCGTATGATTTATAAAAATAGTTATTTTAGGTTTTTAAATAATATTCGTAATTAATCTACTCAAAGCTAAATGATAGATTTAAGGTTTGTCAAAAGTAATTACCTTTATAACTAGGTATTAGATATAATTTATAAGTTTATTACTTATAAGTTATTTATTATATAAGATTAAAGAGAATGATAATTAGAAAATTATTTTGAGCATTTAGCTATTAAATCTCTATAAAATGTTAAGACCTTTTATAGAGGTCTTAACATTAATAAGATCAGTATCAAATCTTATTAAGTTCTTTACTTTGCTTTAAGATGGTCGTCGAGAGTGTAAAAGCATACGGTTTCTAAATGTTCAATTCCACGTAGGTCTTGGGTTCCATCACAGGTCATGCTCTTAGTTTATATGAGATTAAAATAAAATATGCGCCAACGCTTTAGAACAAATGCATTTGGCCAACTTAGGTTGACCCTAACGTCTGAGATGGTTTTCGCTGGGGTGTTATCTCTGATAAGCCACAAGGTTCTAACATGCATTATTATTATTATTTATAGTTACTTTAAGATAAACATATTTAATTAAAATGCTTCACTTGTTAGTGTAAGTCCTGTAAATAATTTACAAGGTAAATGTCAGGGTATGATTATAATAGTAAAAAAGCTTGTTTGAAGAAGTCAAGATAGACCAAAAGAGTACAAAGAGAAATTGAGTCATGGAAGACCAAAAAAGAACAAGGAGAAGTTGAGACTCATGGAAGACCAAAAAAGAACAAGGAGAAGTTGAGACTCATGGAGACCAAAAAGAACAAGGAGAAGTTGAGGCTCATGGAAGACCAAGAAAGAAAAGGAGAAGTTGAGACTCAAGAAGACAAGAAAGACAAGGAGAAGTTGAGACTCATGAAGACCAAGAAAGAGCAAGGAGACGTTGAGGCTCAAGGAAGACCAAGAAAGAGCAAGGAGACGTTGAGACTCATGGAAGACCAACAAAAAACAAGGAGAAGTTGAGACTCATGGAAGACCAAAAAAGAACAATGAGAAGTTGAGTCTCATGGAAAACCAAAAAAGAACAATGAGAAGTTGAGTATCATGGAAAACCAAAAAAGAACAAGGAGAAGTTGAGACTCATGGAAGACCAAGAAAGAACAAGGAGAAGTTGAGACTCATGGAAAACCAAGAAAGAGCAAGGAGACGTTGAGACTCATGGAAACCAACAAAGAACAAGGAGAAGTTGAGACTCATGGAAAGACCAAAAAAGAACAATGAGAAGTTGAGTCTCATGGAAAACCCAAAAAAAGAACAATGAGAAGTTGAGTATCATGGAAAACCAAAAAAGAACAAGGAGAAGTTGAGACTCATGGAAGACCAAGAAAGAACAAGGAGAAGTTGAGACTCATGGAAAACCAAGAAAGAACAAGGAGAAGTTGAGGCTCATGGAAGACCAAGAAGGAGCAAGGAGAAGTTGAGACTCATGGAAGACCAAGAAAGAGCAAGGAGACGTTGAGGCTCAAGGAAGACCAAAAAAGAGCAAGGAGACGTTGAGGCTCATGGAAGACCAAGAAAGAGCAAGGAGAAGTTGAAAAAAGCTTTTAGAAAAAGAATTAAGGAGGAGGGCCTATTGCTTTTGTTTTTTAGTGTAAAAAATCCTGCTATTTTGTATTTAAATTAAGTACAAAGTGTTACAAGAAGCAAAGGTATGCCAAAGAATATGATAAGTATTAATATGAGATAAAGGCCAAATATTTATCATATAATTCTAACTCTTCAATTATAAACTCCATATTAAAGTAGAGAATTCATGTTTATGTTAAACTTTAATCTTTGCTGCATACTGATTTTTTTTTAAGAAAGTGATAAAATTTCAGATAGATTTCTGATTAAATTCAAACAAACTTATTTCGAGTTTTTCCTCAAGAGATGTTGAAGCGTCATGCTTTTAATACATTTGTTTATTTAGTTAGTGACGGAGTTAAATATAGATAAATTTATTAGAAAACTTTCGAGATGGATAAAATGAAAACTATAAAGGATAGGGAGTCCTAAAACTTTATTTAAGTTATACAAAAAATCTAAGGGTTTCCCCAATATAAAATATAATAAAGAAAATAAGAAAAATAAATGCATAAAATCTCTTGAGTTCATTTCTACTTTTCCGCAACCCTTTACCATCCAGGAGGGGGAAATCCACAGGCTTTTTTACGAGAATAAGTCAAAAATAAAAAAAAGGGAAATATAAGTGGGAGTCAAAAGCTGAATAAGGTTGGGGAGGGAGTTAGTTCTTTTGAATATGTTTTCAAGGACAGAAAAGGAAAACACAGCAACAGAAATTCAAATACTCCTGTCAGCTCGCTCTTTTCATGCATTTCAACTCCTTTTCTTTCCAATCTTTTATGTTTGTGGATTCTATTATATTTTTTTCTGATTTATAGAAAGTTTGAGCTTTTATTTTCAAATATTTTTTTATTATATTGGAAGTAAATATGAAATTTGTTTAAAATTGAGTCCTTTATTATTTTTCTTTTCAATTTAGGTTATCTTAAATTGTAACAGGTTGTTAAAAATACTTTTTAACACCTTAAGTGTTCAAGTTCAACCTTAGGGCACCTTCTTAAGAGAGAGTTGTTTCCTGGGAATTTTCAAAGTTCTATAACTATGGCTGACTTAAGTTAGGCAAATCATTCTAAGAGAATGAAAATAACGTTTCAGCACCTGTTGAACATTTTAAATACTTATTGTTTCACCTTTAGGCCGAATCGAAACAGTACTAATGTCGAATAATATTTTCAAAAACCTGGTAACTAATACTGGTAGCTAATACTAATGATGTCACTCATACTTTATAATAAATAGGATTCGAAACATTTATGAGAATAAGTTCGATTTTTTTCCAAGTTTCATTGCGGCCTGAAAAAGTCAGTGCGTTCTAGTGTGAAGTGGTTTTCGAGATATGTTTGTATTTTTTCTGGGATCTGTGAAGTATGAGGTAGGGGTACATATTAGTACTGGTATGAGGTATTTATTAGTTCTATATTTGGTAGCTTATTTTGATTGATATTTTAAAACTTAATCGAACGCGTTATATTTTATTTGGAAGTATAATTTAATAAAGGATTATTTTATTAATGTTTATTTGAGCAATGTGTATGTATGTAATGTATATACATTATATTAAGGATTAATGAAGTTAAAGGCGTCTGCATCTGTTGTCATTAATGTCGTTTTCGAGTAATAAAGTTTTCATGAAATAAAATTTCTCAAAGAGTTGTGTTTATAATTCATTTATCACTTAAGTATGTAGGTGTTCTATACATATTTAAATAAACCTAGTGAAGTAACTTTAAGCAATTTAGCTTTCAAAGTTTCAAACTTAAAGTTTTCTGTTTATTAACCTTTTTCTTATAATTTATGTCTTATTAGATCTTTTCCAAAAAACTTTGTTTACATAAACTTATATAAGATTTTAATAAGATATTAGATAAAGTTTTTAGGTTTGTTCCTAGGTGTTTCTATAGAACACGGTAACTTTAGAACGCTTTTTCGAATCAAAATGAAATATGGTATAAAAAGATCTAATAAATGATTTGAACCCTATTGCTTATTAAACATGTATGACGTCATTAACGAGACTTAATGACTCAACTAAAATTTACTAAACCATAGGAAGTTACGAATTGAATCTAAAATGTGGTACAGATATGTATAGAACTAAATGAGTTAAACATAGAGAAGGCAACCGTGATTATCAGGATTATCGTTTAACATATATACTTTTATGTAAGCAAACCATGTCCCTTTCTTTATTTATACTGAAGATTAATAGAAAATGTATTGTGTCTTCAAAAAAATCGAAACTGGGATTTCACCTTAATAATTCGTTTCTGGTGTTTTAAAAACTCCTGTGTGGGTTTCACAAAGTTGTCTATATGTGTGTGTGCGTGTGTGTGTGCGTGTGTGTGTGCGTGTGTGTGTGTGTTTGTGTGTCTGTCATCATCATATCTCCTTGAGTATTTATGCTAGAGGATTGAAACTTTGTGCAAACACCAATTTTTAAATCTAGTTAGCTACCCAGGAAATTTGAATGACGTCATTAACCTGAAATAATGATTAAGCAAAATTATCAAATAACCATGAAACGCGAAACAATGTTTCACCCAGTTTAAGATATTACATATATACAGCATCAAGATATTGCATATATAATATATACAGCATCAAGAGAGGTTAGTGCCTGGATAGGTAACCGCTTGAAATAAAACAAATTCATTTATTGTCTGAGTACGTGCGAAACGAGTCCGAATATGTGTACCAGAATAATCTATATTTCTTCTAAATATTCTGATATGTGTATTCTGAGTACGAGTGAAACGTGTACGAAGATGTGTACCAGAATAAACTGTATTTCTTCTGAATATTCTAATATGTGTATTCTGAGTACGAGTGAAACGTGTACGAAGATGTGTACCAGAATAAACTGTATTTCTTCTAAATATTCTGATATGTGTATTCTGAGTACGAGTGAAACGTGTACGAAGATGTGTACCAGAATAATCTATATTTCTTCTGAATATTCTGATATGTGTATTCTGAGTACGAGTGAAACGTGTACGAAGATGTGTACCAGAATAATCTATATTTCTTCTGAATATTCTGATATGTGTATTCTGAGTACGAGCGAAACGAGTACAAACATGTGTACCAGAATAAACTTTATTTCTTCTGAATATTCTGATTTGTGTATACTGAGTACGAGTATATATATATATATATATATATATTATATATATATATATATATATATATATATATATATATATATATATTCTGTGTGCGTTATAAC
This sequence comes from Microvelia longipes, assembly GCA_018340805.1. Classification (NCBI taxonomy): domain Eukaryota; kingdom Metazoa; phylum Arthropoda; class Insecta; order Hemiptera; family Veliidae; genus Microvelia; species Microvelia longipes. The sequence goes on from JACMZG010000008.1 coordinate 61,431,733, forward strand.
ATGTTAATATTAAAATATTTTTAAAAGATACATTAAGCTTTAAAAGCATAACCTTTTTAAGGTATTCTTGTATTTTAAGATCTTTTGTTCCTTAAAAGAAAATTTAAGTCGGGGATTGAAGAAGGAATCCTCATTAATATTTAATGTTGTTGAAAAAGGTTATATTTCATGCAAGTGTGTAATAAGTCGTTCAAAGTCAACTTTTCATTTTATTTGAATCTCAACACAAGAGTGAACCTTGCTTGATATAAAACTATTTTTACGAACAATATGACCTTACTCACTGACTTTATTGTGTTTTGCTGCTTTTTAAATGACTTAATTGCTATAAATTACTAAGTTATTCTTTTGAATAGACAAAGTTTCTGTCTGCGTAACTACAGCAGTAGACTAATTTTTTGTTTACAGAGTTTCAACTCTCCAGCATAAAATTTTTTGTTGATCATAAAAATAGAATAGGTATGTGGTACCTCAAAAATTTTTCTTCCTAATCGGATTCGCTACGCTCATCCTTCGGTCTTGCTTTGCTCCTTCTCAGGTAAGAAACACGCTCGATGATAGTGAGGGTTATATATGATTTATTATTGCTTCCGCTATAGTAAAATACCACCTAACAACCTTGTAAAATTATGTGCTTTACTTGTGAAAACTAAGAATTAGGTAGTAGCGACTCCCTTTTGATATTTTATATAATTTTGTAGACAAATAGATATTTATATTTAATATTACACTTAATAACATTTTACTAATTAAATTTCCTCCAATAATATACTTGGTTCATTATTTTATATATATATATATATATATTATATATATATATATTATATATATATATATATCTTAGTAAATGAAGTAATAATTTAATGAAAAGTAATAATAACAAGTTCGAACATAATTAATAAAAATAAAATGAATAGAAAAAAAAAAGATAAATAAATGAAAATTAAATTAAAATTAACAATATTTAACATAATATATGTAAAAATAATAAAATAAAATTAAAAAGAAACTAATTATATAAATAGGTTTGTATGTGTGTGTATGCATGAATTAATAAAAATGTATATTTTACCATCAAATTATTTTTTTATTACTTTGTGTTATTCTATGCTGTATTATTATTACTATTAGTCCAAGAGCCAGGGCTAAAAAATGTGACTCATTTTGTACCACTTCAAACCAAATGTTTCTGAAAATATACCTTAAATTATGAAGGAAAACCATAGTCTGTCTATCCAGAGTAGAGGCCTTTATATAAATGCCCTCGCTAAAAGAATTAGAAATTGCACTAATTTGAGTTTTCTTGCGATAAATTTTTCCCTGTTGGTCATGTGCAAAACATAAAGAGAACGTTTTTTGAAGCTAATAAAATTTTCCATGAAACAAGTTTTTTCGTCACAATTGGATAACTACCACTAAAGTTATGACATTTGTTAAATGGTCTAAAAAAGCGAATTTCAAAGAAATTCGCTGACTGTATAAATTAACATTTTTTTGGTGTTTTAAAAAGCCATAACTTTAGTTGTAGTTATCCAATTTTAGTGATAAAACACTCGTTTTATAGAAAGTTTTATCACCTAAAAAAAAATTACTCTTTATGTTTCGCACACGACCCACAGGGAACCATTTATTTAAGGAAAACTGAAGTTAGTGCGATTTTATAAAATTTTGAGCATGCGCAGTCATATGAAGGGCTCCTCCACTCTGGATAGGCAGACTAAGTTTTTTCTTCATAATTTAAGGTATATTTTCAGCAAAATTTGGTTTAAAGTAGTACAAAATGAGTCACAGTTTTTCAAGTCCGACTCTTGGACTATAGTGTATATTTATATATTGTGTCGGATGACAGTGCTAAGACTAAGCCTAGTAGTAGTAGGGGGGGGGGGGTTAAGCCTGGTAAGTAGACACTGTAGTAGGTCCTTTTTACCAACCCCTTATCTCATCACCCTCAACCATTATCCATTCTACCTACCTGTTGAATTTTCTAATTTGATTTATATACTTATGAATATCCTGCCAGCTGATAGATTCCAGATCTTCTTCCTTCTATTCTCCAGTGCCAAAAATTTGAAAACGTATTCTGCTTTATCCTTCGTAGTACCCTAAAAAGTGATAATCAGTCTCCTCTTCCTCATTACACACCTTGCACAGAGGGTTTCGAGAGATTCCCATTAAAGTTAGGTGTCTTTTAAGTGGGCAATGTCCAGTTATAAGACCAAACATATTCCTTAAGTTTAGGACTAATCCTAAATCGTATGCAAAGCATTTTTATCGATATTTGTTTTATTTAAATAAACATGATAAAACTAATAAAATTCTACTTTGACTCTCTCTCCATACGAATGTTACACGAGGATATATTGACAGAGTGCTGAGTGTGAAAGTGAGTGAATGGATAAGAAGCCCTTTAGGAGTATTGGGTTGCTAAACAACTCTTTGAGACTAATACTAAGAAAACAACTTATACTGCAAGTTTTACTTTTATATAAAGAAACTTGACTTTAAAAAAACAAACCTTGTTCTTGGATAACTTGTTCTATTTCTCGCAAGAAACTTTATTTTCTTACTTCGCTAAAATATATTTATATAGCTCCGTTGGATACAACTTCATTATTCTGTGTATCTTATTCAAACTTAGTGCAAACAAAAATTACTTAGCATGCTTAAAATTTATTTGTATTAACCACACTAATTATTTTAAGTTTATAATAAAGTTATGTTATGCTATCATTATTTTTTTCATGGTCTGTGATACTATAGTCAAAGCATGCTTGATTAAAAAGAAATTATGCCTAATTAAAGGACATTGTGTCACTTCTTAGTGATTTAAGGAAATTCGGGGTACCACTCCGTACCATCAACTATCTAACATAATATTGAGTGTACCATCATGTGTTATAATACATCCATACTTTTGTATATACATAAATTCATACAGATATTTATATATCGTATAACCTTAAATAATGTATTGAGTCAAGCATAGTAATCATCATCACTGAACTAAATACAATATTTAAGGTTAGTGATGATATGATACTACGAAATAGTGTTAATAAAATTTGAGTGTATTTCAGTTTCAAACACTGGACTTGATGCCGAAATCAATTAGTCAAAGATCAATTAATTAATGAACCGTATAGATAAACATATCTAGCACTTTAGGTGGAGGAGTTATATAGAAAAGTAAGAGTATCTTAAGTTACAGTGAACTGCTGAATTCCCGTTTATTAAATGTGTACCTATTAGAGAATGTAAGTACAAGACTTACCCAAGAAGTATCCAAAAACTTAAATGCAGATCTGCCAAATGTATCTTAATAATTCTCAACTATGAACTACCAGGGTTAACTTAAAAATTATTTACCTTACTATAATAGAAGTACTATAATGCTAACGATCTAAGTATTGTAGAATAGACTAATTTATTTAAATTTGTTTACAAATTAACTTAGTTATTTATAAAGGAGGTGACAGAGGGTTAGTTCAAGTTTAAAATTCTCAAAATTTGACGAACACTGAAATATTAATATGATCATAGTTTGTTACAAAGTTCTTATTAATTAAACGAAAATAAATTGTATAATTTGGTTGTAATATTACCTTATGAATTATTATAGGTTGTGTTCATTGTTTGAAATACCAAAACATGTAAGCCATGTTTAATAGTTACTTCTCTTATGTGAGATTATAAATCTGTATTAAATGTATTGTTAACTTGTTTCATAGAGCTAAGGAAGATGGAAGTTTGCGACGATAAATTATAATTATTTACTTCTAATTGTATGATCAGAGTCGTAGAACTAGCCCTCGAAGGAACTTTACTTCTCTTAAATGATTTAAAAGTTTTATAAAAAGAAATGTTTCTCCAAAAGAGTAAATTTCTCATATATTATTCACCTATAAAAGCAACTTTATCATTAATTCTATCTAATTAAATGGCTACAACATGAATTCTGTATGAAATTAATTATGCTTTTGGTTCTATTTTAATTAATTAGCACGAAAGTGCTAAATCAATGTTGAATCAATTAGTGGTAAATCAATGTTTCCGGTGGATCCTTTTGATTAAATTAACAAAATTTTAGTTTCTGAATGATGTATTAAAATTATTCTAATGAGAGACCAAAGAAAAGAAGAAGCATCTCCGTAGAGAGTACCGCCAAACATATTTTTAAAAAGGGTTTTTCGCACAATGTTGAGGGAAAGATCAAATTAGTATCAATTAGCTCTGTAGATCCTGATAAAGATAGATACCCCAGATATTTAGTGAATTTTCTAATTTAAATTAGGTATACCCAACCTTTTATATCTCAAATATTAATAAAATCATAAATGAAGAGGTAGAGACCGTTTTTGTATATAATCATTAAATATTTCTTTCCAATTAACTGCTAAATGGAATTTTTATTTGTTAAAAATGTATAATCCTTCTCGAAGCTGAAATCTAATTAGTATTTAATGCTGTTTATGTTTAAAATGTGGACATTACTTTCTGTTTTGTTTATTTAAAATATTTAAATATTCAAAACAATAGAGGACACATTGTGTATTCATAGCATAACACATTTTCCAAGGGTATAACTTTCCACATGGCTGCGGAAAAATAAAATAAAGGTTGTATCGTAAACTTTTATTTACCTTTTTAGTTTCCTCTTCGGAATATATTTGTGTATACTAGTCAAACATAAAAATTGTTTTATACGTTAAAAACATTGGTTCGTTGAACTTAAAGTAGTTTAAATAACTTCATTTTTAACAAAGCGTTAATAACATGACTCTTGTGGAAAATGGTGAGCAAAAACTCTGCATTATTTTTTTAAAAAAGGAAATGTTTTTGTTGCTAAAGTACAATTTTTTCGCCGAAACAAGAGGACAAACTGAGGACAGACATTTTTAAAACAATGTTAGTTTCTAAAATAGGAGAGAGGTAGAAAACCTCTTCTAATTTCGCTTGCTAAATTATTTAGTTATTTCATCCACCTCTCGCCAAGAGTCTGCTTTGCGACCTACTTTGTTTTTAGTAACGAAATCTACTAACTTAACTTTATTTCCTTCGTTTTAAATTTTTTTCTCAGCGGATCTTCTTGAGCTAATTCGTTAATACCGTGGGGTATTGTAAAGAAAAACATCAAACTTTATTCTTGTGGAAGAAATAAATAAATAATTAATAAGGGAGAAAGAAAGTTGGAAATCCTGCTTTCTTGCAGATAAAATAGTATTATTTGCTTTCTTGTCGTAATATTTTATGTGAATCTTTATAAAGAAATAAATAATAAGTTTCTGCAAAGAAAAAAGCTTTAGAATACAAAAATTGGTGTCGGCAAACTTCAATGTAGACTCTATTTAGCCTATATATACCCGTATAGTATGATTTTATGCGTGAGAAAGAATCGTAGAAGTAAGATTCAAACAAATGAATATAATCAAATAACAAGCTAAAGTACAATGGATAAAAACTATTACGATGGATTTGTTTTAATTTTTAATTATTTTAGATTATAGAATGAAAATTAGCTAAATCTTTTAATCTTAGTGACCCAGCTGCCAGAAATGAGTATACATCACTGTTTATAATTCAACCTATTAAAATAAACTAATTTTATTTGTTTCTAATTATATTTTGTTCTATTTGTTTACATTTCTCATAAATTTTGTTTTTTAATTTTAGTAAATTTATAAATTGAGTGGTTTTTAGAGTTTTAGCCTCACCAGAATGATGTCACTGACCCGTGAACAGTGGCAGACTGAGCTAAAAAGGCCCCAGTAGGGTTTGCTCTGAAAGGGCCCAAACCTATATCTCAAGGAGCCTAATAATAGAGGGGAGGTCCTATGGTTCTCCAAATAGAGGTGTCTTCTTTTAACTAAAGAAGTATAAATGATTCTAGTAAGCTTAATTTAATTTATTTAATTTTAATTTAATTAAAATTATTATAAAATTAAGTACATTAAATTAAATTATTTTATTTAAATAAATTAAAATAAACTTAAGCAAACTATAAATGAACTTAAATAAAACTTTGGCTGAGGAGCCCAAGAGGGCTGCCCCCGTCCTCACTGGCCAGTCCGCTCCTGCCCGTGCAATGCTAATGTTGTTTTTGTTAATACTGGGACTTATTCTTTAAAAAAAATATTGGACTTTATTTAAAATTAGTTAAAATATTTTTACTTTGCAAAGCCTGTAACATAACAAAATATGATATACATTCTTTCTTTGCAAAATGCAATGTGCGTACTCGAGTTTTCTATCATTCTTTTTAAATTAAACAAAACGTGCAAGTTTTTGATTTAGGCAGCAATTTAGGAACGTATGTCTAAAACAGTCATGTATGTAAATTGGTACATGAAAGACCCATTTTAGAGAATTATCAGCATGTTTTTCAATTTTGTCAATTTTGAAGTTATTTCTAATTCTGTCGTTTGCTTTTAAGGGGGCTCGTTATTCTAATCTCTTACATAATACTTTTTTTATAAGATCTCTTTTTAAGATGATTTAGGTATACATAAAGTCATGTTAAGTATTTAAGTCTACCTTATCTCATTTTAGGTACTTTATATATATATATAATATATATATATATATATATATATTATATATATTATATATACCAATATGATCTATATGATATATATATATGAGTTAGGGGGTTGGGTTTAAAGTGTAAGAAACATATGCAATCATGTTAGTAAAACAACCGATTTGTTTAAAGTATTATTTTAAAAAGAAATAAAATCAATAAATTATCTTACGTAATGAATCTAGTCCTCGTAACAAAATGCTGGGTGATGCAATAGCTGATTTTATTCCACGTCGTAATGACTCTCATAAAACATAAATAATTGTTACTATAATTAAAATTTAGCATCTAATTTTTATAATTTATTCTTCTTGTTTAAAGTATAAAGTATATTTGTCCCTAGGGCTTAGCTTTCAACTTGCTATATAGATAGTGTTAGATAAATCAATCAAACGAAGTCCTTGACGAGAGATATCCTCTTGTTAGTATTACCAGAGACTATTTCTAAGTACTCCGTGGTATTACTTTGTTTTTTCATCCCCTCAGGTCATAGCAACACATTTATCATAACTCTAGTCTATTTATTTACATTTGATAAACTAGAAAATTGGATCCTAGTTTATTCCAACAACCAATAGGACTCGACCACCAATCGTAACATTACGTTCATTAAACGCATCCAATCTTCACTGGTACTTTTTTACTAGTTGTCCAATTGCTACGAAAAATAAATCATATTTAGACTTCTATTAAGGCAGAGTTGGAATTTTGTTATTATAAAAAACTTGGTTAAAATCCCTGGTTAAAATATAGAAAACTCTATTTCAACCTAAATTTCCACCAAATTTGTCATTCTAACCGTGAAGTAAAAATAATAGAAACTTTTTAAAAACTGGTTATTGAAGTATTACTGTACAATGATTCGTTTGTTCTAAGGGTATTACAATAAAAATTAAACCGTATGAACTAAATCGCGTTTAACCTTCCCTGTTAATGTATCGTAAATACAATAGTTTGGAGTTGGAATTAAATAATTGATGCAACTTAAGCATCCCGTTTATTACACTGCTCATTTATAGAAAATTTTCAAAGAAAAATGAGCATATGATATTCAAAAGTCATGGAGGGGTGGTGGTGAATTTTTTGGTAGGAGGAACTTACAAAGCAGTTAGTTCCACCCCCCAAAAAATATAAAGTACTTGCTCAAGGACCTGATAGTAAGCACTGATCATATATATATATATATATATAATATATATATATATATATATATATATATATATATAATATATAATATATATATATATATATATATATATATATATATAATAATATATATAATATATACATATATATATATATAATATATATATATATATATATATATAATATATATATATATATATAATAATATACATAATATATATCTGTTTGTGAGTGTACAAAATATTGTTTCTAGACGTTTCGATGAGACACTATAATTTCAAACGCTTTTTTTGAAATTGACCTTGATCTGGTCCCGAACCGTATTGCTTATAAAATATTTGTGACGTCATTAACCTACAATAATGAATCAGCAAAAATGTCAAAAAAATAGTTTGATTAAGCTGAAATTTTATACTCATATACTAATATGTATGGTTAATACATACACAAAGTTAAAATGTATTATCAGCATTAGTTCTGGTTTTATCATTTGACATACATAACGCAATGTAAACAAATCACTTATTATTTTTAGTATTAGTCTCCATTATTATTATTATTTTAGTATTAGTGTATTAAAATAGTATGTGCTAAATGTGATATTAGTGTATTAAAATAGTATGTGCTAAATGCGATATTAGTGGATTAACATCATGAAAATGGAGAATTTTAATTTTATGGTGAAGACTAAAATAAAAAAATAATTTCTTTAGAATATTTGACATTATAGTTTTTCAACTATGTATATAATGTATTTTTTGAAACATGAATATGCCTTGTGAGCTTGAATAAAGGCGAAATATCTTTTTGATGTAGTTTGGTGAAGTTTTTATTCCGTCCTATCCTGTGCCCGAAAAATAAAAAGCATAAACAAATCACGTTTTTTGACTATTAGATTTAAAAATTCTTTTATATCGTGGCATAATGCTACTTATATGAACTAGCAATATGCCAAACTGATGTAAAACAACAAACATGTGGCCGCAAAGTGGCCACAAGCGCTGACACCTCTACGCGTTACCAAGAGGCCGCGTTGCCATGAGGCCTTCGGCCTCGTGTTTTGAACTTGCATAGTTACAATACAATATCGCATTACGTCTTCTGGTCATACAAGCAAATTTAATTTTTAACTTATTACATCTACCCCTACCACTCTAACCTCCTCTTCCGTCATCCGAACAACTTCACCAGCGGTTAGGGAATAAATATTCCAAAACGATGAGCAAAATATAAAAATTACATTAAAAATTCAGAATAATTTAAAAATATCATTTATAGATAAATGCATAGTATGTGCATTTATGCAAAGTAATATCATAAAAATGCCAAACGTTTTAAAGCTAACTTCCTTTAGCTCAGGCAGTTATTATGACTTATCCAACTTGTTAAATAAATAAAAATATTAAAAAAGTGTAATTTAATAGGGAACTAGGGGAAACTTGCTTAATTATAAAATATTTTTAATTACTTGAAAAACTGCCCGCTTTTCAAAATATTTTATTTCAAGTAACTCCTCAGAATTCCATAATTATGTTCAACATTTTGCTTCTCATTTTAATCAATAAGGTTAATAACAACTTTTTCTAACGATTCTCCTATTTCCCTCGTAAAAAAAAATTATCATCTAAAAAATCATATTTTACCTTAGTGAGTTCCTGTGAATTTTGAAAATATTTTAAGGTTTATAAAACAATTTTTAATTAAAATGAGTTTGATATAATTTTAATATTTTCTGTTTGCTTTATTGTTTCAGGTATGGAATGGGGAAATGAGATTAAAATTAATCTGCAACCTTTCCTAAATCAGGTTTCTGGTGATTTCTTCTTATCTTAGTTTTGTTTTATATTTTTGTATTAGTCATTTTCATCTGAAAATTACGCTTTTCTTTTTGACTAGATTTACTAACATAATGATGCCATATTAGAGGAATTATTTTGACATCGTTTTAATTACCGTAACAACATTTTAGTAATTTCTCTAAATTTTCTTGTTCTATTTAATAAGTATTATTACTATTTTATCACTTACTTCAAATTATATAAAGATTTGTTTTGTAGATGAAAAATCGGGTACGGGGTATCACGGAATATACAAATAAGGGAATTGATACTTTATTTTTTATGCTCTATTATAATGACATCAGTAAGTACTTTCGTTTGATTCCCAGCTGTCATATACAGCAGTGACCAAGCTCTTACTGATAGTAAGATGAAATTTGGTACACATACTGGTTGGTTTTATATATAACTAGAGTATGACACACGGTCTAATTGAGTTGAAATTCAATACGAGTTATCTAGATATCTAGTTTTTGTTGAATCATAAAAGTTAAACAGTATCGAGCAAGGTCAGTGCCTGGATGGGTGACCGCTAGGAATAAAACTAATGTATTTACTGTCTGAAGACGAGCAAAGCGAGTCCGAATTAGTGACTATTAATTCAACCTAAAGTAACCCTATAAGTATAAACATTCACATTATCAAATAATGTAAGAGAAACAACAAATGATAAGAGTTATCAAAAATAAGAAGAGAAATACAGAGTAGCTAAAAGTTGTAACCGCTACAAGTTGAGATTTCAACAAAATAATAAAGTGGGATTACAACAAAATAATTATTTTATAATTATTTTTGGACTGCTGTCTTCTTTTTATAAACGTTTTTCTTATCAAATTTTTAATAGTCCATCAATATTAATTTTCTGTTTAAATAAATAAATAAACATTAATTTTTTTTTGTAAATAATAAATATAAGGTCTATCCTTGACAATTAAATATGAACAAGTTTAAGGTTGTGTATGTAAGGATGAGGCAGTGCAATGTGCTGCCAAACTCTAGAGCCTTTATTCGGGTCAAGAGAATGGAAACAAGTTCGACCTACTTGAAGTTGAATGTTTAAAGTTCACATTAAATGTTACTTTGTGCAGGGAAAAAGTTTAAATATAGATGTGCCGGGGTAGAGCGTCCTTGCTTGGTTCTTGTTGCAGTTCCCCGTTAGTTTACTTTCATTCTAGCCCCGATGGTTCGAATCCAAGGTCGTCTGTTGTATACTTCCTTGTGTTTTCATTGCCCTCTTTTCATAACACCCTCTACTATAATTACACTATGTAATAACAGACTATTACTTCTACATCAGGTTTACATTGTATTATTATACAATGTTATTATTATGTAAACTTAACATCATCAATAGTGTATTTTTCTTTCAGTCTTAATTTTTAGATTGTTATGGTTCGGGGACGATCGCTAGTGTTTTAACAGGATCAACACACATTTAGGATTGGGGAAAAAATAGGTGTCTATCAGAGGTTCTTCTGATAGAGAGGCATGGGGGGGTCTCTTAAAAGTATGGGGGTGTATTCATAGTTCTAAAAATAGTTGACTGAGGTAGTGCAACAATTTTTTTAATGTTAAAGCATAGTGACAAAAGGAAAGGTTTGAATTTCTCCCTACATAGATCAAATTGAGGAAAACTTTATCCAAAGAAATATTAAACTAATAATTCGTTGCATCAGGAACTCACGTTAGTAGAATGCATCAAATAAAATTAATAATAAGAGGCTCGCTTCTCTCGCTAGTTTGCTATAAATATGTACGAGAGAATATGAAAAGAGGCTCGCTTCTTAAAATTGCTATAGAGGCTCATATTAAGGAGCAAGATATTAGGTAGGACCGTCTATGAAGTACTCACTGACGTTCATTCAATTAGAAAGTACAAAGTATTTTGTACTTATAATTTTACTTATAAAAATTTCTAAGAAGTAGCACAATAATAATTTCTAATAACTAATACAATAATAATTTCCAATAATAAAATGGAGATACCATAAATAAATTCATTATTTAAAAGGGCCACTATTTGGAAACGCCACATTTATTTTTCATAAAATTTAATTAATATTTTAAAAATTAAATATTAAAATTGAACAATTAATACTACTATCACAGGTAAAACTTGATTTTAGCGAATATTCATCTTGAAACTGACGCTTATGAGGTGTATGTATGTATATATATATATATATATATATAATTATATATATATATATATATATATAATATATATATATATTATATATTATATATATATATATATATATTATATATATATATATCGACATTTCAAGATGAAAATTCGCTATAATAAAGTTTTACCTGTGATAGTACTATTAATTGTTAAATTTTAATATTTAATTTTTAAAATATTTATTAAATTTTATGAAAAATAAACCCGGCGTCTGCAAATAGTGGTCATTTTAAATATTGAAAAATTAGAAATGTTCTTTGCTAAAAATTGTTTAGAGTACCAGTACTAGTTTGTTTTAAGTAGACTAAAAGAAGATCTCAAACATATAGGAGCCAAAAAGTGACCTCAAACAAGACACACTTGTGAAAAGCGCTGATTTTATAAATGTTAGTAAGTGGTACTCGCCCTAAATCATATATATTGTATCTTGACATACTTGTCAAGACAGGTAGATAAGTGGGGCCACAGTATGGAAGAATACTACACTTGTTTTCTAAGCTGTAATAATTTGTTTGGAAATCGCTGGCTAATAATTAATTTTCTAAATGTTACATGTCTTTTATTGAAAGACAAAGTTAATTAATTTCAAATATTTGTTCCGCGAGTTAATTTGTAACAAAATAATATTGTTACAAGGTGTCATGCTAGGTGCTTTTATATTTTATCTAATAATATTTTATGTTTTCATTTTTATATCTTCGTTTTATTGGTTTAATTTGTCAAAAAGTTTATTGTTCATAACAGCGGGGTTCTTTGGTTAATTTATCACCTTCAGCGTTATTGTTTTTAATTACCCTCTCTTATCTATGTCTATAATGTAATAACGTCAGAATAAAAATGTCTGAAAAAGCAATTTTTTTTCGATCTAGTTGGCATCCTTAAAATAGATGAAACTGACAGCTGAGAGGAAAATTAAATTACTTATTACTATTGTTATTAGTGCTCTGAAACGGGTTAAATCAAAAATCAATTTAATCTTTATTGATAATATACTTTTCTTACTTATTAAAGTTAATGTCTCTTTAACTATTCAAGTGACAGCAGTGCCTTGCATATCATTCGCATGAACAAAGATTTTAATTGTTCCATGTAAAATAATTCCGTGTTTGATCACTGCTATTTTCTTGAGTTTCCACTCTAAGCTTGGACTCTTCTTTCCAAAAAATAAATTATTCTTCATTAAGACTTTTCTTTTGTATAGGACAAATCTCCACCGACTTGGCCAATTGCAAGCTTTAGTTTTCATTATATACATGGTGATTAGAAGAATAATTAAAGATAACTTTGCCAATGATCTATAAAAAATGAATTTTGGAAGAATAAAACACTTCAATATCTTCGTATTTGTTCAATGTTCATACCAAGTCATACTCCACCGAAATAAAGAACAAGTGGTTGGTATAAGGTGTACACTATTACGTTCCACTTGAGAGTTAAAAGGGACAATTTTGTTCTATAAAGCTTTACAATACTTCAAATTTGCCTTTGACTTATGAATTAACTTCAAGAAGTTTCAGAAGTTAATAAGCAGACGCTAGAAGCCGCTTGTTGTTGTCATGAATCATTCTGTTGTCTTGTTTGTGGCTTATTGTTGCCATGACATTAGCACCTTATATTTTAATGTATTAGTGAAAACCCCTGATTTCGTATAATAATGCTAGGTTGTACATTTCAGATGTGCCATTACTCAATCCTTAAAAAAAATGAAGAACATAGTCCTAGACTTTTAAACATGGTATTTACCCTTAGTAGTGGTAACATGGGAGTTTAAAGGTAGTATAATTTTTTAATGACTACTAACCAAATATGGTAATTTTGTTAACACTTTTGTTATCATTCTTTCTAATAAAAATCACTCAGATCATCTTAAAAATGCCTGAAACGGATTATTCTAGTAAAAGCTCGCCTTCAAATTGTTAGGGTAAACATATAAAACCTGCTGTAAAGAAACAAAATCTTGTTTGTTTCTTTTTTAAATTTAAATTTTGAAATGCTATATGAAATATAACACTTTATGTCATATCAATGAGCAATGAAGTTTGGATATAACTAATCATTTGTGCAGTTTTTGGCATTATTCTATATCATACCTGAAATCAACTATGCATTCGCTTGTAGACTGTACAAAATAAACCTTCGATATTCATTACACTTTATTCTGTGGAAAACGGTGTTTTTAACCCGTAAGGAAATTAGTGTCTTACGAGTCATTAAGATTGATACTTAATAGGGAATTAACAAGTGGTTCTTCTCTCCCTGTGCAATCTAACATTAGAATGTAATAATGACTAAATTCATTAATATAGGAAATCTTTTTCTTTATATTAGGTATTTATTGTTATTTTGTAGCATTTAAATGGAATGGATGTAGTAAAACAATAGCATAATATAAAACCATTGTTTGCTTTAAAGGTAAAGTTGTACGAGAGAATAGTTCGCGTTTTCTTTGTACAGATTTGACTTGTTTCCTCTACTATAACCGCTAGACTAATACTCGTATTCAACTGTTGGTTTTCTTCTTTCTTTTGAGAGTATAACTCCAAGTTCTATAGATTTGAGAGCTCTGATTATAAAGAATTCTATTTTTATTGTTTACTTTTGTTTTTGTTAATATTTACCACTAATATTTTATAGACTTTACAAATTACATATTTTATTTTTAACAGCAGTAATTTTGTAATAAATTTAAGTACAAAACTATGTTTGTACCTTCTGTACGTCTAAATCTATTTACCTTGTTAAAATTATCACAATTATTTTTATGTTGTTTCTAACATGGCGACCTATAGTATTTAATAATAAATGTAATAATTACAAAATCTTAAATAATTAATCTTAGACTAATAATTTTAGACGTACTGAAGGTATTAAACCCGTTTTTTACTCAAATTTATCAAACGATTTCTGCCAAGGTTTAACTTCAAATAAAAATGTATTTAAAAAAGACAAAACACATTTAAAAAATGTCGATCTGTTGTTTTAACACACTATAATCACTTTTAGCACATATATTTTGACTTATTTTAATCAAATCGACGTCAAAATTTTGACTCCAAACCTTTTTAGATCTTATTTTGACATAAATTAGCGAGAAAATAAAAGCCTAATTTTATCGAAGAACTAAGGTGAGCGTTAATGGAGTTCATCTTAATAAAAGAGGAAGACGTCTCTCCACAAAAATATATTTCTTTTTAGCAAAGCGCTTTCAACCTAACAAGAGGTCATCATCAGTGCTAGCCGTTGAATAAAGAAGAGGGTGATAGATGAGTCTTACAGATCAGATATCAAAGATAGACTCATCTATCTTCTCTCGTCTATCTTTGATATCTGATCTGTAAGACTCATCTATCACCCTCTTCTTTATTCAACGGCTAGCACTGATGATGACCTCTTGTTAGGTTGAAAGCGCTTTGCTAAAAAGAAATACATTTTTGTGGAGAGACTTCTTCCTCTTTTATCCTAATTTTATCCGTTTTAGAATCACAACCTTAAGACACGAGGTTTCATAGGAAATCTTCCTTGTAACGTCAGACCTAACCTTTTAGCGAATTTCCTTTGGAAATTCGGCTAATGGGATAGGCGTCATGGCGGAATTCGAACCTCGGACCACGACACAAATCCGTTTCAGAGGTCCCTAATGACGAAAAAATACATTTCGCGAGACTTTATATATATATATATATATATATATATATTATATATATATATATATATATATATATATATATGTATATATATATATATATATATATATATATATATATATATATATATGTATATAATATATATGTATTTCTAGACACTTTCTTGTAAACACTCTATCTTTCGAACTGATTAATATTTTTTAACCAAACTAGGTACAAAAATCAACCTTTGGGAGGACACGAACCCTATTGAAAACCAGGTTTTTGTGACGTCATAAACCCGGTTTGCTGAGTCAGCAAAATTTTCAAAAAATCGGCAAAATTCAGGGTTAATATTTTTCGCCGCGAAAAAGGTCAATATTTATGTTTTGTGAGATGGTGAATCGAATGAAACCGGTCCGAAGTCGATACGACCACTCTAAGTGACCAAAAAGTCGAAAAAACCATTGTAAATTACCAAAAACCATAATTTAGGTCGATAAAAAATAAATTTCGAGTAGGGTGTCGTTTTCTATGTATTTTTGCGCGCTAAATCGAATGAAACCGGTCCGAAGTCGATGCGACCACTCTAAGTTACCAAAAAGTCGAAAAAACCATAAAAATTACAGAAAACCAAAATTACGGTCGTTGAAAATTAAATTTCGAGTAGGGTGTCGTTTTCAATGTTTTTCGGGCTTCTGAGTTGAGTCAATACGACCACTCAAACTCAGGGTACCTGGGTTCACATCCTGGAAGGGTCGATAATTTTTTATCGTTTTTTTTTTTACTTAATATAAGTTTACAACTAGAAAATAATTCTGGCGCGGTGGTCCGCATGTCGGGCGAATTTCCTTTGGATGCGAGCACTCAAACCCAGAGTACCTGGGTTCAAATCCTAGTAGGGACAAAAATTTTTTATCGTTTTTTTTTTACTTAATATAAGTTTACAACTAGAAAATAATTCTGGCGCGGTGGTCCGCATGTCGGGCGAATTTCCTTTGGATGCGTGTTTCCGTGCTTTTTACATTATATAAGTTTACAACTACTAAATAAATAATTCCGGCGCGGTGCTCCGCTGTCGGGCGAATTTCATGTAGAAT
The DNA here is from genome assembly GCA_018340805.1 of Microvelia longipes. Lineage (NCBI taxonomy): Eukaryota > Metazoa > Arthropoda > Insecta > Hemiptera > Veliidae > Microvelia > Microvelia longipes. The sequence continues at coordinate 61,448,205 of JACMZG010000008.1, forward strand.
GCGTGTTTCCGTGCTAAAGAACCCATTTCTTGCTTATGCAAGAACCATGCCCATTGCGTGGTTCCGGTTCATACTTTAGAACCTAAGCAGTTACTCAATTGTCAAGCACTGCTCGTAACTCATTTTGTCTGTATTTTCCAAAGGAAATGCGCTAAAACCTTTTAAGATACCTTACTAAGCTTAAAGATAAGTAACTAATCTTTAAATTAGTGCAAATAATAGTGCGTACGTCTAATTTTAGAGGCATAGTTGTGTATAACCAACTGGATAATTATGCGCATTTCCTTTGGAAAATACAGACAAAATGAGTTACGAGCAGTGCTTGACAATTGAGTAACTGCTTAGGTTCTAAAGTATGAACCGGAACCACGCAATGGGCATGGTTCTTGCATAAGCAAGAAATGGGTTCTTTAGCATGGAAACACGCATTCTACATGAAATTCGCCCGACAGCGGAGCACCGCGCCGGAATTATTTATTTAGTAGTTGTAAACTTTATATAATGTAAAAAGCACGGAAACACGCATCCAAAGGAAATTCGCCCGACATGCGGACCACCGCGCCAGAATTATTTTCTAGTTGTAAACTTATATTAAGTAAAAAAAAAACGATAAAAAATTTTTGTCCCTACTAGGATTTGAACCCAGGTACTCTGGGTTTGAGTGCTCGCATCCAAAGGAAATTCGCCCGACATGCGGACCACCGCGCCAGAATTTTTTATACAAAAAAGTTAAACCACAAAAGGCTGAATTCGCAGACCTGTGGCATGTCCTATCCGATATCAGAACTATCTTCCTTTAGTACTTATAGCATAAGCTAACTACAAAGCAAGATTTCGGAGTATAGTAAACAAAACACCAGTTATGTTTAAACATAAAACATAATATTACAGGCTCGCACAAACCAGTCTGAGGGCAGCATGAGTACATTAACAGTAAAAATGTATCACAATTAGAAGTTATCTATTAAGTGTAACGGTAAAATATGTCGCAAATTACGTAGTGTACAGTAGTATACTTAGATACAAATACATTTATCATAGTGATATATGTATTTCTATCTAAGTATATTCCGCAATTTATTTGTCCAATTCACCTCATCTCTCAGACCAAGTGTACTTTGTTTGGTTCTAATTTTATCAATTAAACTCTTCAGCTCATCTGATTAATCTTCATAAAATTATCAAGAAACATTTGAGTTAACAAATCACCTACAAACCTAAGATTTTAAACACTATGCGTATGTTCTTTTGATGTTGTAGTGTGATTTTTCCATATGATATTTTGATACGACTGATATTTTTTATATGAGCCATCACGAGTTATAGAGTTTCGTGGTCAAAGATAATATAAACAAGGTATTCATAAATTTTAAAATCAATAAATATATCAATATTTATAAAATATAAATAAATTTATAAATTATTCTATGTTGTATCCTTTTTACTTTTCCTCATTTATATCGAAGAATGACAGAATATAGAAAAAGTAATATCGTTCTTCTAAATATCAGCACTAGTTCAATTTTCATCAATTGACATGTATAAGTTATCTAAAAATCACTTAATGAAGTTGAAATTCGGTGTGAATGGATTCTTTAAACTCAACAAGTGTAAAATTTTTCCACATCCACAGATTTTGTTGGATAACTAGGATCAAAGAGCATTGAGGAAGGTGAGTATGTGGATGGATGACGGCTGGAAATAAAATGGATTAATTATACTCACTATAATAAAAAGTAAATTATGTCCGAAGACTTACTAGAATATACATGATTATAAACTCTTTTCATATTCTAGAATGAGCGAAGCGAGTCCGATATTGTGATGATGCGTGTACCGAATTTGATGTGGAAAGTATAAGTTCCGAGATACCCAATTTTTATTTTTTGTATTATTCGTTCTTGGATTTGTTTTCCTTTTTCAAAATACCATAAATTTTGTATAAAATAGTCTATAATTCTAGTAAAATCTAAGAGGAAAATGCTGTAGTAATTTTCACGCTTTTCTCTCTTTCTTTTTTCTTGTGACGTTTTTTTTTTCTTTAGAGTCGTAAAAAAGAAGAATTGGAGGTTTTTCGTAGGAAATGTTGAAACTAGAAATGGGAAGTAACTTATCATGATTGAACTCGAGACATGACAGTTCAGTCTGCTCCACTATGTCGGATAAATGTTTCCCAATCTTCCTCAACCCATACATATCTTATATTAAAACTTTTACCCACCAGCTGGCGCAGTGCATCTAAATTTTCTTTAACCATGGGATTGACCCTAATTTATTGAAATATCGAAGCATAGAAGGGTTTACTTTTATCTCTTATATAAACTTGAAACACTGACGTTGATAGATTAATGTTGTAAACAATAATTCTTCTTCATTTATATGAAGTCAGTCTTAGATTAAAGTAATACTATAGTTATTGTTCTTTTTGTTTGGTTTTGAGATAATTAAATCTCCAGGTCTATAGACCGTTGAGGACATATTTTACTACGAAGTGCCAACTATAAGTTTGTTGACATACCTCTTGTTTCTGCCATAAATTTGGCCACAATTTTCCCCGAGAACTTTGTACGCTCCTTTATCTCTTAGATTTCAGAAAACTGTTGAAAATTAGACTTTGTTGAATGTAGAGACAAAGTGGATAAGTTTAAATAGTTTAACTTGTTAATTTTATAAAAGTAGCCTCCATAATTTTCACTTTATTGTTTCGCTTTTCATTCATATTAATCATATTTACAATGTTAATATTTATAATGTTTAGTTTCACATTTGTGGGTTATTAGAAATTATAGCTTCAATGTATTTCAGTGATATATATATATATATATATATATATATATATTATATATATATATATATATATATAATAATATATATGTGTGTATATATATATATATATATATATATATATATATATATATAATATATATATATATATATATATATATATATATATATATATATATATATATATATAATATATATATAATAATATATATATATATATATTATATATATATATATATAAACAATTTTTTACAAAAAAATATAAACAGTGATGCTAGCCTTATAATAAGGTTTGCTATGAACACAGCGTACTTATCGATCTAAATGACAATTTTTTGAAGTAATAGAACAATATTTAAATAAACTTTAATTTTCCAAAAGTATAGATTTTGTCAATAAAAAAGTCTGAAAATTAATTTAAATATGAATAGGTACAAAAAACATAAATGTCATATTTCTGCTTGGAGTAAATATGGTGATTAATAATACCTAACAAGTTGAGTATAATGCTCTTATAATGCTCTCGTATAATAGTCGTAGAGAATTTTAATCGAACTCGATCTCTGCTAAAAATTCCGTAGTTTTGGCTGGTATTGTTCCTCAAGCTCCGAACCACAAACCATGCACTTCGTAATTTCTTTCTCCATGAGAGGAGCCAAACTTTTCTTTATAATATTCAATACATTTTTCATGAGTGGCTTTTCTCATTAAGAACCTTGTTGGCTTGGCCTTGGTCATTGGTTTCATATCGAATGGTGGGTTCTATAATAAGGTCAGAACTGTTTTTTGGGTGGAAATCTATGATGTCAGAGTATTTAGAAGAACCATCTGAATCAATAGCATAGACCTCGTCGTAACAAACATATTTATTATCTTCAAGCACTGCTGAGATCTTATTTTTCACGTTGTGGTGGCGTCTACTCACAAAGAAGCATGTTAAGTGGGCATTTCCAAGCTAATGTGCTAGATTTCGTTTTCTCGAAATCCAGTCCGCATTTGGGTCCCCACATTTCATGATGACTGGTAGCCAAGCAAAGCTCTCAATGGAGCATAGTTGACGTTCAATGTTATTGCGTTCGTCCATTTAGATCCCGTTAGTACTCCACGATCATGAATATATCTATTACAGCTATAGGGTAGTCCTTAAAAATAAATATTAAATTAAATAAATAAATAAATAAATACCCGTTTTAGGGCCTTTCGGCCCATCAGGGTATTCACCCTGTGGGAACCACCTCAGGTGGGTTGCATCTACTACACTCTAAGAATTAATTAAAGTTGGTGAAAGCATTTTAATACAAATACTATTCATAAAATCTTAGAGCATAGCCCGGGCTGCGAACCCCGGACCTCCGGTGCTGAAATCGAACGCCTTTACGATCACGGCCACGGAGGCAGAGTAAATTAAATAATTGATAAAAATGGAAATAAAAAAAATAATAGTAACTAAAATAATTTGTTCTCTTTATACGTCAAATGGTTGTGATTATTGATGATATTTTGAGTCTAGCAGATGGAGGCAGGACGAGAGAGAGTAGAATAGTAGAATAGTCTAAAGAGAGTGGAAATAGTCTTCTACAGGTGAGGTGAAAACAATCAATACCTCTACTACAACTTGCTGGGTACACAGGTGGCAAATCTTGCTAGTACTACTGTACTACCCTAACTTATTCCAACTTAGTCTTTTCAGCATGTTTAATTCATACTTGTATAAAGTTATGGTCTACGTTTTAAAAAATTACGATCCTTCCTATTCCCAATTAGAATCAGTTTTTAAGGTCAAACAAAGGAAACTGTTAGTATTATATTGGAAAATATTTGTATGCAGTTAAATGTTAACTCATAAAAGTTTTTAGCTCCAAGCCATTTTTACGTCAAGTAAAAATTATAATCTAGACTAAAAATGACAGTGTTACCTTATCTTTGATTTTCAACACCTCAGATTGAGTTAATTTATTGTGACAAAATGTTTACTGAGTCATTATTGTGGATTAATGATTCCATAAACATTTTATTAGCAATAGGGTTTTAGACATTTGTGACTTTTTTATTAAGTTCCAAAAAACAGTTTGAAACTTATGTCCCATAAAACACACACACACAGATAAATAAATAAATAATATAATAATTATATATATATATATATAATATAATATATATATATATATATATATATATATATATATATATATATGTATGTATGTATGTATGTATATTACTGGAGAGACCCAAAGTCCCCCCTCTCCTTCTTTTAAATTTTGAACTTTTAAAGTTACAATTATTTAAATACTTTTTTGTGTTAAGGGAACTGTGTCGTATCGGCTCCGGACGAGTATTATTCGATTCAGCGCGCCAAAAACATTGGAAACGACGCCTTACTCGAAATTTACTTTTTATCCATCGTAATTTTTCCCTAAACCAAAAAGAAGGTATTTTTACTCTTGGCAAATTATTTCTAATGTTAAGCATAAATTTAGAGTATATTGTTCAATTTTTACACTGTAGGCATTATTCTTACCGAAATAGGGGCCATAGACAAAAAAAATGAAAAAGGAAAATCGCTAGTATTCTTCGCAAGAACCAAAAAAGCCCAATAAAAAAGTATACCTTCCTATTTACATTTTCCTATTTTTTCGCAGAATCCGGTATTGTATGCAACACCCAAAGTTAACACACCACCAGATCGAAGTTCCCTTACACATAAATACCTTGTTTTATTAATTTATGTGTATGTTTCATTAACGGTTCAAAATGTAAGAAGTGGAGGTAAGACTTTTGTTCCACTCTGTATATAAACTTCAACAATATATATTTCCACATAAGCTTATTTGTAATTTGGAAATTCGCATTAAAACTTTTACTTTCTCAATAGTGCTTTTTTGGTACTTATTGGAGACAGTAATGAAAAAATCTACTCAATGTACCAAACATATTTTTGGTAAAAGCTGATAAAAAAGTATTTTCCCTTATAAGGTAGTAGGTTATTCTAAGTTGTGGAAGAATGCGTCAGTCATTAATTAAACCCAACTCTACAGAGGTCTCTTAATCCTCAGGGTCTAAGCTTTGCTATCACGAGGAATCTGTTCTCTCGGTTTTACCTTAAGTTTTAACTAAAGTATTATCTTACATTTTACCTTAATTATTTTAAATGTTTCTCTTTAAAATTTAGAGATGTTATTTTTGTTTTTGTGGTTGGTTTAAACTTAACAGTGATGTTTTTAAAACTTTTTTCTTTTCCTCACCTACAACACGGCGTAAATAGGAAAAGTACTGCGTTCGTTTTAATAATACAAAGCCGTTTCAGTCAGTCCAAGAGCCAGAAGCAAACAACTTGACTGTCAAGCCCCAAAAAGTTCAAACCCCTATATTGACTTATTTTGGTTCCCTGATAAAAGATCAGGTTTCTGCAAGTTAAGATCAGAAAATCTTTTCCCCTAGGCCCTTTTAAATTCTGGAAAATGGCCAGATAAAATTGGTCTTATCAAACAAGTTAAAGGGTTATTTTAAGTTTATAAATTTGTGACTTATCGATGTTTTCAAAATTATTTTAATAGAACTTATAACATATAAATGTTCAATTATTACCGTAAAATACGACTAAAAAAACACTAAAATAGTTAATAGAGATGCTTTTAGTACTTCTCTCCTTTAAACATGGCTCTCTTTAAGATGTCTACCTATTACTTCAATATAAGTAATCTTTTTACTCTCATTTTTCACCTTATCTTTTTCTCATAATTAATTTATCAGATTTTGTAGGTTTTGGTAAACATTTACTTTATCTTATGTCTTATTAATTGTAAATATATTTATTTTTAGGTTTGAAATAGCTTTATAGCCGAAACGTCATATTAATCATTGTATTTTTATTACCACCCTGTAGGACACAACCTTCTCTTAAATAATTTACACCCTAAATCACACAAAAACCTTAAAATTGCACTTTTTCCGTGTTTAAGATAATGGCAGGCTTATAAATCAAGCGTATTCTATCAAACTAAAGGTAATATAGAGCTGTTCTATAAAAAGTGAGTAGCACACTTCTCACACATGATTAATGTTTGACATATAAATGCTAAATGTAAGTAAAACATAAATTTCGCAAAATACTTATTTTACGGGTTAGGACAGCTTAAAGCCGCTGAAACTTACACCGCCTTAACCGGAATTATTTGCCCCGGCTGGAGTAGGAAATACTGTTTAGCTGGGTAAATAAAAGACTCTATAATCTTTCTGAACCCCTCAATAATAGCTCAGAGCTCTCATTGATTAGTTTGTCTGAGTTAATTTGAAAAAAAATAATTGATTATTAATCAAAAATATAAACACTTTAATTAAGATTGATAAAAGCTACAAAGGATTGATAACTGCTTATTTAACTACAGTAAATGTCTCTACTAAACTAAACTATTCGTGTTTAGTGACAATTAACGGTAAGCTAGTGATTATACCTCAAATAAATACATTTTGTAATTGTAATTTAAAATATAACGTAAGCTTATTTTTTATTTATTGTTGTAAAATATTTATAATTATTTATAATTATAATTTATTATATTTAAAATAAATTATATTTGTCTTACCTCTGGATAAGACATGTTTACGTGTCTGTTGGACCTTAAATTATCCACAAACAATAAAAAAAACTAATCATTTAAAAGTTATCTTTAAAATCTAATCTACTAAAATGATTTATTTCAAATAGCTGATTACCTTTTTCTACGAAATATTTATTAGAGAATGAATAAAACATAGGACAATGACTGATATATCTCTTTGTTGAACACTACAATAACGAGCTGAAAATATTGTCCTAGTCTTTCGATAGTGGCCTCTGTTTTCAGTAAGTCCACTCCTGTGAGATTGATTTACCAATATTTATTATATTATCAAATTTGGTATTGTTATTTACTTTTAAAAACTATTTTAAAAAAAGAAGTTTGATACCAATATTGCAAAATGGCAGTGATTTTTTGACGCGGTATTATTATTTGAGAAACATAATTATTTTTTGTGCAAAGTACCGAGTATTTCTACAGTAATATGGTAATTACGAGGATGAAGTCGAACAATGGCTCAGGATGGGTCTTTGATTAATTGGCCGGGCCTCTCGTCTTAATTCTAAGGATAATTGTTGCAATCCCAAAGTAAAATCTTTGTTGACTCTAACCACAGTCCTTACATCAGTTAAGTAAGTGTATGGTGAATAGTTTCCAAGCAATAAAGAAATACAATTTTATCTGCGTGCTAAAACAAATAAAAAAAATAGAGAGAAAAATTTAATTCCGAAATACGGAACTTTTCCTCATCACATTAGATTCGCTACCCTCATCTTCCCTACTTCGGACTAAATTATATCATTAAAAATTATACTGCAACACGTCTTCGGACTCGCTTCGCTCGGCCTTAGATATTAAATACATCTGTTTAATTCTTAGCAGTCATCCATACAGCACTGACCTCGCTCAATGATGCTTAACTTGACCTTGATCCAACAAAAATCATGAATATAACTTGTAATATTGAAACGAAACTTAGTGTACTTGTTTATTACGTAAAAGGTATACACTTGCACTAAATTACAACTAAATTAGATTATTTTTCATTTTTTTAAAAACGTTCATCTGTCATTTGATAAAATTCAAGTAATGCTGAAAATGTTATGAAATTTAGCCCATATGTGTAGTGTTATGCATAGCTACATAAGTGCCAGATCTCTAACCGATCGTATATTTTTACGCGATGTATGATTTTTAAAAATTTTTGCTGGGTCATTAATTAGGGTTAATAACGTCATAAAAAATATTTTCCGGATAGCAAAACTTGTCCAAATTTACCAATTAACAATTTTCAACTTTATAGCATAAATACACTGGGAGCTATCCGATGATAACAGACACACACATATAGACAGACTACGTTATGAAAATCACTCAGGAGGCCTAAAAATCACCTGAAACGGATAATTCAGATTTTTTTTTCCAAACTCAATACTTTTCTATATTCCTACGGTATAAATGAGAAAAAGTAATATATACTTAGCTAAACTAGACTGTGTAAATTATATAAGTAATATATGTTAAGAAAGGATATAATGGACACAAGTAAAGTATGATAGACAAAATATTTATTTTTGGCCCAACTTAATGCTGCTGATTCGCAGCTACAACCCTGGGGTAGGCAGCTCGGTGGTCAGGTCGTCTTAAACTCATAATTGAAACGACAAATTTTATCGTGAGAAATGATAAATCACGGACGTGGTGAAAGTTTAATATCCCAAATCGTCGTGTAAACAATGGCGGTGATAGTCTCGTAAAGCCGACAAAATTTCCTCACTCAGAAATTTTCTTTACTCGTCACACGCCACAAAGCTTTGTGGCAAGCCAATCAAACTCTACCTTTACTGTATTTACGATAAATACACAATATAAATTATATATATAATATATATATAATATATATATATATTATATAAATATATATATTATATATATATTATATATATAATATATATATATATATATATAATATATATATATACTTTGTGTGTGGTGTGTACTTAGATATAATAAAAAAAAACCAGCAGTGTCCTTATAGTCTAAGAGAGTGGGCAAAAAGTATCTTTAAGAAGTTTTTGCTAGATGACGGTTGTTCTAATATCGCCTCCTCTGCTATTTTCTATTATTATAATAATGGATAGATATTATAGGCCAATCTCACGTATATTTTGTGTTTATGATTTACTTCTTACATATGCTTTTTAAATTTAATCTAATCGCCTTTGTATGTTTTGATCGCAGGTAAATAATTGCAGCTTGTAGATAATCTAATTATGGGGATAAAGCGACGCATAGAATGTGATGATGGAACTTAAACTTTTATTTAATTTGATTTAAGATTTAAAAGTGAGTATAGTCCACCTTAATAAATTTTACAAGGCTATACTAAAGGATCTTAAACAACGAGTATAAGGTGTTAGATAAAGTAACTGACCCCACTAACGTTCAAGAATTAGAGGTATTGAGGCAAACCAAGTTTGCCAATGTTTGTGAAACATTGGCAAACTTGGGCAATGTTTTGGCAACATTAGGTTCAATGTTTGTGAAAACTACTTAGTAGAATGCGTGTAAAACATTTCAGATTTGTGGTTTTTTAGAAATGTTGTAGGGTCTTTTTTTTTTGGTTAATTCACAAATCAACATTAGGGTTCAGGACATCTAGAACGTCTAGAACACAAAAATCTCTTGCATACATAAATACACATGTATATATATATGATATATAATATATATATATATATATATATATATATATATATATATATATATATATAATACAAAATATGAAAAGGAAGTACTTAGCGTACGTAAATAATAATATTAAAATAATAATAACTTACAGGAGGTGAAAAACGAGGTGTAGGAGTTTAGAAATTTTCGACGAGTTGTCTTCTTCAGCTAGATTAGCGGGAGTTCCCAGGCGACTCCGCCTGAGTCGCGTATTATTATTATTATAAGTTATTATTATATTTTTCTATTATATATATATATTATATATATATATAATATATATATATATATATATGTGTGTGTGTGTGTGTGGTGTGTTTATGTATGTATGCATATATGTACGAGATTACTGTGTGTGTACGAACCCTATTGTTTATAAAATATTTGTGACGTCATTAACCCACAATAATGATCCCCTAAACCTTTTAATAAATCACAAATGTTTAAAAAGTGTTTAGATTAGGCTGACATTTTTGAAACTTTTACACTATGTATGGCTAGTATATATACGAAGTAACATTTTACTATCGGTATTAGTTCGGGTTCTATTGATTGACATAAAATAATGTAAACAAATCACGTTTTTTAACTAATACATTTGAAAATTTACTTATATCGTGGCAGTATACCACTTATATTTTCTATTGTATCATTTTAAAATATCATAGTTAGAATTTATTAATCAAGTCTTGTTAAAGTGCAATCAAAGTGATTGTCTTTCCTACCATACTTCTCAAGCCAATGCAGTTGCATTACCTCTAATCCTTCTAGCAATAATTATTGTTATCACACAATATAAAATGTCGAAAAAAAAGGAATATAATTATAAACATTTATGAACCTGTATTTTTACTTTCTATTTCTATGTCCTAATGTTTGTCTAATCAAGTGACATAAAATCTAATAATGGAGTGTATTATTAATAGATATAGTTAATATAGCACATAACAAAGAGAAAATATAATCTTTTATCGTTTCTATTTAAATATTATAATTATGAGATTAGATTAAGCATCAAGCGTAGGAGTTAAACGGTCTATTTGTATTTTGAAACGAGTTCCTGATTTACAGTTCGCATTTTATATCACGACAGACTTTCTTTTCAGAGAAATGTAGAAGTGAAATTGAAAACTCAATTGATCAATAGGCAAACGAGGCCAGATTAAAACTTTTTTTAGGATCAGATTAATTTCTGATTGGTAGCTGTGGTCGCTCTGGGAGAAATAAATCGTAATAACAAAAAGTATTCCAAAAAATACAAAATGAGGGATTAATCTTTTTTATCTTTGTCGTTTTTCTTTTGACCAATCTATTTTTCTTTTTTACAATGAATTATTTTAAATTATTATCGTAAAATATTACATTATTTTTATTGCAAATTCTTTGAGGAAATTTCGCTAATAAGTTAAGTCGGATTAAAATAGCATATTAAATAGAAATATGGAGCAGCTATTTACAAACATTCTATTCTCTGATTAGAAAAGAAGCCTACTATTTTTTTTAATTTTACTTTTCCTCGTTTATACCGTTAGGTATATAAGAAAAGTATTGTGTTCGCAATAAAAACGAAACTGGGATGTCACCTGAATTAAACGTTTCAGGAGTTCTTAAGGCCCCGTGAGTGGTTTTCACAACATTGTCTGAGTGTATGTATGTCTGTTATCAACGTAACCCACTTGTATTATATGCTAGAGGATGAAACTTTGTACAAAAATGAATCTATAGGTGTAATTGTGCTATCCGCAAAATATTTTGTATGACGTCATTAACTTGGAATAATGACTCAAAATTTCGAAAATGATTAAACGCGGAAAATGTTGTGATCAATTTGAGATTTGTCACGAATATACCAGACTAACATATGTGCCAAATTTCATATTTTTATCAGCATTAGTTCAATTTTTATCAAATGACTTGTGTACGTTTTTCAAAAAAATGTAAAAAATCAGAAAATAATCCAAGTAAGTTAACTTCTGTAGAAGTGTAACCTTGTACGGATTTATAAAGATAAACTAAGTACAGATAAATAAGGTATACTAAGTTTCGTTTCAATGCGACTAGTATATCATATGGATAAAAAAGATAAGAAGCATCGAGCGTGTCCAGTAACTGGTGGGAATGAAATGGATGTATTAACTATCTGAAAACGAGCGAAGTAAATCCGACGAGAAGTTGCAGTATAAGTTAAACGACTTGTGTATTCTGATGACGAGCGAAGCGAGTCCGAAGTAGAGAGGATGAGCTTAGCGAATCCGAAGTGATAAAGAAAAGTTCCGAAGTACCTTGTTCCCGATTTTTGTATTTTTATATATTAAACGAAAATAAAGGAGTGAAATTTATTTATGTATAAGAGCCTACGTCTTCCGGACAGGCTTCAAACCCCTACCCCTTCACCGTCCCTATATTTTTCCTTCACCGGGCACTGACAATTTTTGTTTAAGTACGGAACTCACCGTGTGAGTAAACGTCTTTGCATTGCTCGAGTGATGTTACAACTCTCGCTTCGCTCGGACTGCAGATCCACACTCGCATCTAAAGTTTCGTTTTTCTCACTCGTCGCGGAATGTAATTTTTAAAGGGGGTTTTAGTACGTATATTCCTTCAATAAATTTGCAGACACAGATTTTACGATATAATGAGTCTGGTTGTTAAAAATCCAGGTTAACTACTTACTATCCTCATACTAAGTCTGGGAACAGAAACACATTCCTGACATTCCACTCATTGTCATGAGATACATTATAGTTGTAAAAAGATGCTCCTCGTTAGTCTAGACTTTGAACCAGTTTTAATAAAGTCAAACTTCTTTATCTTTACTAGAATCTAATAATCTCTCATATTCTCTACCTCATACTAATCTATATTAACGTGTGAAATCTCTCGAACTAATTTCCCCGTTATCATTGTAATTAATATTTCACAAAGCAGATGAAAATGGCATGGTATTTGTAAAAATATGAAACTTATTTAATCAAAAAATGGGTACGGGGTACTTTGGAACTTTTCCTCGTCACATCGGACTCGCTACGCTCATCTTCCCTGCTTCGAACTCGCTTTGCTCATCCTCAGATAGTAAATATATTCGTTTCATTCTTAGCGGTCACTCATCCAGACACTGGCCACACCCGATGCTGCTTAACTTTTATGACCCAACTAAAATCATAGATAAACTTGTCATATTTAAAGAAAACTTGCTGTTCTTATTTTTTACGTAATTGTATACACTTGTACTGAATTTTAACTCAATTTGATTATTTTCAGATTTTTGCAATTTTTCAAAAACCGTTTACAAGTGATTAGATAAAACAATAACTAATGATAATGCTGATAATGAGATGAAACTTGGCACATATGTTAGTCTCATACTTGATTATATAGGTGCCAAATCTCAACTCGATCGCATCTTTATATCGAGTATTATGATTTTTCAAAATGTTTACTAACTCATTATTGCGGGTTAACGACGTAATAAAAAAATATTTTCAAAATAGCACAACTTCAATAGTATATAGTATATAGATTTTTGTACACATTTTAACTCTCTAACATAAATACACTAGAAGCTACGTTGATAACAGACTCGTACACACATACAGACTCCTTTGTAAAAACCACTTAGGAGGTCTTAAAAATACCTGAAATGGATAATTCCAGTGACATCCCGCTTTCGAATTATTTTGCAAACATAATACTTTTCCTATATACCTACAGAATAAATGAATAAAAGTAAAACTATTGTTAACGCACTCACACACACACACCAGGTGTGGAACAGGGACCTTTGAAACGTTTATTAGTCATGGTTCAAGGTTCGACTCCCGCCATGACACCTATCACATCAACGAATGTTTACAAAGAAAATTCGCTAAAACTATACTGTGAAAATTTACCTCCGTTAATATTATTTTATTTACAATTAACAAACACGAAGTTTGTTCTTAAAATATCAAACATAAGCATATTCAGTTCAAACTTTGAAAGAGAGCAGACATGTTAAATATTTAAATAATATTCAAAGAGTCGTTTTCACTTATTTTGTAACATAATTTATGCCTTTAAATACTTTATCAGGCTTGTTGTAAAGTTTCCGAGTATAATACCTGCGAGATATGTAACGCTAAGACAATCTTAATTATTCCACAAATTGTAATATGTCTAAAATTTAAAGTTTTGGATTTGGAAATGAAAATATGTGTTGTATTTATTATATTCTTCCTGCATGTATTTGATTGAATTTAATATACACGTTCATACATTTAAACAAACAGTATTTTAATATTCACACACCATTCACAGACACAAGAAAAAAAAAATTCCGACACAGAATATCTCGTTCCTTTACCTCACAATTTCGGATTCGCTTCGCTCGTCCTCAGAATGTCATGACTATCCAAAGCTTGAGGTGTTATTACTTCGGTTTCGCTTCACTCGATTTCAGAATCTTTAGGTAACCAAACATATTGGGTGTTACAGCTTAAGGTTAATTAAAGCTTTGGAAAGCAATACAGGAGATTGGTGCATCAAACATTGTTAATACTTTCATACTGTTTCACAAATAAATTTATGAAGCAGCCTATATCTTACTTTTCCTTATTTATACCCTAGGTATATAGGAAAATTGTGTGTTTGCAAAAAAAACCTAAAACCAGGATTTCAATTGAATTATTTGTTTCAAGTGTTTTCAAGACCTCCTTGGTGGTTTTCACAAATATGTCTCTGTGTGTAAGTATGTGTGTATGTCTGTTATCATTGTATCTACAATGATTTTTAAAAGATTTGAAATAACAAAATAGTCAAATTTAGTTGAAATTAGGTACAATAAATTTAATTTTAACCCTTTAGCAAGTATATATATGAATTTTTCGGATCATAAAAGTTAAACAGCATCAAGCGAGCTTTGTGCCTGGATGGGTTATCGCTGAGAATAAAAACGTATGTACTAAATGTCGAGCAAAGCGAGAACGAAGGCGTGCTGCTGTACATTTGCGGTGATTCTTACATTTTAAGTACGAGCGAAACGAGTCCTAAGTTGGGAGGATGAACTTATCCAATCCCATGAAATAAAGAAAAGTTCCGAAGTACTTTTTAGCCCCTTTTTTAAGCTCTTATTTAAATTAATAATAGCTTTATTATTTAAAATAATAATAATTATTTTAGGTTTTTCATAAGAAGATTAGCAATATATTTTATTGTTATATAATATTTTTGGTGGTTAAATTTTTTGGCGGTGAAAAAACGTTTACATATAATTTTAAATGTATAGTTATTTAAATGTATTAATAAATTTAAATATATTTAAAATATATTTTTTACTAATAACTTAAGAGCTTAAAGTTAAATAGCTATGGAATTTTCACTACTAATTCATTTTGTGTTTGGTTGTCTGACGATATTTCGTAAGTCATTAACAGTATAAGAAACTTAAAAGTGTTATTGGCACTCCAAAGTTTAGTTTCAAAATATATAATCAATATAATATAATCAATATATATTCAAAATTTTTTCAAAATGGCGACCAATATTAATTTGAAATTTTGTGGATCATTTCAGCAATTATAAGTATACATTTTTCAAATTTCTGCTCAATCAATCAAAATTTCGTTTTTTTAATCTTCAAAATTTTAAAATCTTTGATAACTCACCATTAGAAGTATAAGAGTTTTGATGAAATAATTTCCCCCGGAAAAAATGCTTGACTTAGACACACAGTCATACAAACACACACACACACACAGATATACAGTATGATAACAACCACCCAGAACGTCTGAAGCGGATAATTATGATGACACCTATAAGTTTCGAATTTTTAGGATGAAGACGTATACTTTTTCTTTATCTATGATTGTAGGTGAGGAAATGGAAAAACATACAAAAAAGAAAGTCAGTTGGGTTTAAGCTTAACATTTTTTATTCTATCTAGTTTTTTAGAGCTATAAAAAGGCAGTATATCTATGATATGCAGCATTTTCACCTTACATATTTAATTTATAAAGGACTGTCAAACCGTTATTGCATTTTTAAACCTCTATTTTATCTATTCTTTTTGTGATCCTGGTTGTCGCTGTTTACCCTGATGTAAAATAAAGTGTTTCCCTCTGCACATAAAGATATGTCATGACTCCAATATTAATAATTATATTTTTATTTTTGATTAATATAGTTTTTTTCGGAAAATATTGCTATGATATCCCTTTAAACAATTTTTTTTAATTCCAAAAGGTCTTTTGCAATTGAAAAAAAAGTTTTGCAAAGTCGAATGATTTCTGTTCGTAAAAATTAAAATAATTGATTACCTGGGTTCGAATACGGGGGGGGGGACAATATTTTTTATATTTTTTTATACTATATAAGTTTATAACTACAAAAGGAATCAAACCCGGGTACTCTGTTTTTGAGTGCTTGTATCGACTCTGCACCACTCTCTTTTAACTCACAGGCCCAAAAAACATCGAAAACGACTCCCCGCTTGAACAATGTGGTTTACCAGCCGTATTTTAGGTTTTCTGGTAATTGACTACTGTTTTTTTTTCGACTTTTTGGTCACTTAGGGTGGTGATATCAAATTTATTCATAAAAAAATATTTTATACCACTAACTATGTTTTACTAGCTAAGAAACCACTAGGTAAACCCTATTGTCAATAGAAATCAGTCAATTTTTGTGAAATCGTTCAAATGAAAAACTGCTAATTTTAAAAACGCTGTAGAGTACCTTAAAACCAAAATAAACAACATGTAACAAATTGAGCGTATAACTGCTATGTATAGAGGTCATTTTAAGCCCAATTTGAACTTTGGGTGTCTCGGGAACTTTGATTTCGACGGAAAAGGTGATTTTTGAAAATGAAGGAGGCAATAGAAAATATTAATACTATAGGCGTTTTGGACTACCTATTGGTAGTCCACTTAACATGGATTGACCCAGCCGCCATTTTTGTTGGAATATGACTAAAAACTATACAGTTCAGACGGGTAGTAATTTTACATTTATACCATACTTAATCAAAATCAGTCTATTTATACGACTGTTATCGCAACTCGGCGTCACGTACCAAACATAAGCGCCGTCACAATCGTTTGAAATATAAGAACTCCCTCATGTTCGTTCAAATATAGACGGTTTATTACAGTTATTCTACGACCTATCAGATTCTATTAGAGCAAGTCTCAGCGATAGAAGTTTTTTCATTTAGAGAGCTATTCAAGACCATTACTTGAGATTGAGTGAAGTTTGCTTAGTGCTTAAACTTCCTGTTAAATTAATAGACATATTCCTATCATGTAGAAAGGTTAAACAAGGAAGGAAATTTAGGCACTTCCTACTAGACCTTTATAGTTAATAGTCTTTCTAAATATCCTTAATTCTATCTCTTCTTCCTTTTTTTACCCTATTAGCATCCAGCGTTCACTTTCGTCTATACTTGTCAGGGCAAATAATAAAAATTAATACTATTTAAGTTAGTATTTAAGTAATGTATAAAAGATTTTATTCATTTTTTAATGTAGTATCTTTTTACTATTCTCATATATACCGTAGATGAGAAAAGTATTATGTTTGCAAAAAAGTCCGAAACTGGGATTTCACCTAAATTATTAGGTTGTCTGAATGTGTGTGTGTATGTGTGTGAGTGTTGTGTGTCTTATCACTGTAGCTCCTAGTTTATTTATACATAAAGATAACATTTTGTGCAAAAATCAGTGTATTGAGGGCTCCTATTTTCTGAACCTGTGATTTAAATAAGAGTGGTCCGGAGTCGATACGAGCACACTCATTCAACTCACCTGGGTTCGAATCCTAGTAGGGACAATTATTTTTTAATTTTTTTTTTAAATTATATAAGTTTATAACTACAAAATAATTCTGGTGCGGTGTTCCGCATGTCGGGCGAGTTTCATTTGGAGTTTGTGTTTTCGTGGTTAACGAAACATACAGAAAAAGTGCATTTTTTTAATTTATTTGTTTATCAACGAGTGCTTGATAATTGAGTAACTGCTCAAGTTGTAAAGCATAAACCGGATGTTTAAGCAAGAAATGGATTGTTATGCACGGAAAAACGCATTCCAAAGGAAATTTGCCCGACATGCGGAACACTGCACCAGGATTTTTTGAATGTCGTCTATGATTTAATGTAAAAAAAATAGTCTAAAATTAGACTTTAATTAAACACCTTCTAAAGTTGTTCTAAAGTATTAGTTGTTCTAAGTTGTTCTAAAGTTCTTCTATTCTAAAGTACTCGTTTGAAATTTTCTCAATGAATTGTAATGCTCAACTTTAACTCAGTGATGGCTAGAACAATCGCAAAGCTATTATCGTCATTATTATTATTTTCTTTTAATTCTTAGTCTATGCTAATTTTAAAGAGTAAGGGATGGGTTTTTCACCCTTCTGATTAAAGAGCTAATTTTGGTCTCACAATAGTTCTGTCGAGTCATGTTGCTATAACATTAAATTGTTATTATTATTATATTATAATCTTGCTTTTCATCTTACAGGTCTTATTATTAATTTTAATAGATTATTACAATCTAGTCATGTACATTTTTTAATGAACTAAAACTTACGAATTTTCAATTCGAAACTGGTAAATTCAGAATTTACATTACACATTATAAATTACATTTTCTTGATAGTAATTATCATCAAGGAATTTGTTGATTCTTATATAATCTGCTATAAAATTATATTTTATCGTGTTTCCTTCTAATTTACATTTAAAATAAATTGTAATAATTTATACTATAGAAAAAGTCAAAATATTAAACATCATCATGGTACGAGAGCCTTGAGCTATGCGTTTTTCTTATAAGATATTACTAAAACATTCACTTTTAGTCCATAAATACTAAAATTAATTATTTATTAAATTAATTAAATTTATTATTTTCACAACAAACTGTCTTCTAAAGTAATAACTATTGTGCAATTATTGTTTTATTTATTTATAATTTACTATAAAAATAAAAAAAACAATGTAACATGCAACCTTCTCCTATAATTGTGATCATTAATATAATTGATTCTTTAAATTACTTAGGTCGTCAAATCCAACAATAAAAATTATAATTATGAAATTATGTGTAATTCTTCAGATTTTAGTGTATTTTTTAATTATATTGATTTTATTGAATTTTTATATCGATTTATTTATTATTAAAAAACTTTATAAATGTTTTAAGTTGATTTCTTTAGATAAGCGTTCGTATTTTTGCATTTTGGAGAATTTTCTTATCTAAAACAAAGGTAGTATTCTTCAGGATGACTTTTACTAAATATTTAACAATTTAACTAACCATATTAAATGCGCATATTTAATTTAAATTATTTCGTATTAAACCTTACAGTTCTGTAATTCAAAATCATGGGTTTGGCATGTGAAAATTACAATTACTTCATAATGACTAGCAACCAGGTATGAATTGATCACAGTATCACATACATATTATATTTCATTAAGTTTTTATCTGAGTCACAATTTTTTTATCTATTTAAAATTAAGAATAATATATGTATATATATATAAATATATAATATATATATTATATATATTTATATATATATATATATATATATATATATATATATATATATATATATATATATATATATATATATATAATATATATATATATATATATATATATATATATTAAATAAAAAAAAACCATACTAGGAGCAAAGAAAAGCTTATTCTTATTGACAATGGAAGCTATCTTTAAGAAAGTATATTTCGATTAAAAATTTATGGAATTATTTATACGCACTGGCACATACTTGAAGTTGATGCTTAGTTATGAAAACAACTAAGTATATTAACAATTTCTGAACAACCCAGTGTTTAATTTGTTGGTTGAGTGGTTAACTGATACCCGTGGCATATAAAATATTCTAAGCTTAACTCTAATTTAAAGGGAGCTCATTAATTGAAGTTGATAATGTTTTAATATTACTTTTCTATGATGATCTAATTCTGTTATGTCGTTTACCAATAGACCTAAAGAATATACTAAATTTGCTGTTTGAGTAGGGCAATAAATATGGACTCAAAATCGGTACTTTTCCAAATTAGGTGTCCCCTATTTTAAAGGCAAAAAAAATAAAAAATGGGACCAATGGGAACTAGGGGTTCCCTAATAGGAGGGGAAAATATTCTACAAAATGGATGCATATAACTGTTCCATAAGTCCCCATTTAGAGGTTAAATATATTTATGTATAAAAACAAGGAAATATACATTTTAATTAATTAATACTAACAAGTTCAGTCCATTTCACCAGCTTCCAGCTCTTCATTCCGTAGATGGAATAGGAGATCCTCTTTGAAATTGACGCCAAAGTTTTGAATGACGTGGAGCAGCGGGTAGCATCTCCTAGCTACTGGTTTGATGAAATCTCTGTTCATTAACCTGAAAAGTCAAAAACAAAAATTTATAATAAAATAATATCATAAATTGTAATATCTTTAAAAGGATGAAATGTATTATAATTATTATAATACATTCTAATTATTTGATATATTTAGTTTATTATGATATATTCAAGATGCAGGAAAACGCCAAGTTCCATAAAAAGCATTTATCTTAGTACTAAACAATTTTTAACGAATGTCAAAAAAACAGTATACAAATATTTATAAATAGGCAAAACTTAAATTATAATCCAAATATTCCAGATTTAATAGATTAGGAAAACTACTAAAAATAAACTAATTATATTTAGTATATAATTAACAAAAGAGAAGGAAACACTTACCTTGTAACCATAGATTGAAGTTCCCGTCTGATTTATTGAGAGTATTCAAAAAGTGCGGTTTCTTTTAACTGATTCATTTTAATAAATCTATTTCAATAAATAAGAAAAAAAAACAAGAAAAACTTGGAAAAATATTAATGAAAAGTGAATTGACATGTAAAATAGAAATGTCAAAAAACTGTATTGACATATTTATGTATTAATATAAATAAAGAACTTTTATAAAGTCATTGTAACACTTAAAATTAGAGTACATGAAAGAGAAAGAAATAAAATTATCGAGAACGGAATACCTCAGAGCTTTTTGTCTCTGTAATTGTTTCCCTATGCTTAAGTTCATACATATTGGCACTCAATTCGCTCTTCATTTAATCTTTATGAAAAAATTGCAGTACCAAAGGTTCATGTAGTGGCAATTTTCGATGCTGCTAAACCCGAGGGATATGACAAAACCCATGGATACACTTTCCGTGTTAAAAAAAATATCTATGTAGTTTATTAGAGAACAATTAAACTGAAGAAGGATCCCCATAACTTTTTTTCCAGAAGACCTTTCAATCTATATAACATTGAGGGACACCTAAACTGGAAAAGGATCCCTATAGCCTCTTTCCAGATTAGATGACACCTTTCAATTTATAATAACATTAAGGGGACACCTAAACTGGAAAAGGATCCCTATAGCCCTTTTCCAGATTAGATGACACCTTTCAATCTATTATAACATTGAGGGGACACCTAAACTGGAAAAGGATCCCTATAGCCTCTTCCAATTAGATGACACCTTTCAATCTATATAACATTGAGGGACACCTAAACTGGAAAAGATCCCTATAGCCCTTTTCCAGATTAGATGACACCTTTTAAGCAATTGAAACATTGTGGGGTCACCTAGACTGGAAAAGGATTCTTTTTGAAGGTTAATATATCCATTTTTTCAGTGTATTATCCCCCACCCATAAACCCCCTGGTTCCCATCAGTCCCGAAAGATTGCAAATGAATGTAAAATGTATCCATTTTCCAGTGTATTATCCCCCACCCATAAACCCCCTGGTTCCCATCAGTCCCGAAAGATTGCAAATGAAAGGAAAATGTATCCTTTTCCCAGTGTATTATCCCCCAGCCATAAACCCCCTGGTTCCCATCTGTCCCGTATGATTGCAAATTAATGGGAAATATATCCATTTTATAATTAATTAATGTTCAAAATAAATAAACACAAGTGACACCTAAACTATCTATTTACCATATGACACCAAAGCTAGTTTAGATGACCCCTAAGGGGACACCTAATCTGGAAGAGTGCCTCAAAATCAACGTAAAGAAAACTAAAATCCAAATATTTCACAAAAGTCCGCATCAAACAAAGAAAACAAAATTCTTCTATGGTGAACAGGAGTTAGAAATAATTATTAACTATACTAACCTTGGGATAACCTTTACAAACGCAGGAAAATTCAGTGCAGCAGTCGATGAAATGATAAGCAAATCAAATGAGGCATCTAAGATCAGTCAAACACATTTTGGCTGCAGGGAAATGTGACGATTGGGATGCAAGAACCAAACTCTTGGACTCGGTAGCTGTCTCAACTCTCCTATATATCCGTCAGAGATATGGGGTTTGTGGTATTTACACTCTTCTCATTCTAGATATTCAAAAATGTTCTTAAATCTGCTAAAAAAAAACCCTTCTCATAGCTTTATGAGGATTGAAACAGAGTGCTCTGCACTCTCAGGCAAATTCCTAAATTGGGCATTAAATTGGAGAAATAAAATAGTAAATATCCCTCAAACGAGGTATCCAAAAATATATCTAGACAGATTGGTCCAGCTTGACAAAATCACTAATGCCACTTGTAAAATAGCCACAAATTGTTCCACATTGTCTTCAATATTTCTGATGTGTCTCTCCTTATCCTTAATGCCTTATCAAATTCCAAGAATTAATTAATAAATTTAACTACGATAAAGTCCAATTGGACTTAAAAAAATAGACTTATGTCCACTATTAACCCAGTCCTCAGGTACAAAAACAAGAAAATTATCTTGGATAGTAATGAATGATGTTAACTGTGCAATATTTTGAAGATTTATACCACTTTTTCATACCTGTCCTAGACTCCTGAGCCTACGCCATGAATTGTATACCAATACAACAAGCAGGACTCACGCCCAATCGAAATCTTTAAAATAAATAATAAACAACAATTAAATCTTTTTGATCAGTATGTTCAGAGAGCTATTCAGGAGTAGTGTCAGTATTAGTGTCTCTAAATTTTTGTCTTTTTTGTTATTTTAACTTATGTCCAGAGAGAGGGAGGAGGACTAGAACAAAAAATAAATTTTTCTCTAAAAATCAGTTGTTAAATAGTATCCTATAAATAGACTAAATTGTAATTTAATTACTTTTATTTCTAAGTTCTAATTATTCTAAATTAATGTATTTTATTCTTTCTCTCTCTTAAATAAAATAATTATTTACTATAAAATAAATTACCCCAAAGTTTTTTTAAATTTAAGTCACTAAATTTAATTTTTATAGTAGTTTTTATATTAAAAATAAATTATTTATTTTAAAACAGAAAAAATACTTAAATTCAAGCAAATATCATTATTTTAAAAATAAACTAAATTATTTTTATTAATTCCCTAAAACTATTTCCACCTCTTTTATTTATTTAAATTCTTTGATCTATTGATTTATCACTACTTTCTTAATATTTTCAATACTTATGCTTTATCAAAAGAATAAGGATTTCAAACTTCTCCACTGTAAATAATAGCCTATGTGGTTTGTCTCTGCATCCTTTTCTGTTAGTTTCACTTTAGTTTTTATTTTTATTTGTTCATTACTTATCATAACTTGTTACTTCACCCTATAAAACCTTCATGATAAACGGTTACACGATCTATTTTTTGGTATTTGTATTTTTGAATAAATAAAATAAAAAGTCTTTAAACCCATCTTTAAAAAGTTGATTTTCTAAGCAGGGAATTTGTATCCTCTATAAAAGAAGAGTTTTTTTGTACAACGTACAAAAAAAGTTTTGTGTACAGATAGGAGTTCATCTGTCTGCTGCCAAGGATTGAACACCACATCCTTATTAAATTTCAGCCATAGTTCCGCTAACTAGCATCGCTGTTTTAACATTGCACCCTTCTTTCTGTTATCTATTTATTGTTTCTTTCATAGAGAAGTATAGACCAAGAGCCCAGGGGTGTTTTGTTAATAAAAAGTGTAATGGCTGGAACCGGTCTCAATGTTTCGTAAATACCTTCCTGAACAAGGATCTGCAATAAATTCTGCAGACTCGTATCGGATGGGTGTCCCAGGCAGAACCTTTGACCCCTAAAGTGTGTTCTGCCTGGAACACCCATCCGATACGAGTTGGCAGAGTTGCAGATCCTTGTTCAGCAAGGTATTTACGAAAAATTGAGACCGGTTCCAGCCATTACACTTTTTATTAACAAAACACTCCTGGGCTCTTGGTCTAGTATAATATTGGGGGCATAGCCTATCTAAATACATTAAGATGCTTGAAACATCATTTTGTGACTCTCAGGGGCTCTGTGTAACCTCATTGAAACCTCTTCCGAGAGTGAGTTAAGGTTATAATAAATCAATTGTTGTAAGCTTTCCGTGTTTTGGTTTGTATTTTAAACGTTCTACTATATAAGTTACTGTAATTTTATTCTGTTTATTAAATTATATTTATAGTCGAAGGTGGTAAGGTTATTTTTTCCATGTTTCATAATTCAACCAAAAGGGCCTCTAGTAATATCTCTATAGTTTCTTTACTATTAATTTTAAATTAATTATTTTTTACTTAAAAGGAAGTATTATTTACAATGTTTGATTGTGATTGAGGTGACACGGATTTTGTAGCAACTCCACCAGAATAAAAAACGTAAGCAATTGAAGCGTTAAATACAATTTTTTAATATATATTTTTGGTAATTATACAATAATGCTTTTACAAAAATGATTAAATATTAAATATGTTATTATTTTATTTATTTTATTATTACTCTTTACCTCAGAAAAAATAGCATTCTCAACATGGCAGTGAATGACTTTTTTACCTTAGCTCCCATTACTGATTCGCTTCGGTAAAAGAAAAAGATTCATTTCACAGCCTCATAGTATAATATACGATTATTATGTAGATCTATAAAATATATGTCTGCCAATAGTTGTAGTACGTCGATACACTCTAGCCCAGTCTGGATTTATATAATCAGCATGGTAATGGTCAGCTCCATGAGTTGGGTCATTACTTCTGCCACTTAGCATGTCTCTTGCAACTTCTAAACTATTCCTGAAACTGTCTTCCTCACCGCAATTGATTGCGTCTCGACCATCCCAAACGGAAAACTGGAATTCTTTTAAACAAACTTCTCTATGGGTCCGACCAAAGCAAGATCTACAAAAAATTAGAAGAAACGTCACAATTCAACAAATTCATATCATTGTAATGGAAATTTCTTAAATAATATAATAATTTATTATTCCAACCGAAGCGGTGATGCTAAGACTCATTTTTTTGGAGGACTGTATTACAAGAAACCTTAAGAAGGTGATTATCAATACCTCGTACGGCGAATTTGCTTTGAAATGCTCGGTTCCTTGATCAATTCATTTCTTGGTTAAGTTTTCGATTTACGCTTTATAATTTGTGTAGTATCACTTCTACTTTTCAGTTAATTCTCCTTAAATTTTTAAAGTTTATGTTTCAAAGTGTAGGCCATACAAAACGATGCTCATCCTTCTATAATCAAATGAGTCATGCCCGTGGGCCTAGTCAAGGCCACGTCTCTGACTCAGGTACACACAGCAAGTATCGACGGTAGCTAATTTTTCAACTGCTCAGTTTAAGCTAAATTTTAAACTTTTGTAGCGCATTTTTCTCATTAAACGAAAACATTGTTGCTATCAAGGTGCGAACCAGAGCTTCAGGATTTGGTTACTTTTTTGGTATAGTCTCCAGCGGTGGCGAACTAGGACAAAAAGATCCGAGGGAGGCAGCTCCCCTCACCCCTCCCTGGGCCAGTCCGCCACTGGTCTTAGAGAAATTTTACATTTCAAAATTCAAGTGGATCATTCATTGAACTAAATGTATTTTAGCTTATACTTTCCCTATTTAGACTATTACTCACTTAAGCCCTACCCTTAGGACTTACAGGTTTTATCATTATACTACAGTAAATAAATTTACCTTCTTGCTAAAACCCTGTTATTAATCACATGTGCAACTGCTCGCATTCCTTGCATCCCTTCTCCTCTTGCCTCACCGTAAATGGTTGCGGCAACAACTCTTTCCTCCGAGTCCCTGCGACTTACAACTGGCATATTGATTCCATATCCAGTACCTAAAATAGATTTAAAAATATCTCTCAGATTACTGTGCTTCTTAATTTACCGAACTTCCTTTAGGGATTTCGTTAATGTGATGAGAAGCATGACTTAATGTGATGAGAGGCATGGCATAATGTGATGAGAGGCATGGCATAATGTGATGAGAGGCATGAGTGATGAGAGGCATGGCATGTGATGATGCATATGGATGAGATGGCATAATGTGATGAGAGGCATGGCATAATGTGATGAGAGGCATGGGATAATGTGACGTTTGCAATAAACTTTGTGCATACATATATTTCTTGAAATATATGTACCTTCTTAAAGGGAGGTAGGGAAGAACAAAAGTATTTTTTCCTTAAAAAAAATAACTTTTGACTACCCCCCTTTTGTTTTTTTTGTATGATCTTAATTTTATCTCCTTAAATAATATTATTTAAGTTAAGTTGGTTTTTTTAAATTATTTTATATTTATGTTTTAAAAAAAACAATAAAGCATTCTTATTCTTATTCTTATTCTTAAATTAGAGGGCTAATCTTTTTGTGATCCTCTCCCTATTTCTCTCTCGCCACTTGCATTACGGCAAAATTATTAACGCGGTAATCCTTTTTGTATGAATATGTGTGAGTGTGTTTGTCGTACATGTATATATAGGTATGTGGATAACCCCTATGATTGATGTGGATTCAGTGGTTGAACTTGTTTTAGCCTGGTTAGCATACTATCCCAGACAGTCGAATTGCTTGGTTTTTTGCATTACGATTCGTATCTTATTTAAGTTTCCGGTTTATATTTGGTATTGTAGTTTGACTAGTTACGCTACTACTGTTAGATTTTTCAAGGGAAAACGCTGAAACATTTCGAAGATAAGGATAAACTATATGCTATCCATGAGTGGGCAATTTTTTTTTTTTTTTTTTTTTTTTAAGATAGTAACGCTATCTAAAAAGCATTTATTTTATCACATGCCCCATTTAAAATATACATGTGTTATTAGATAAACACTTCTAAAAGACGTGAATTTTAAATATTGACTTTTTAAATATATAGTCATGCAAAAAAAAGGAGTAATTCATATATATATAATATTTAATGCATAATTAATTAAATATGTTGGATTATATTAATTAATATAACTTTTATAAATTAATAATAAAATAACAATGTGTATTAAATATAAATGAATATAAATTAATGAGTAATAAATAATAATAAGTAATTAATGAAATAGATAAATTGAAAGGGATATAAATTGAATCGATAGATGGTGGTATTTAAATGAAAATAAAATATTTTATTGAATAAATCAAAATCAATGGAATTTATGAATTTAGAAAATAGTGGGAAAATTTCTGTGAAAATGGATAAATTTGTTGGAGACCAAAATCTTTCCTTGTGTCATAACGTCTAGCATTAGTGTTCTCCTTTCTTTCTCAAACAGAGACATTGAAATATAAGATGGGTCAAGTTTGCGGAGACGTTTTGTCACAAGGACAGATGGGTCTGGGATAATTTTAAATCTATGAAGATATGACTTATTAGATCCATGTCCGGAAAGAGCCTGAGTTAATTTGTAAGTTATCTTTAGGTCAATACGTCTCCTTTGAAACAACAGTGGGGAAAAAATTCTTGGTCCATGAGCCATTATCAGAAAGAACTCCACATTTCTTCCCATTTGTTAAAAAATAATTTTGGTCTCAAACTTTAGTGTGGACTTAGGGATAGCAAGATAGAGAGATTGTTGAGAGCTTGAAGCTGCATCTTTAGCTAGTGAATCGGCTTTTTCATTTCCTTCTATTCCGGAGTGACCTTTAATCCATTTTAGTTTAATTTGAACATTTCTATCTAAAAGTTGAAGAAGGAGGCGTCTGCAAGATTCAGCTAAAGGGAAGTGACAGTCTTGATTTTTGATGCAGCTTATTTGACACTTGACTGTCAGTATAATGATGATTGGTTTAACTGTTGTTTCGTTTAGGAGCAAGAAAGTGATTTTTCGATGGCAAGCAATTCTGCTTGATGTTTGAGCATTTTTGAACAGACTGAACGATTCTTGATGGACACTTGTCTTTGTTGAAAGCAATGAATGCTGCTCCAACGCCACTTTCTTGTTTACTGCCATCTGTGTAAATTTCTAAAGAATCTAATAAGTCATAATCTACATCATCAGTAAAAGCCGAAGTTGGATAATGTGCAGGATGAATCCATTGTGACTGGGGGGTAGGTTTGTCGTACATCAATTCATTAGACAAGTTGGAAGTCAACGAGTATACTTGGGCTACAAGATCAATCTCATATTCTATTGGCAGTAAATCTGCCAATAAAAATAGCAGCTTCGTATGAGATTGTTCTATAGCCTTTAATCATTCTTAGGGCTATTAACCTTTGAACTCTTTTAAATTTAATTATGTTATATTTTTTGGACATAGCTTCTTGCCAAACTGGTGCTGCATATGTGAGTAAAGGTATAATAGCTCCTTGATAGATAGTGCGAAGTGCATGGTAACCTAAGCCCCAGTAAATTTTGCAGAACGGGATAAAATTCCAATGATTTTGAGTGCTTTATCGAAAGTGTTACTTGTGTGTTTATACCAAGTTAAATGTTTATCAAAAGTGACGCCAAGATATTTAAGTGTTGCCACTTCTTCTAATTTTGCTCCATTAAGATAGACATTAACTGGTTAGTTACTCTTTTTCGAGTAATACGTAATACTTGGACTTTGATTCATTATAAGATATTTTATTTTCATGCGCCCATTGTTCCACTATGTAGAGAGCCTCGTTTCCTAGAGCACTCAGCATGAGTCCATCTTTACCAATGATTAATAAAAGTAGATCATCAGCCTAGGAAATGATGTGGACTCCTGGAGGATATTTTTTTTCAAGATGAAGTCGTACTGAATGTTCCAAAATCCTGGGCTACTACATGAACCTTTAGATTTAATTTTGTAATGAATGATCGGAAAGAGATAAATTTGCATAACGGTCTTGGAATTTTGTGCAGAGCTTGTGTAATTTTGCTTACTATAGCTAAATAGAAGGCATTGAAGTGTAGTTCACAGGAGAAACACTGGAGCATTTCTGAAAATTACAGCTATATACATTATTATTGAATTTATTTATTTATTATAAAAATAAATAAATAAATAAATTCAATAATAATGTATATAACTGTAATTTATAGAAATGCTCCTGTGTTTCTCCTGTGAACTACACTTCAATACCTTCTCAAACAGCAGATGATCGGTATTTAATTTCAAGGATTGAGAGGCTATTCACGTCTATGGTGGTTTTTACATCTAATCGGTATTGAAACACATATTTTTTTCATATTTTTAATGGAGGCTCCTTATTTTCGGTCAATTATTCTGTCTCTGTCGAGCATAAACCATGCTGCATTTTAGCCGGAGAGTTAAAACTTACTTCAAAATGTTTGCATGTTGTACTTCAAAATTGTTGTTAATGTTTTGCAAAACTCGATAGTATCAAATGATAAACAAACTTTGAGTTTACTTGACCCAATGAGACTGATCGCTATCATGAAAATTTGACTTTTGAATTATTAAATTATGGCTTTATTAGTCTAAGTTATAAAAGATTTACGTCAAGCATATCGTTAAGACCCCTAAAACATAAAACATATTGGCAAAAGGCATATTTTTTGGGACGATGCTTTAAATTAAATGTAGAAGTGTCTCCTCCAGTAATAATATCTCTATGGATATTATAAACACATCGTTATTTTCTGATACTTAAAACATTTAAGTAGCGCTTAAATAAACATTAAACAGTCAACAAACAAAACAGTGAGATCGATTTGACTAGACAAACTTGCGAGACTATTTGTTTGCGGATCAAAAACGTCAAAATAATACCGCACGTGTTGTCTCTCAGGTCGACTCGACGGATAACCTGTATGTGTTATTAAATAACCAACCTAATGTAATAAAATCATAGTATAAACTTACAAGTATGTATTGTTAGTAATTATTAAAATAAAAGAGTCACAACTGTCAAGTATAATCAAAAGTATTTTCAAGCACTTCAGAACGCGAGTACCGGTCTGAAAAGCTTCCGATACTAATTATTATACTATAAAAGATAAAAAAAACACTTGAAAAGCAAGCATTCATAAAATTTTAAATTAATGAACAATACTTTCTATTATAGAGACACATACAAATACTAATAACAATAATTTCTATATTAGAGACACATACAAATACCAATATTTTCTATATTAGAGACACATACATATACTAATAATATTTCTATATAGAGACACATATACTAATACAATATTTTATATTAGAGACACATACAAACTAATAACAATATTTTCTATATAGAGACACATACAAATACTAATAACAATATTTCTATATAGAGACATACAACATAATATTTTCTATTATAGAGACACATACAAATACTAATAATAATATTTTCTTGAAGTTAAAATCATTTCTTTGAGTAAATAAAGTCTTTCAGTATCCAGTTATTAAGAGAATAATGCTAAGAAGGCGGGGCTTAGTAGCAAATAAATTATTAGGGATAATATTAAAGGAAAATAAATAATGTAAGGATAAACATTAAAGATAATAAGTTCCTAAACATAGTCCAAATATACGAGTTAAGTCTTTGTTAAGTGTAAGAGACAGAATGAGCTCTGATCATTTAAACAAAGTGTCATATCATATCTATTTTCATAATTCTCTTTTCGTAATTGCTGTCACTTAGTCTTAAAACAGACTTAACTTGCACATGTGGACACAGCTTAGCTCTTACCTTACTAAACAATCTGATCGCTCTTCTATTTAAAACTACTTTAGAATTGGGCAAACATACGATTTATATATACTCCAGTAATGTTTATCTTATCGTTTGCCAACTATGTATTAGACTGTGTGAACTACAGAATTATTCACAATCTGTGTAATATCTAAATATGTTTCGTTTTAGCGAATTTCCTTCGGAAAAAAATCGCCAAATGATTGGGCGAAAAACGTTTTTCGAAACGTTATATATACATATATATGTGTGTGTGTATGTATTTCTAGTCACTTCCTTGTAAACTAGTTATGTATCGAACGGATTGATATTTTTTATTCAAACTTGGTACAAATACAAGCTTGGGGACGACACAAACCCTATTGAAAACGACATTGACGATGACGTCATTAACCCAGTTTGCCTACATTTTCAGAAAATCAGAAAAAATTAGGATTAAGGGTAAATATTTTCGCCGCGAAAAATGTCTCTCTTCATGTTTTTTAGGGCGCTTAATCGGACGAAACCGGTCCGGAATCGATACGAGCACTCAAAATAGTCAAAGCCAGGGTACCTGAGTTCGATTCCTGGTAATGACGATACTGATTTAGTGTTTTATTTACTTTATATAATTTATAGCTACAAAATAATTCTGGCGCGGTGGTCCCCATGTCGGGCGAATTTCCTTTGAAATGGTTTGCGTGCTTAACAACCCATTTTTTGCTAAAGGTTCCGATTTATTCTTTATAACCTAAGCTGTTACTCAATTGTTAGGCTCTGCTCGTAACTCATTTTGTCTGTAGCGCAAAGGAAATGCGCTAAAACCTTTAAAGGTAAACACTAACTGAGCTGTAAACTAGTGTATAATGATGCGCACTGCCAATTTGGCAGTTCCTAATGTTATATATATGTGTGTGTGTGTGTGTTTGTCTAATTCCTCTATTTACGCGTGTTTACGTTTGTACCTTTATATATATATAAATATATATATATATATATATATATATATATAATATATATATATATATAATATATATATATTATATTATATATATATAAATATATATTATATATATATATATATATATATATATATATATATATATATATATAATATAATATAATATATATATATATATATATATATATTATATATATATATTATTTATATATATATATATTATATATATATATATATATTTATATATTTCATATATTTATTTATATTGTTAATATAGATGTTACGATGTGTTAAATAAACCTTTTTATGCGTTCTACGTATCCTAAGAATGTCTATTTATCTAAATTTGCTTGTTATTTTCTAATGAAAAAGTTTTATATGCAAATATGGTCAACCTGCATAAAAGATAAAGTAGATTCCCTTCAAAAGATAATAAAGGTGTCTATAATTTAACATATTACTTAAGGTTCAGTACTCTTTGAACAACATAAAGTTTCAGGTTTTTTTGTGTTAAACATTTTCCATCTCAAAGATTCTAGAAAAATGTTATTATTTAAATACCTCATTAAGCTATTTAATAATAATGAAAAATATTATTATTATTAAAGTCCGTACTTCTCTGTATTCAGTGAAAACGCTGTGAAAAGACAACACCGGGATAATATTATAATATTTTATGAAGACTACAAATCTCTTAAAAGAGTTCCGTATTTATATAACAGGTAGTAAAGTAAAATAATGACATTATTAGCTTTATATAATTAATTTTATATGCAATTTTAATTAATTAGAACAAATTAATTAGGGAACAGTGTATTTAATTTTGTTTTCTTGCATAGCTTTTTGATTTTTGAGAATGAAATTCTATATGACTACAAATATTAATAAAAAAAAACTAAAAATTCAGAACCAAGAGACCATCGGACTCTTGGCCGCTACTCGATGTCAGACCTGAGGGCCATTTGCATTTATTTATTTATATTATTAGATTTTGTTTTTGTAATTTTATTTATTTATTTAGTAGATACTTATAAGTTATTACTTTTAAACTTCTTACTATAAAATATAAATATATTCCTTATATTAACTTTTAAGTCTTGCACGCTGAACTTATTTATATATTTCTTGAAATTGTATCATGCAATTTTGTGAATTTGGGGAAATACAAAATTAGGTACTATAAGAAGATTATATTAAAATTTAAACTGATAATTATGTAGAATGAAATTTAAGTATCTATCTAACAACAGGAAACTTTCAGATTAATTTAGGAAGATAATAATTGTATTGGTTAATTACGAGTATATATGTAAATTTAATTATTAAGGCAGAGTACTATCCACCAACCCTCTGCAGTGACGATTACCATTGCGGATTTAGCACCTAAACAATATTATTAACTAGTTTTGAATACTTGTGTGTGTAACACTTAATTTGTGCAAAAAAATGGTTTATTGATTTATTCATATCATAGCAGTATGCCAGTTATATAAACAAGTATATCACTTGTTTAGATAACTGGCATACTGATAAGTGATATGACTAACTAATTTTGGCCACAGGGAGGTGCGGGGGCCTTGAAGCAGTCCCCAGAGATGACGCGCGGTCAAGAGACCGAAGGCGTCTTGTTGAATACTTTGATTAAACTTGATCTGAAAGAACTCAAACTTTTTAATCTTAATCTACTATGTCCTTAATTATGTCTTAAATTATGCACATGAGTTGTCATGTCGGGTACTCGTTCCTAATTATTATTTATAATTTAAAAAAAATATTATTCTTATTTATTTTTTTACTTGGGTAAAAGTATCATTATAATATCATATTTTATAAGTGGGTTCATATTTATATTGAAACTCAAAAGGAGCTTTTGCTCCATGAATTTTTTATGAGCAATTTCCTAGAGTGGCCGACACTTTTCAGATTCATCCTGTTTTTATGTTGTAGGCGATTAAAAAAAGGGCAACATAAATTTATGAACAGGTTAGTTTTTTAAAGCCTTGATTTACTGTTACTGCTTTCTATACCAACTTTAAGCGTTATGGCTTCTACTGTACCAACTTGTCGTTTGTTATACTTGACTCTACCTGGTAATATTTTCTTTTTGGAAGCTTTTTACTTTTCCTCATTTATACATTAGGTATATAAGAAAAGTATTGTGTTTGCAAAAATATCCGAAACCGAGATTACACCTGAATTATCCCTTTCAGGTGTTTAAAAACCTCCTGAGTAGCTTTCACAAGTTTGTCTGTGTGTATGTACGTGTGTTGTGTGTGCGTTTTATCACCGTAGTTCACAGTGTATTTATGCTAAAAGTTGAAATTTGGTACAAAAATCTATCTTTAGGTCTAGTAGCTCACAGTTTATTTATGCTGTATGTGTATTTAGGTCTAGTATTACTATCAAAAAAAATATTATGGCGCTATTGGTCGGCAATAATGACAGCCAAAATTTCAAAAATTCATTATACGTGAAATATGTTTTGATTGATTAAAAATGCAGCACACATCTGGTCATGTATTTATCGTTTGTGTTGGATCATTAAAGTAAAGCAGCATCAAGCATCAGTGCCTGTATGGGTGAGCAATGGAACCCCGTTTTTTTAATCAAATTTCTACAATTTAACACCTACAGATCCCAAGAAACGAAAAAGAAAAGTTTAGCCATGGCCTATAGAATAAGGATAAGTATTTATATGTTATGGTAATGTTTTTTATTTAAACTTTAGACATGAATAGTCTGTATGTTTATATTTCATTTTTTTCTTATGTTGATTAATTTAATGTCAGTAGTATTTCATTTAGAAATAAAAGATGAAATCCTAAGACAAGGGCTGGGTTATGATTTAGATAAATGGTTGTCAGAGACAGTTTCGTGCCCTAAAAGGTATAATACTAAAGGGATTCTGTCCTTTTTCATTAGAGAGACTAGAGGTCTCGAAAAACTTTTTCAATAGAGTTAATAGTAGACTTTAGGAATTTCTCGGGCTTCACTGTCCTCTGTCCACTGCCATCAAATTTTAGTTTAAATCCTTTTAAAAGTTTCCCTATTTTTCTGCCTTCTCTTCGAGCTATAAATATCTCCTAATTTTGTTTGAGATTTTGAATTACCAGATTTAATATTTAAACCTGTATCCCCACTTCTGTTATAGTATTCTATGTATACTATATTTATCATTATATTATTACAGTATAGTCCACAATATAGGAATAATGTGTAGGTAGTAGGTATACTGTATGGCTTGTGTGTATTTATAAAAACTGCATGGATAGGACTGAATATGATTTCTAAAAATGCTTTATATGCCCCGCAGTACAAGAAGCAACGGAATATTAAAATATAAATTAATGTTCTCAATGCCAATATATTTTAAAAAAATTCTTGAATAAAATTAAGATCATCTTAAAATAAATTAGCGTGATTTTCTTTGGAAGTTCGCTAAAGACTATCTAATAATTCCTGTTAGGATAAAAATAAAATATAAGGTTATATCATTATATGTATGTATTAAATTATTATTATTTAAAATCCTAATAATTAAATAAACATCTATATTATCTTATTTATTATAAATACGATGATAAGTGTGTGTTATCATCGTAGCTCCCAGTTTATTTTTGCTAGAGAGTAGTAACTTTGTACAAAAATCAATCTACCGCTGTAGTTGTACCATTCGGAATATATTTTTTATTAGGTCACTAACCTGCAATAATGACTCAATTAAATTTTCGTAAAAATCATAAATCACGCAAGTATGATGCGATCGGATTGAGATTTGGAACGCATGTAGTTATGTATAAGACTAACATATATTCTAAGTTTCATCTCATCAATATAGTTCAATTTGTATCAAATGACTTGTGTACGTTTTTTAAAAATTATGAAAAATCGGCAAATTATCCAATTGAGTTAAAATTTAATGAGAGTGTACACCTTTTTGTAATAAATAAGTACACTAAGTTTCGTTTTAATACGACAAGTATATCCATGATTTTTGTTGGATCTTAAAAGTCAAGCAGCATGGAGCGTGGTCAGTACTGCATGGGAGACAGCTGAGAATTAAACGGTGTATTTATTATCTAAAGACGAGCGAAACGTGTCCAAAGACGTGTTATAGTATAAATTTGGCGAATTATTAATTCTGAGGACGAGCGAGGCGAGTTCGAAGTTTGGACTTTTTGTAAAGTGGGAAAGTTTTTTATAATTTTGAATAATTTATTTAATTTGATTTTATAAACGGGTACCTGAATTGAAGTGGTGATAACTGACTAAGTGAACGACATTGAGGTACTACTAGACATAAAATATTATCACTGATTAAAGGGTGGGATTGATAAGAATGTTCAATATTTAAACTAGATTGAACACTTAAACAAACAATGGAAACCTGATGAAAACAGTCTTTCCATGAAAAACATAATGTTATTGACATAACACGCTACAGTCTACTTGCTAAATAATGAAAATTATGTTACGTTTATGTTGATTGGTCCCATAGGTGATTCTAGGTGAAAATCTTAGTGTGGATTCAGCCACCTTATTATATACTAAAATCGGGTTCTCGGAAGTCTTTCTCATCACATCGGATTTCGTTACGCTCATGTTCCCTACTTCAGACGTGCTTCGCTCAACCTTAGATAGTAAATACATACGTTTCATTCCCATCGGTCTCCTATCCAGACACTGACCACGCTCGATGATGCTTAACTTTTATGATCCAAATTTTAACTCAATCATATCATTTTCCAATTTTTATTAAACTTTTTAATAAACGTACACAAGTCATTTAATAAAAATTGAACTAATGCTGATAATGAGATGAAACTTAGGACTTATGTAGGTCTTATACATGGATGTATCGAAATTTTTACTGAGTCATTATTGCGGGTTAATGACGTCATAAATAAATTATTTTCCGGATAGTACAACTACAGCTATAGACTGATTTTTATACAAAGTTTCAACACTCAAGCATAAATACACTGGGAGCTACGATGATAAGAGACACACATACAAACAGACAACTTTAACTGTTATTATATATACATTATATATAATAACATACCCAATTATTTATACATAATTGGGTATGAGTCTTGACTCATCAGTATTGACTCATGCGAATTGACTCATGAGTATTGACTCATAAACTATTCTCTTAGGAAATCCAAAAACGTTCGTTTTCTTACACTTCTATTAATTTAATTTATCTATTTTGTTTCAATTTTATATACAACGAAACTAATAGAAATGATTACTTGTCTGTATTTTATGATAAAAGAATATAAATTTAAAAAATAAATTGTATTCTTTTTAATTATACCTAAAATTGCGTTTATGATACAAATAATATACTTATAATGGGGATAATTTTAATTTTTCTTTGCGTTTCTTATTCTAGTTTTGTTTAAAATGAATATAAATCAGTCTGATTAACAACAATTTCTAAATATATTATTGCACTCGATACTGAAATTGTAACAATTCGTGCGGCAAAAATGAAATGTTATAAAAATCTAGAAATAAATTTACTCTATTAGCAGTTTCGTGTTAAGCTCTTGAAAACCAGCTTCATTCCAGTAATATATTGGTCAATCATGAAAAATGTATGGATAAGTATATTTTCTCTCACGATTTTCTTCTCGGGATAATTGACTTGTAAGCTCATAACTCAGAAGAGAACGAGAGCG
The DNA here is from genome assembly GCA_018340805.1 of Microvelia longipes. Lineage (NCBI taxonomy): Eukaryota > Metazoa > Arthropoda > Insecta > Hemiptera > Veliidae > Microvelia > Microvelia longipes. Next base: position 61,485,808 of record JACMZG010000008.1, read on the forward strand.
AGAAGAATCAATAGACTACGACCTGGAGTCTTTGAAGAGCTTCTGGCTGCGGGTAAGACCTTTTGGTCAGATTTTGGGTCAAACCGCAGAAAATCTCATACCTCTAGATAAATTTCATAAACAACATTTCTCACTAACTTCACTTTACCTTGTTATATCCCGACAACGGAAACTTGATATTGTTAGGATTAAGTTTTATCTACGTTTCTATACGCCATGCTCTTTGATTGGAGTATATACATTTTCGTGTTATGTTAATACTGGGTGGCTCAAAAAATGAAACCGCTCGTTCATAACTGCTAAACCTCATACATAAACCGCCCATAGCCATAACTTTAGACCAGTTTAAGCTATTAAGCTTATATTTTTACTTTTCTTCATTTATACCGTAGGTATAATGGAAAAGTATTGTGTTTGAAAAATCCTAAACTGGGCTGTCACCAGAATTATCCTGTTCAGGTGCTTTTAAGGCTTTTTGGGAAGTTTTCACAAAGTTGTATGAGTGTGTGTGTGTGTATGTTATCATCGTAGCTTCCAGTGTATGTATGCTAAGAGAGTTAACTTTGTACAATAATCATTCTATAGCTGAAGTCGTACTATCCGGATAATAATTTTTCTGACGTCATTATACCGCAATAATTGCAGCAAATTTTCGAAAAATCATAAAATGCAGAAAAATGTATTGATCAATTTCAGATTTGACACGCATGTAGCCATGTATAAGACTAACATATGTGCTAAGTTTCATCTCATTTCAACATTTTTTTTTTTTTTTTTTTTTTTTTTTTTTTGTTCGGAAGGTCAAAAAAAAAGAAAAAAGCTTTATGCCGCCAGAGTGTGGGAGTGCTAGACTAATTCCCACTACCACTAGGAAATTGCCAGCTTACCCCGTCACTAATTCACAAAAACTGCGTGTCTGCTGCCGTCGCAGAGACCGCTGACTGGGGTAGACCAGTCAGAGGCCGCCAAATTGGCCGCCTCAAAAAAAAAAAGACCTTTAACCTAGATGCTGACCCCACAGTTGACAGGAGCATTAGCATCAGTCCCTACGGTCCTCAGCTCCGAACTTCACCAGCTGTGAATCTCTGGTGTGGAGACTGAGCCGAATCTGAACCCCCCCAATACCTCTAAACCTGCTGCTCCAGTCAGCTAGGTAGAAGCCGAAGATCCGACGATGTTGGTTGCTGAAGTTCATGGTGTTTGGATGGCGGAGATGTGTACTCAAGAGTGATCCAAGGCCATCGAAACCCAAAGAAGAGCGACACCCCAAGAGGAGACCGCCCCAACAGGGAACCCCAAGGCCAATCGATTCGCCTAAGGTTCTAGTCCTGCCACCTCCGATAGTGGAAGAAACCTCGACCCAGAGGCTCCGACGGCCGCAGGATCCAGCGAGGGCCAGGAAACCCCCGACGCAGCACCCAACCCAAGCACCGAGGACCCCTTCACACTAAAGAGCACTCCAGCAGTTGAATCTTCTGGGTGGTTTGTCTTCCATAACTATCCCGATGACTTAGGTCCAACAAAGTTCTGACTAAGTCAGCCCTGTAACCAGGCCTAGCACTGACTAGCCTATCCTCCCTATCTGGACTGCGCTCCCTTATTACAGGACGAGTCAGACCTCGGGTTTAACAAATGACCGGGACTAACCCTGACGCAGCCCAGCCCTGCAAGCAGGCCTAACACTAACTAACCTAAATCACTAACACCTAATCACAGAAATATTCACATAAACCGCCACCGCCTCCGCAGAGGTCACCAGAGCCGGTTGGAACATACTGCCGGAATAGTGGTTCGGTGGTCGGTTCCTATCTTAACTATCTAGACCTATCTGTTAAATAAATACCTAATCCTAGTTAAAACTTATTTACATTACCTAGCCTAATATCACAAATGTCTAGGACAACAGCCATCCAGTTGGAACAAATGCCGGGCTGTTGCCAGTAGACCTGAAACTAACTAAATCTAATTATCACAGATTTGGGCAGTAGTTCCTCCAGCTATGCTGTGGGCGCCCACCCGGTTTAACATATTGCCGAGGTAAGCATTAACTACTACCCCCTTATCCTAAACTAACTAAACCTAGGTAGATCACAGACTGAGCTATCTAAAACTAACTAACCTAATTAAAAACCGAGTGTCGCATCCCCTCGACCAGCGACGGGAGCCTACTCACTAACCGGTTTTAACAAATTGCCGGAGTGAGCAGTTACGACAAACGGTGAACAGACCTAATAATTTAAAAAACCTAACTTAACCTACTTCAAAATTCCTCGCTAAATACTTGTTGGACCTAAAACTGCTTCGTAGATTCCTGCTCTACGCAGGAAGGTGAGAACTGAGTCTCGGTGAGATTCCTCGGTGAGGGCGACTGCTGCACTCGCCGGTGCTCCGCAAGTCGTCCTCAGCTCGGCAAGTGACTCACAATCTTCAAAGATGTGAGTCACTGTCCAGCGCCTTCCTGTTGCAGAATCGGCATCGAGGGGCACGTTCATTTTGGAGAAGGTGCCCGTGCGTCAACCGTCTGCCCAAGCTATAGACCGCGTAAGCACGACACTGTCTCTTCTTGACTTGGACAGTGCCGTGATCTTTCTCTTACGTTTCTCATTCTTCTAAGCAGGTGGAGAGAGGTCCCACGTGGCTGCCACGCGCGCCAGACTGCGTTGACTAAAGCAGTCTTGGCATCGTCCCATCTGATAGAACCGTCCTCCACCCTTCCGGCTAAGGACGCATGGCAGCTTGATCAGCTGCTTTCATTTCCTGCGATGCCGACATGCCCCGGCACCCACTAGGACCACGTGTCGACCATTAGAGCGTAAAAAGGACACGTGGTCATAAATCTGGCTAATAATTGGATCGTCGCTGAATTTGTTCTTGATTGCCTGGAGGGACGATAAGGAATCGGAACAAATCACGATCCCTTCTGTAGAGTCCTCCTCCAAGCAATATGCGAGGGTCTTCTCAATCGCTTTCAGTTCGGCTGTGTATACACCAGCTCGAGGGGACAATGTCCATGCTTGGTCTCCGTCGATGAGTGCATGGCAAAGCCGCTCCCATCTTCTGTCTTTGATCCATCTGTGTAGAAGACCCTCCTGCCAGGGTACCGGGCGAGAGTCTCCAAGAGTCTTGCTTGTATACCTCGGGAGGTGTCCCGAGGTAGCTCGCGAGGCCCGTGACATCCCTATGGTGGTTTCTCCATGGTGGAATTTCAGGGATGCTCCACTCGAGATCATCTTCTTTGCTCCAATCCTCCGACGAATCTCGCGAGCCTGACTGGAACGGACGAGTCCGTGTACTGAGCCATTCGTACTCCGGCCGAATGGCTCCTTGGCCAAAAAACTCTTCTCTGAGGAAGTGACGTGGCTTCGCCTTGACTGCCTCTGTAAAGGACAGAGCCATTTGCTCCCCGGTGCTGCATTGGCAAGAACGCCAGCCCTCGTACAGTGAGCTGACGTTGGTGTTGGAAAACGCACCGAGAGCCAATTCGAAGTCCTTGCTGAAAACTCTGTCCAGAGGCAGTAGCCACGACTTCCTCGCCGAACCGTACCGGCGCTCCGTTAGTCCATCTTCGGGCGAACCAAGGCCACAAATATTCTTATTAACGTCGTGCGGTCCGCCCCCCATCGAAATGGGCAAGGACCTTGATTACATTTAAGTCTCTCTTACAGCGCTGCACGAGCTCTGATATATGATGCTTCCAAGTTCAGTTTCGCATCAAATATCAGGCCGAGGAAGCGAGTTCTCCTTGTACTGCAAACGAACCCATTCAGGAACAGCTCTGGAGCCACATGTTCCTTCCGCAAGCGCAGAAGTGGACACACACGGTCTCGTCGCGAGAATCTAAAACCAACCCTCGCCGCTCTTCAGCTATAAAATCAATTGCCGCTTGCAGATCTCTCTGATATCTGATCCCGATTCCCCCGCGAAAAGATGCCAAGGCGTCCGAAACTGAGACGCCTTTGACGCCTGGCGGAGATCACTTTGCAAGATCATTCGCGGAGACCGAGAACAGGTGGCACTGAGTACGGAACCTTGTGGCGTTCCGTTCTCTTGCTCCTCAAGGTCAGATAGAATGGTGCCTATTCTGACCCTGAACACTCTGTTGTCTAGGAAGCCGATGATAAAGGCTAAAGCTTTCCTCTTAGCCCCAGTAATACAACTTTTTGATGATCCTGTGCTTCCAGGCAGTATCGAAGGCTTTCTCTAAATCGAAGAACACACCGACCACATGTGCCTTGAGAAATGAATCTTGGATATATTCTCCAAGAGCGAGAGTTGGTCGGTGCGAATACCTCCTCGATATCCTGCCTGGCTGGGAGCTAACAAAATTGTTCTTCTCGGATGGTAATTTAATCTAAAGTTTACCATCGACTCATAACTTTCCCCAAGACAACAGGTCAGAGAGATTGGTCGATAGCTGTTCGGAGATGACTATATCCTTGCCTTCCTTGGGAAGCGGTAATGATGACTGCTTCCCTCAGCTTGATGGATACACACAGTAGTCCCAGATCTCGTTGTATAGTTTAATAGTCTTCTTTTACCTCTCTCCGGAAGGTTCTGATGAATGCATATGAATGCCGTCTTTCCGGAAGAGGTATCTTTAGTCCGGGAGAGGGGCCCTTTTCTAACTCTTCAACCGTTAGAAGGGAATCCACTCCCTGATCTAAACTGAGATCTGGAACAAAGGCCTCTCTCTCTACTTCTCCTTTTTCTTACTTGAAATTCTTCGGAGAAGCCTGATGTAGCAGAGGCAGCTTGTAGTGTTTCGCTAAGACGTTGCTACCTCTGCTTTCGTTGGCGTGTACCTGGCCATCGACCACAAGAATGGGGTCGATGACGGGCGTGCTTGCCAGCGACAGCCTTCACCTTATTCCATATTTCTTTGCTGTGTCGTGTCTTCTGTTAGCGACGAGACGTAGTCCATCCAGGATTTCTTCTTGGCTCTTCTTCATGATCCTACGCTCGATCGCTCTTCTTCGCTTGAACTCGATGAAGTGTCGCTGCATAGGCTGAAGGTTGAACTTTCCACGCCTCTTCTTGGCCTTATTCGCCCGTCGGCAGTCTTCGTTCCACCAGGGTACAGAGCGCGTTCCTACCAGGACCTCCTACCCTTCTGCGTGGAACGGCACACTGGCGGCGCGACCTATGGTTTCTGTAAATAACTGAACGTCAGCTTCCACGTCGCCAGTAAACGCTGGGAGGTTAAAACTCGCCCGAAAACCGTCCCAGTCAGCATTGTTAAGATCCCAAGTTCTCTTGGAACTCTTGGGTCTGCCGAGGACTCAGTAATGAACACCGGGAAGTGGTCACTCTGGTAGAGGTCGTCACTAGCACTCTCAATCAGAGTAACCGCCAGCGCAGGTGAGCTGAACGTGAGATCAATGGAGGACATTGTCCCTGTACTCATCGTAACGTGCGTTGCAGTTCCATCATTCATTAGTACAAGTTTCGCTGCAGTCTTGCAGCGAGACTTCTTTCAATCAGAGAACTTCTATTACTAGTTTCTAAGTCAATATATTATAAAAAAAACAATTTCTCACCTTTCATTATTTCAAACAACTATATTGCTTATCATCATTTAACATCATAGTATTAACATATTAACTAACTTTAACTTTAACTTAACTTTAACTTTACTTTAACTGTAAAAGAAAAATTGTTCTCCTAAATTCTGTGAAAAATCATAAAAACCCTATGTCACCAAAAGTCAAAACAAAACTAAATTCCCTAAATTATAATAAAATAAGTATGAAAAAAATTTAAACAAGATATCGCTGTGCTACAGCGACATTCCCCCCGCGAAACCAAGAAGCTAAGAGTCTTTCTCCCCTTTATCGCTCCCTTCTATAATAACGATAACATTTTGGCTCGCTCGTTTCACCAGCGAACCATTTCTATTTACTGTTACTGAGCGTACCACTCCATCCTCTGAAGGATGAACTTCAACAACCCTTGCAAAAGGCCATGTATTCCGAGGGGTTTTATCGTCTTTAACAATTACTATGTCGCCACCTCTAAATTACGATGTTTTTTGGTCCACTTTACCCGCTTCTGAAGAGTCTGTAAGTATTCTTATGCCAACGGGTCCAAAACTCTTGAGTCAAATGTTGCACTTGACGCCATCGTCTATTAGGGTAGTTAGTACTCTCATCGAATATCCCAGGAGGAGGAAGAGTAGGAGACTTACATGCAATTAAATGGAATGGTGTAAGAGATACTACAGAAGGGTCTGTCAAGCTTTCAGGAATTAAAGGTCTACTATTAATTGTTGCCTCGCATTCTTTTAATAATGTTCTTAAGCAATCATCGTTTAAAGTTCCCATGGGTCCTTAAGAGATAATCTAATATTTTTCGCACTGATCCAATCATTCTTTCAACCACTCCATTTGTGTGGCTTGCATATGCATTTGAGAACTGGAATTCTAAATTAGTATAGTGATCACGCAATGAATTTCGCACTGCGTTACGATCAATCTCCTCTAATGACTTCCTTAGCTCTTCTTTAGCTCCCACAAAGTTAGTTCCTAAGTCTGTTCTAAGCGATCGAATAGGACCCCGCGAACACAAAAATCTTCTTAAAGCATTTATAAATGAACTCGTGTCCATAGAATCCAGTACATCAATGTGGACCGCCCGGCTCGCCATACAAGTAAAAATTATTCCCCAACGCTTCTCTTGACTTCTACGGACTTTTACGTAAAAAGGTCCAAAGACATCGGCTGCGCTATAAGTAAAAGGTGGAGAAGGTGTTATACGTTCAGCAGGAAGATCGCCATAATAGGCTCTTCAAACTTCCCTCTAAGTTGTCTACACACTACGCAGTTTCTTATGAAATTTGAAACTTCAGAGGTCGCTCTAACTATCCAAATCCCTTGCGTTCTGAGTCTATTTAACGTAAGTCCTTTCCTTGATGATGGACTTTCTCATGAGCCTCTTTGATCAACAAGTTAGTCACATGAGTCTTGTTAGGTAGGATAACTGGATGTTTCTCCTCATCTGGCAGCAAGGAATGCTTTATCCTTCCGCCTACTCTTATAATTCCATTCTGATCCAAAAAAGGAAGTAGTGGTTTCCAATTCTTTTCCCATTCTGATTTTAGATAATCTTGTTGTGTTTTCTTCCAAATAATTTCTTCGGCTTCTTTAAATTCTTCTGTTGTTATAGGATACACTGTTGGCGGGTTCCTAACATTTTTTAAAAATCTACGTGCAAGGATTATAGACTGGACCAGGCTGTCCAGGATGACCAATGCTGAAAGCGGTCCGAAAACTTTTCTCCTCCAACGTTCTTACTTCTCTAACGGCTACTTCTTTCACTTCTGGATCAGTCGGTAAGACCTTAAAGTCTTGAGTTGATAAGGGCGTATCTATTTCCCTTTCCCATAAAATGCTGGTGCCTTTAACCAACAGGAGTCTCTTATTTCTTCTGCACTCGCACCCCGAGACGCTATATCTGCGGGATTAGTCTTAGAAGCTATATAATGCCAACTTTTGGGATCCGAACAGTCGTGAATAGTTTGAATACGATTTGCTACATAAACGTGAAATCGTCTGGATTCGTTTAGGATATAGCCCAAGACTACTTTACTATCTGTCCAGAAGACCCGTTTAACTGGGAAATCAAGTTCTCGTTGTAAAGCTTCACTTGTTTAGGAGACGGAAACTGCTGCAGTAAGTTCTAGTCGAGGAATAGTTATCTCCTTACTCTAGCCTTTCCAAAAACAAACGAACAGTGGACTTTACCTCCATCGTAAAGAAATCTTAGGTAGGTTGCATGTCCATATGCTGTCGTAGAAGCGTCACAAAAATGATGCATTTCTACTTGTTCAATAAGTTTTGCATCTTTTGGTTTATAGCACCTTGGTACGCTGATAATACCTGTGGAGAGCAATTTTAAGTCCAATAACCATTTGTCCCATTTTTTTCTGATGTCCTCCGATATTTCTTCATCCCAACTTTCATCTTTACCTTGATGTTCTCGGCACAAATCTTGTAGTATCATTTTTCCAACGACAACAAATGGAGACAAAAAACCTAATGGATCATAGGCACTGCAAACCGTCGACAAAAGTCCTCGACGAGTATAAGGCTTGTCATCCAAGATTATTCTAAACTGAAAACAATCGAGTTCAACAGACCAGGCCACGCCTAATGTTCTTTCTATAGGTAAGCCACCATGTGTATTAAAATCTTTTAATCCGGCGGCGCGTTCTTCTGCTGGATGGCTGCTATAACTTCTGGGCTCGAAGATAGCAATTTGTGAAACCTGAATCCACCTTTGCCGCATAACTCTTGAAGTTCTCCAATAATTGCAATAGCTTCTTCTACGGTAGAGACGGACCCACATCCATCATCCATGTAAAAGTTTCTTTGTATGAAACGTGCTGCTCGCTCCGATACCATCTTACCATAATCTTCAGCTGTTTCCTCAAGGCAAAGTTGGCACATCCTGGGGAAGACGAAGCACCAAAAAGATGAACAGTCATACGATACTCCCTTGGTTGTTTTTCAATGTCTCCATCCTCCCACCACAAGAAACGAAGGAGATTTCTGTCTTTATCTGGCACTTTTACTTGGAGAAACATTCCTTCCAAATCTCCAACAAACGCCACGTAATCCTGCCGAAACCTTAACAACACTCCCACGACCGAATTTGTTAAGTCTGGGCTGGACAATAACAAACTATTTAGAGATATACCTTGGTACACAGAAGAGCAGTCAAACACAACTCTTATCTTCTCTGGCTTTCGTGGGATACACCCCATGGTGGGGAAGATACCACAGCCTTCCAGGTTCTATGTCCGCAGTATCGGCTGGTTCCGCATACCCCTTCTCTAATTGATCTTGCATAAACTTTGTAATCCTTTCGATACTTTTCATTCTGAAATTTTTTCTTAATCGAATTTAGTCTCCGAATTGCTAAAATTTTATTTGAGGGCATAGCAACATCTTTTGTCTTTAATGGTAAAGGCATTTGGTAATGGCCATCTGGTAACTGTTTTAAACCATCACTTATTATCTGAATAAATAATTTGTCACTTACCGATCTACCTAAACGAAATCCTTTTCTTCCTTTGTCATATCCAAATTAAATAGATTTATTACTTCTTTCAAAGATATTCTAAGCGAATTAGACCTATCACTTTCTAAATTACCTTCGGGGCGAGGTCCAATTATTCCCCATCCCAGAAAGGTTCTAAGACCATATGGTTCTTCATCTTTACCTCGAATCACTTCAATTGGACACAGAGCTTTAGGGCAGTTGCTACCTATCAAAATGTCTATTTCTGGGTCCTCTCGAATAGGTTGAAGATGGGTGGCAATTTGTCGCAAATGACGAAAATGGTTCGCTAACTTAGGAGTAGGTATTTCTTCAGGATTTCCTGGGATATGCTCTCTAGTATATGTGTCTGGTAGTTTAATTTCAGCATTGCCGTCAAAGCTAGTTATCACAAGGTCCTTCACTTTCCAACTATTTATAATCGTTTTCTTCAATTGTGGCAAGCTCGAGCTTAGTTAGTACTCCTCAAGACCAGATCTTGTCTTAAACGCTCGGAGATAAAACAAGAGTCGCTCCGTCATCTAAAAGCGCATAAACTATTTTTTTCTTTTCTGGATTGTTATTTGGGTATACGTATACTGGAATAATAAATGATGTTGTTCCTACAAATTTTTTCGCTTTGGTCGACCTAGAAGTTGCCCCTCGTTTTTTATCTTTATCTGAAGGATGGAACGCCGTTGGATGCAGCTTGCCACAATCTACCATTTGACATTTGAGTCTGTTCTTACAATATTTAGAAAGGTGGCCCCGAGATAAACATGCCCAACAGAGACCACTCTTTTTTATAAACTCCCCTCTTTCTTGCATCGAGCACGCTGCGAGCTTTTTACATTTGTCTGTGGAATGGTGTTCGGAGCAAAATTTACATGCATTTTTATCAGGCATTAAGTTTGATGCGTCTATTGCTAAATTAGTGTCCTTGCTCGTAGAACGAGGAACTAGTTGAAAAGAGGAGTCGGGTTTCAAAGAAGTCTCCTTGTGGACAAGGTGCCCTTGCAAGGCTGTTTGGTTTCTAAGTCCCTTAACAGTACCTTTCTTAACATCGGATCCGGAAGGGTATATCGAATCAACATTTGGAGAAATACGGGATGAATCAATGAATAAGTCATTTTATCTACAAAGTTCGCCATGGTGAATTGTTTCATGCCCTCCCAATTCCTTTATTTCTAAAATCCATTTTGTAATAAAATTTTGGGGTAGACGAGAGACTATTTTTTTCAGACAAACTTTAGAACTTACTTCTTGTAAGGCACTTTGTGAAAGTACCCTACAAGCAGTAAGTAGGTTTTCCGAAAATCTAACTAACCCTTTGGGGTCCCCAACTTTTAAATGTGGCCCTTCCATTAGCGATTTTGTCCAAGCTTCTGTAATTCTAATTGGGTTCCCAAACCTTCGTTCAATTAAATCTATAGCTTCCCTATATGATAACCCTATGTTAGATTGAAGCAGTTCTAACGCTTCTCCTTTTAAGAATTTATTTAGAAACGCCCTCTTTTCTGTTTCTCCCAAAATCCCATCTTCAAGATAGGACCTAACTGTATCTCTAAAAATTGGAAAATTTAAACTGTCCCCTCCATATTGGAGGGAACAATCGAATTTAATACCTGAATTTTGGTCAAAACTAAGGTGGGATCCGGTGACTGTTGCGTTGACGGGTAGGAGCAAAAGGCTTCCTCTGGTTTCCTCGAAGATGCCTTTTCTGTAGGTCGTCTGGTGGGGGCAGCAGGAAAACAAGTACTCGCCGCATCAAGTACCAGAGTTCGATCAGGAGGTTCTTTAGGCTCGGACCGTTCGTCCTCAGTTTTTAAAAGTTTATCGATTGGCGAAGACGTTACTACCTTATCATAGCAGCAATCAGATGCAACATCTAAACAATCTTGTTCTGTTTCAAATCGAATTGTTTCTTGAGTAGACCGGTCGGGAACACAAGTTCTGTCAGCTTTAAAGCTTTGACCAGCACAGTTAAGGTGTACTCACATCCCTTTTCGGTGTACTTTCGATCAGATCTCAACGGTGGCTCAGAAACAGAACTTGACGATCGAGCTCTTTCCATCATTAAGACGTCTAAATAGCAAATAAACAAAGACCTAAACGAAATCTATACTCATCTTTAATCTTCGAAAAATTAATTACTCGAATTATTTCGTTTTTTTAAAATTTGACATAAAAACTTGTTTTCACTTTTAAAATCAAAATAGATATTTAAAATTGAATTTCAAAACTAAATGTTTCAATAACGACTCAGCGGTATCGTTTCTTTCTTTCAGTCCATTCCTAAGAATGTTAAATTTTTCTTTTACTTTCGCTGCAGTCTTGCAGCGAGACTTCTTTCAATCAGAGAACTTCTATTACTAGTTTCTAAGTCAATATATTATAAATAAAACAATTTCTCACCTTTCATTATTTCAAACAACTATATTGCTTATCATCATTTAACATCATAGTATTAACATATTAACTAACTCTAACTTTAACTTTAACTTTAACTTTAACTTTGTAAAAAAAATTTGTTCTCCTAAATTCTGTGAAAAATCATAAAAAACCTATGTCACCAAAAGTCAAAACAAAACTAAATTCCCTAAATTATAATAAATAAGTATGAAACAAAAATTTAAACAGATATCGCTGTGCTACAGCGACACAAGGTCGCTTCTATTTATTGCATTTTCCATCTTTTGTCCAGGTGGCGACAATCTTGCCGAACCCCACCAGGGATTGTGAGCATTAAAATCTCCCATTAAAATGACAGGGGACGGCAGTTGATGAAGAAGGTTATCTAGCTGTTGATCCTCCACTGACCATCTGGGAGAATACAAGCTGCACAGCGTGGCAGCGTACGGTACTTGGACTGTAACCGCCATGCCTGTAGTTCAGTTCTTAGTTGGACCTGTGCAGCCGGGATATTCTCCTTAATGAATAGAGCGACCCCGCCATGCGCACGCCCACGTTCAGCAATAACTGTATCTTTTCTAAAACTCTTGTATCCTGTGAGGTTAAACCTGCGTGGTGGCTAGCTTGGTCTCCTGAACCGCCAGAGCGAACGGCGTCCTGTCCAGCAGGAGTCGCCGCAGCTCCGCGTAGTGACTTCGGAGACCTTGCATATTCCACTGGACAATATTTCCTTATTGTCCAGTGGCATTACAGTGAATTAAGTTTTTTTCCTAGGCTTGCCCTTAGGCCACCTTTTTCTCTTTTCACTTCCTCAAACCCGGTATCATCTTCATCATCTGGTTCAATCTCGTAGATGGGCTTATAGAGCACTCCATCTCGAGATTCTCTCTCGTTCTGCCGAGTCCTCGGTTGATTAGACGGAGGAGCAGCGGCGGGAGTGTTGGTTCCACGCTCTATAGTAGTGGAACCAGATGAGGTGGAAGGGGTAGCATCGAGGGTGTTGAGGGAGCTATCCCTGGCTGCGTTAAGCAGCTAATTTTGGTGGAGGAGGAGTAGTGGGGAGTAGCTGGACGCTGTATTTTTCTCCTACTCTCCTTATTTCTTTCTTTCTTGTCCCACTCATCTTCACTACAACAAGCTGGGGCTTTCGTCGCAGACATTTTTCTTCTCATTTTTCGTTTCTTTTGTCTTCTTTCTTTTTTTCTTCTCTTCTTCTCCTTTTCCTTTTCTACTTCTGCTTTTTCTCCTTTGTTCTTCTCTCTTCTGTAGTGTCAGTCTAATTCTTTGCTCTTCTTCTTTTTTCTTTTTCTCTTCGAGTCTTTGCTTTTTCCTCTTTCTCAGTTTGTTTTTTCCTGAGGCCTCTTATTTACTCCAGCTTCAACATTCAGGACTCCCGCCGCTTGTGAAGTGG
>JACMZG010000008.1:61499666-61567216 GCA_018340805.1 Microvelia longipes
TCACGTCGCCAGTAAACGCTGGGAGGTTAAAACTCGCCCGAAAACCGTCCCAGTCAGCATTGTTAAGATCCCAAGTTTCTCTTGGAACTCTTGGGTCTGCCGAGGACTCAGCAGTAATGAACACCGGGAAGTGGTCACTCTGGTAGAGGTCGTCACTAGCACTCCAATCCAGAGTAACCGCCAGCGCAGGTGAGCTGAACGTGAGATCAATGGAGGACATTGTCCCTGTACTCATCGTAACGTGCGTTGCAGTTCCATCATTCATTAGTACAAGGTTTCGCTGCAGTCTTGCAGCGAGACTTCTTTCAATCAGAGAACTTCTATTACTAGTTTCTAAGTCAATATATTATAAATAAAACAATTTCTCACCTTTCATTATTTCAAACAACTATATTGCTTATCATCATTTAACATCATAGTATTAACATATTAACTAACTCTAACTTTAACTTTAACTTTAACCTTAACTTTAACTTTAACTTTAACTTTAACTGTAAAAGAAAAATTGTTCTCCTAAATTCTGTGAAAAATCATAAAAACCCTATGTCACCAAAAGTCAAAACAAAAACTAAATTCCCTAAATTATAATAAAATAAGTATGAAACAAAAATTTAAACAAGATATCGCTGTGCTACAGCGACATTCCCCCGCGAAACCAAGAAGCTAAGAGTCTTTCTCCCCTTTTTCGCTCCCTTCTATAATAACGATAACATTTTGGCTCGCTCGTTTCACCAGCGAACCATTTCTATTTACTGTTACTGAACGTACCACTCCATCCTCTGAAGGATGAACTTCAACAACCCTTGCAAAAGGCCATGTATTCCGAGGGGTTTTATCGTCTTTAACAATTACTATGTCGCCCACCTCTAAATTACGATGTTTTTTGGTCCACTTTACCCGCTTCTGAAGAGTCTGTAAGTATTCTTTATGCCAACGGGTCCAAAACTCTTGAGTCAAATGTTGCACTTGACGCCATCGTCTATTAGGGTAGTTAGTACTCTCATCGAATATCCCAGGAGGAGGAAGAGTAGGAGACTTACATGCAATTAAATGGAATGGTGTAAGAGATACTACAGAAGGGTCTGTCAAGCTTTCAGGAATTAAAGGTCTACTATTAATTGTTGCCTCGCATTCTTTTAATAATGTTCTTAAGCAATCATCGTTTAAAGTTCCCTCATGGGTCCTTAAGAGATAATCTAATATTTTTCGCACTGATCCAATCATTCTTTCAACCACTCCATTTGTGTGGCTTGCATATGCATTTGAGAACTGGAATTCTAAATTAGTATAGTGATCACGCAATGAATTTCGCACTGCGTTACGATCAATCTCCTCTAATGACTTCCTTAGCTCTTCTTTAGCTCCCACAAAGTTAGTTCCTAAGTCTGTTCTAAGCGATCGAATAGGACCCCGCGAACACAAAAATCTTCTTAAAGCATTTATAAATGAACTCGTGTCCATAGAATCCAGTACATCAATGTGGACCGCCCGGCTCGCCATACAAGTAAAAATTATTCCCCAACGCTTCTCTTGACTTCTACGGACTTTTACGTAAAAAGGTCCAAAGACATCGGCTGCGCTATAAGTAAAGGTGGAGAAGGTGTTATACGTTCAGCAGGAAGATCTGCCATAATAGGCTCTTCAAACTTCCCTCTAAGTTGTCTACACACTACGCAGTTTCTTATGAAATTTGAAACTTCAGAGGTCGCTCTAACTATCCAAATCCCTTGCGTTCTGAGTCTATTTAACGTAAGTCCCTCTTCCTTGATGGACTTTCTCATGGCCTCTTTGATCAACAAGTTAGTCACATGAGTCTTGTTAGGTAGGATAACTGGATGTTTCTCCTCATCTGGCAGCAAGGAATGCTTTATCCTTCCGCCTACTCTTATAATTCCATTCTGATCCAAAAAAGGAAGTAGTGGTTTCCAATTCTTTTCCCATTCTGATTTTAGATAATCTTGTTGTGTTTTCTTCCAAATAATTTCTTCGGCTTCTTTAAATTCTTCTGTTGTTATACACTGTTGGTGGCGGGTTCCTAACATTTTTTAAAAATCTACGTGCAAGGATTATAGACTGGACCAGGCTGTCCCAGGATGACCAATGCTGAAAGCGGTCCGAAAACTTTCCCCTCCAACGTTCTTACTTCTCTAACGGCTACTTCTTTCACTTCTGGATCAGTCGGTAAGACCTTAAAGTCTTGAGTTGATAAGGGCGTATCTATTTCCCTTTCCCATAAAAATGCTGGTGCCCTCAACCAACAGGAGTCTCTTATTTCTTCTGCACTCGCACCCCGAGACGCTATATCTGCGGGATTAGTCTTAGAAGCTATATAATGCCAACTTTTGGGATCCGAACAGTCGTGAATAGTTTGAATACGATTGCTACATAAACGTGAAATCGTCTGGATTCGTTTAGGATATAGCCCAAGACTACTTTACTATCTGTCCAGAAGACCCGTTTAACTGGGAAATCAAGTTCTCGTTGTAAAGCTTCACTTGTTTTGGAGACGGAAACGGCTGCAGTAAGTTCTAGTCGAGGAATAGTTATCTCCTTAAGAGGTTTGACTCTAGCCTTTCCAAAAACAAACGAACAGTGGACTTTACCTCCATCGTAAAGAAATCTTAGGTAGGTTGCATGTCCATATGCTGTCGTAGAAGCGTCACAAAAATGATGCATTTCTACTTGTTCAATAAGTTTTGCATCTTTTGGTTTATAGCACCTTGGTACGCTGATAATACCTGTGGAGAGCAATTTTAAGTCCAATAACCATTTGTCCCATCTTTTTCTGATGTCCTCCGATATTTCTTCATCCCAACTTTCATCTTTACCTTGATGTTCTCGGCACAAATCTTGTAGTATCATTTTTCCAACGACAACAAATGGAGACAAAAAACCTAATGGATCATAGGCACTGCAAACCGTCGACAAAAGTCCTCGACGAGTATAAGGCTTGTCATCCAAGATTATTCTAAACTGAAACAATCGAGTTCAACAGACCAGGCACGCCTAATGTTCTTTCTATAGGTAAGCCACCATGTGTATTAAAATCTTTTAATCCGGCGGCGCGTTCTTCTGCTGGAATGGCTGCTATAACTTCTGGGCTCGAAGATAGCAATTTGTGAAACCTGAATCCACCTTTGCCGCATAACTCTTGAAGTTCTCCAATAATTGCAATAGCTTCTTCTACGGTAGAGACGGACCCACATCCATCATCCATGTAAAAGTTTCTTTGTATGAAACGTGCTGCTCGCTCCGATACCATCTTACCATAATCTTCAGCTGTTTTCCTCAAGGCAAAGTTGGCACATCCTGGGGAAGACGAAGCACCAAAAAGATGAACAGTCATACGATACTCCCTTGGTTGTTTTTCAATGTCTCCATCCTCCCACCACAAGAAACGAAGGAGATTTCTGTCTTTATCTGGCACTTTTACTTGGAGAAACATTCCTTCCAAATCTCCAACAAACGCCACGTAATCCTGCCGAAACCTTAACAACACTCCCACGACCGAATTTGTTAAGTCTGGGCTGGACAATAACAAACTATTTAGAGATATACCTTGGTACACAGAAGAGCAGTCAAACACAACTCTTATCTTCTCTGGCTTTCGTGGGTGATACACCCCATGGTGGGGAAGATACCACAGCCTTCCAGGTTCTATGTCCGCAGTATCGGCTGGTTCCGCATACCCCTTCTCTAATTGATCTTGCATAAACTTTATGTAATCCTTTCGATACTTTTCATTCTGAAATTTTTTCTTAATCGAATTTAGTCTCCGAATTGCTAAAATTTATTTGAGGGCATAGCAACATCTTTTGTCTTTAATGGTAAAGGCATTTGGTAATGGCCATCTGGTAACTGTTTTAAACCATCACTTATTATCTGAATAAATAATTTGTCACTTACCGATCTACCTAAACCGAAATCCTTTTCTTCCTTTGTCACATCCAAATTAAATAGATTTATTACTTCTTTTAAAGATATTCTAAGCGAATTAGACCTATCACTTTCTAAATTACCTTCGGGGCGAGGTCCAATTATTCCCCATCCCAGAAAGGTTCTAAGACCATATGGTTCTTCATCTTTACCTCGAATCACTTCAATTGGACACAGAGCTTTAGGGCAGTTGCTACCTATCAAAATGTCTATTTCTGGGTCCTCTCGAATAGGTTGAAGGGTGGCAATTTGTCGCAAATGACGAAAATGGTTCGCTAACTTAGGAGTAGGTATTTCTTCAGGATTTCCTGGGATATGCTCTCTAGTATATGTGTCTGGTAGTTTAATTTCAGCATTGCCGTCAAAGCTAGTTATCACAAGGTCCTTCACTTTCCGACTATTTATAATCGTTTTCTTCAAGATTGTGGCAAGCTCGAGCTTAGTTAGTACTCCCTCAAGACCAGATCTTGTCTTAAACGCTCGGAGATAAAACAAGAGTCGCTCCGTCATCTAAAAGCGCATAAACTATTTTTTTCTTTTCTGGATTGTTATTTGGGTATACGTATACTGGAATAATAATGATGTTGTTCCTACAAATTTTTTCGCTTTGGTCGACCTAGAAGTTGCCCCTCGTTTTTTATCTTTATCTGAAGGATGGAACGCCGTTGGATGCAGCTTGCCACAATCTACCATTTGACATTTGAGTCTGTTCTTACAATATTTAGAAAGGTGGCCCCGAGATAAACATGCCCAACAGAGACCACTCTTTTTATAAACTCCCCTCTTTCTTGCATCGAGCACGCTGCGAGCTTTTTACATTTGTCTGTGGAATGGTGTTCGGAGCAAAATTTACATGCATTTTTATCAGGCATTAAGTTTGATGCGTCTATTGCTAAATTAGTGTCCTTGCTCGTAGAACGAGGAACTAGTTGAAAAGAGGAGTCGGGTTTCAAAGAAGTCTCCTTGTGGACAAGGTGCCCTTGCAAGGCTGTTTGGTTTCTAAGTCCCTTAACAGAAGTACCTTTCTTAACATCGGATCCGGAAGGGTATATCGAATCAACATTTGGAGAATATACGGGATGAATCAATGAATAAGTCATTTTATCTACAAAGTTCGCCAGATGGTGAATTGTTTCATGCCCTCCCAATTCCTTTATTTCTAAAATCCATTTTGTAATAAAATTTGGGGTAGACGAGAGACTATTTTTTTCAGACAAACTTTAGAACTTACTTCTTGTAAGGCACTTTGTGAAAGTACCCTACAAGCAGTAAGTAGGTTTTCCGAAAATCTAACTAACCCTTTGGGGTCCCCAACTTTTAAATGTGGCCCCATTAGCGATTTTGTCCAAGCTTCTGTAATTCTAATTGGGTTCCCAACCTTCGTTCAATTAAATCTATAGCTTCCCTATATGATAACCCTATGTTAGATTGAAGCAGTTCTAACGCTTCTCCTTTTAAGAATTTATTTAGAAACGCCCTCTTTTCTGTTTCTCCAAAATCCCATCTTCAAGATAGGACCTAACTGTATCTCTAAAAATTGGAAAATTTAAACTGTCCCCTCCATATTGGAGGGGAACAATCGAATTTAATACCTGAATTTTGGTCAAAACTAAGGTGGGATCCGGTGACTGTTGCGTTGACGGGTAGGAGCAAAAGGCTTCCTCTGGTTTCCTCGAAGATGCCTTTTCTGTAGGTCGTCTGGTGGAGGCAGCAGGAAAACAAGTACTCGCCGCATCAAGTACCAGAGTTCGAGCAGGAGGTTCTTTAGGCCCGGACCGTTCGTCCTCAGTTTTTAAAGTTTATCGATTGGCGAAGACGTTACTACCTTATCATAGCAGCAATCAGATGCAACATCTAAACAATCTTGTTCCGTTTCAAATCGAATTGTTCTTGAGTAGACGGTCGGGAACACAAGTTTTGTCACGTAATTCAGAAACTTCATTCGCTTCCATGTTTAAGTGATCTAATACAGCCTCTACATCGTCTATACTTGATGCTTCTTTCAAACTTTTTTCCAAAACTGAAGTACATATGGTCTGTTTTCGTAATCTATTAAGTGTGTCTTTTTCTTTTGCTAACTTTTGCTCTAAAAGTAGCATCCGAATGTTAGCCTGACTGGTCTCTTCTTCTATTTTATTTTTCTCCAGTGCCAGAGCTAGTTTAGCTTCTAACTTGATGGATGCGACAGACTTCTTACTCGATACCGAACTGGCCGTCGTAAAACCAGAGGTAAAAGATCTAGACGAACGTTCACGATTCGAAGGTTTAGTAGGGATTATACTTTTTTCAAGCATCATACCGTAGCACCTGAGGTTTCATCTAATGCTGTTAGTTTTTCTTTAGAGGTAACCAAGTATGGTGCTTGTGCATCCATCAGCCAGGAAGTCTGTCTAAATAACCCAAAATTTCATTTCTAAGTCTGCTTAGGTTACTTAGACTTGCTGACACAACACTCGGCACACCTGGCTCCTCTAACTTAAATGCTAATTCTGTAAGCTCAAGTTTAACCCTATCAACCTCCTTCCATGCAGTCTTTAAAGCTTTGACCAGCACAGTTAAGGTGTACTCACATCCCTTTTCGGTGTACTTTCGATCAGATCTCAACGGTGGCTCAGAAACAGAACTTGACGATCGAGCTCTTTCCATCTTAAGACGTCTAAATAGCAAATAAACAAAGACCTAAACGAAATCTATACTCCTCTTTTTTCTTCGAAAAATTAATTACTCGAATTATTTCGTTTTTTTAAAATTTGACATAAAAACTTGTTTTCACTTTTAAAATCAAAATAGATATTTAAAAATTGAATTTCAAAACTAAATGTTTCAATAACGACTCAGCGGTATCGTTTCTTTCTTTCAGTCCATTCCTAAGAATGTTAAATTTTTTCTTTTACTTTCGCTGCAGTCTTGCAGCGAGACTTCTTTCAATCAGAGAACTTCTATTACTAGTTTCTAAGTCAATATATTATAAATAAAACAATTTCTCACCTTTCATTATTTCAAACAACTATATTGCTTATCATCATTTAACATCATAGTATTAACATATTAACTAACTCTAACTTTAACTTTAACCCTTAACTTTAACTTTAACTTTAACTTTAACTGTAAAAGAAAAATTGTTCTCCTAAATTCTGTGAAAAATCATAAAAACCCTATGTCACCAAAAGTCAAAACAAAAACTAAATTCCCTAAATTATAATAAAATAAGTATGAAACAAAAATTTAAACAAGATATCGCTGTGCTACAGCGACACAAGGTCGCTTCTATTTATTGCATCTTCCACTCTTTGTCCAGGTGGCGACAATCTTGCCGAACCCCACCAGGGATTGTGAGCATTAAAATCTCCCATTAAAATGACAGGGGACGGCAGTTGATGAAGAAGGTTATCTAGCTGTTGATCCGTCCACTGACCATCTGGGAGATACAAGCTGCACAGCGTGGCAGCGTACGGTACTTGGACTGTAACCGCCACTGCCTGTAGTTCAGTTCTTAGTTGGACCTGTGCAGCCGGATATTCTCCTTAATGAATAGAGCGACCCGCCATGCGCACGCCCACGTTCAGCAATAACTGTATCTTTTCTAAAACTCTTGTATCCTGTGAGGTTAAAAACCTGCGCTGGTGCTAGCTTGGTCTCCTGAACCGCCAGAGCGAACGGCGTCCTGTCCAGCAGGAGTCGCCGCAGCTCCGCGTAGTGACTTCGGAGACCTTGCATATTCCACTGGACAATAGTTTCCTTATTGTCCAGTGGCATTACAGTGAATTAAGTTTTTTCCTAGGCTTGCCCTTAGGCCAGCCTTTTCTCCTTTTCACTTCCTCAAACCCGGTATCATCTTCATCATCTGGTTCAATCTCGTAGATGGGCTTATTCAGCACTCCATCTCGAGATTCTCTCTCGTTCTGCCGAGTCCTCGGTTGATTAGACGGAGGAGCAGCGGCGGGAGTGTGGTTCCACGCTCTATAGTAGTGGAACCAGATGAGGTGGAAGGGTAGCATCGAGGGTGTTGAGGGGGAGCTATCCCTGGCTGCGTTAGCAGCTAATTTTGGTGGAGGAGGAGTAGGGGGAGTAGCTGGACGCTTATTTCTCCTACTCTCCTTATTTCTTTCTTTCTTTCCCACCTCATCTTCACTACAACAAGCTGGGGCTTCGTCCGCAGACATTTCTTCTTTCTTTTTCGTTTCTTCTTCTTTCTTTTTTTATTTCTTCTTCTTTCTTTTCCTTTTCTACTTCTGCTTTTTCTCCTTTGTTCTTCTCTCTTCTGTAGTGTCAGTCTAATTCTTTGCTCTTCTTCTTTTTCTTTTCCTCTTCGAGTCTTTGCTTTTCCTCTTTCAGTTTGTTTTTTCCTGAGGCTCTTATTTACTCCAGCTTCAACATTCAGGACTCCCGCCGCTTGTGAAGTAGGAGTACCATCGGTCAAAGCTTTATTAATAGGTTGCTCCTGACCGTCGGCACTCGTCTTCACGGGGTGAGGCTGCTGCTTCTGGGCGGGACCAGGTTTATTGGAGCCAGCCGCTTTTTTAGCATAGCTTATAGCAGGCATGGCATACCCACTGCTTCGCACGATGCGCTTTGCCTCCGGATGCCTGAGTCGATGTACAATTTTGTACCTCTGAATCTCTTTTTCTATTATAAACTCGGGGCAATCCGGGGATCTGGATGAATGGTCCCCGCCACAATTAGCACATACAAGCGGAGGCTTGCAGCTGTCAGTGTGGGAGGGTTTCCCGCAGACGCACATTTGTTCTTTGGGCACTTGACACTGATGTGCCCAAACATAAAGCATTTAAAGCACCTGAGTGGCGATGGTATGTACCTTCTCACACTCAGGGCTTTATAAAACGCAACTTTTACTCGCTCTGGGGGAACCTCAAATTTGAAGGTAAGGAAGTAGGTGCCCGTTTTCTCAGAGTTACCTCTTGAAGTCCGACGGACACCTGCTCTACCTTAATAACACCCTGGCTAGCTAATTCAGCTTCAAGTTCTTCTATGGAGCAGTTCATAAGGTCGCGACAGAAAATCACGCCCTTAGAACTGCTCATCTTCTCATTTATTCCCACACTGACACTTATTCCTGCTAACTCTTTAACTGCTGCAAGCCTGTCAGCCTGGCTCTTCGAAGCAACCCCGATAACAAGGGCGCCCGTCGAGTTCGACTTAGACACGCTCTCAGCCTCACCACCAATAATCGCTGTAATGGACCGGTTCAATGCGATAGGGAAACATTAGCAAAAGTCCCCTTGTCGCTCCTCTTGACAGTCCAATACTTGACATATCTGTCATCCACTCCGTCTCTACTATTTCCTCTCAACGAGTCGTTTATGGTTGAGGTTACCATAGGATTTTCTATGTGAAGGGGGAAATCAGCCGAGGTGTGACCAGAAGGAGAGGGATTGTCGCCAGGGACTAGATAATTGACTAACCAGCCCCCCTGGAGTACTGACCAGGCCTCTCCTCATTCTGTGAGCCTACCCGCGGGTGAGCCAAGGCGGACGGTAGGAGTCACACGGAGCACTAGAACCTCCGACAGTTCTAGCCGCGACTGACCCACTGGACAGTGACCCGAAGCGAGAATTAACGCTACGCAACGGGCCCCCCTTCTACCAGACATCCGACACTTTGGTATGGCAGTGCTAAGCACACAGCAGGAGGGGCGACTAATCTCTCCACGACATACAAACGCCGGTGGCCAGCAGCCCGAAATCGCACCTTTTTTAGGAAAAAGTTCAAAGATTCAACCCGTTAGAGGACGCACTGGGCACCTCTTTTGGGAAGAAACCTGAACTCTACCTGGTAGAGGACGCACGACGATCGGCACCTCTCTTAGGAAAAGTCTAAAATAAAATAATAAATAAACATATAATAATAAAATAAAGAAAATTCATACTAAACAAAATAGTGAAAATTAAAAGGTAGACAGCATGAAATAAAACGAGAGAAAAATTAAAATAAAGGTAAAAGAGAAGGAAAAGTGAGAAAGTAGGGAAGGCAAGGGGAATAGTGAAGGAAAGTTAGAGATAAGGAGATAGCAAGAAAGAGAAAGAAAATAAGACTCTACCTTGTAGAGGACTCTTGCGAGGTCAACCTTCAGGGACGCCACCCCCTGACACGCCACTCAGTCCGCCAGACGCAAATAGGCGCCTGACTTCCTAATAGGCGCTCCCTATAGGTTTACCCATGTCTGCCGGGCATACGGACCTTAAGCACGATCGGCTGTGTCATAGAGCCAAACAGACACGGGATTAGCTAGAGTGGGCCAGGAACGCTTCTCTTCCTGTCAAGCACCGTAGCACTTGCTCTGACCAGTCCCGGTACCCTGCATAATGCAGGGACCAGTGGATGCAGTTTAACCTCATGCCCAGGAGGCCATTATCAACATTAGTTCAACTTTTATCAAAGCCTTGTGTAAGTTTTAAAAAAAAAATTGTGAAAATCGGTAAATAATCTCATTGAGTTGAAATTTGGTGCAAGTGTATAACTTTCATTTCAATACGACAAGTATATCCATAATTTTTGTTTGATTATATAAGTTAATCAGCATTGTGCGTGGTCATTGCATGGATGGACCACTGGTAATGAAACGGATGTATTTACGAAAACGTAAATACATGTATTAGCGGAGTCTGAAGACGTGTTGTAGTTTATATTTGCTGAATTATATAATCTGAGAACGAACAAAGCGAGTCCGAAGTAGGGAGGGTGTGTGTAGCGTGTTCGATGAGATGAGGAAAAGTTCCGAGGTACCCCGTACCCGATTGTTTTTAAATATCTTTCTCAGATATAAAACTATAAGTTCTATTAAATTATTAACAGTAGTTGTCTGTACAGTGTGTATAAAAAAATAAAATCATTGTCTTATACTTGAAGATTATTAGACATAACATTTTTGCTTGGTTGTTAATTTTTCAAAAGCGTCTAACCATCTCTAAACATTAGACACATTAACTATCTCACAAATAGGTCTGTTGTTTAAGCAGCCCTACTGATCAGTTTCGACGAACTGCTCTTGTAGACGTATCTAATCTTTCTTAGTCATAATGTTTACTAAACGATTTACATAAAATTTTAATTTTCTCTTATTTTAAATAATATAACTTCGGCTCACTTGACAAAACAATCATGTGTTATATTAATGTTTATTTAGGTCCAGAAGTATTGTAGCAATATCACTTGCATCTTGAAGGCTCTCTCTTCGCTAAGAGATTTGGTTAGATTTTTAATCAATGGTGCAATAAAAGTATAACCCAAGGGATTGCAGCTTGATATTTACTGTGTTAAAAGCTAGTTGAAAAACTTTTATTTCGGTTAAATTCACTTTAGGAAAAATTGAATGATTCCCTAAGGCAAAGTTTGCCTGTGTGAATAGTTTTTTGTTTAAATGCTCCGGCAGAGCCCTTAATAAACAGACCTTAGAACTTGGTGGTTTACAATTTAGAACTTGGAACGAGGCTTCCTTAGCTGTGGACTTTTATAGGAGCATTCATTATTGCCTGGTGGCGTATTTACAAGAAAAGCGCACAGGCATTCATATAAATAACTCGAGAACTGTGCTACCCACAGACGTGTTAAAGATCTCTTTGTTCTTTAAAACAAGAGGCTTTCGACCTATTGGCCGCTCCTCGTACCCCGGAACGCTTCGCAGCTTCCCTCGCATGGTTGTCGTCCTTCATCAGTTTTTAATGGATTGTCATATTACAAGTTTATATTAGAGGCACATATTACTGCCACGACATAAGTAAATTTTCTCTTGTATTAGAAAAAAAAATTTTTTTTTTTATATATGTCAATCTATAAAACTAAAACTAATGCTGAAAAATAGTTGTTATACATGTTTAACCATCCAAATATATGTGTATACATGTACAAGTATATGTGTGTACCATTTCAGCCCGATCAGAGCTTTTAGGACTTTTGTCATTTTTTGCAATTTTCGCTGTCATTATAATGGGTTTATGACCTCATACGTGTTTCAAAAACAATAGTGTTCATGACATCGATTTTTGATTTGACATCGATCTAATGAGATCGATTTTTGTACCAAGTTTCATTTTGATCCAAGAAATCGTTTTAGATCAAAGTTCCTAACTCCAACCTCATAAACTCATTTTTTCGATAAAAATTGGCCTAAAATGCACAACATCAATAAAAAACATTTTTTGTCAAACATATTTTTTTAAGATTTTTATAAAAGATTAAAGTTACGAAATATTTTTTTAACGTCGTGTTGGACTTTTCCCCAAAATTTAATTTATTTTTCTCTTATAGCACTTGTTTTTTGTGCCAAATTTCATTGAAATTGGCTAATAATGATGAAATGAGGTTTTTGTAAAACAACTTGCATTTTAATAAAAGAGACTTTTCTTATTTTTTTTTAACTTCCGATTATTGTAGGCGGCTTTTAAAACCTACTCAGTAAGTGATAGAATATTGAAACCACACCCATGAATTCGAAGAGAAAGGACACAAAAAAGCTTATTAATTAATCCTTTGCTACAAAAGTATAATGCTACTGAGGAAGGAGATTTATCAGCTCCGTTGTTCTGGTATGAAACTCAGGTCACCTTAGTTAATGATCCTGGTGTCAGTTTTAGTCCTTTTATCTTAAATAAACCCTTGATTGATGCAACATTTTTGTATGCTTATCAAGGGAAATGCTTATCATTAATTTTATATTTAGTCTGCTTTTCAGTTAGAATACGTAGAATAGCTAGAATACGTTATATCCCTTTTATGGATTTTTCAACCTTTTCTATCTTAGCAAATTTTCAAAGAGAAAATGACCTTATGAGGTTGGAGTCATTAAGAGGGTAGAGGTTGGGGTTGTTTTTTGGAAGGGGGACTCAAAGAATAAAATACACACACCCAGATATATATATTATATACATGTGTGTGTGTGTGTGTGTGTGTGTGTGTGTGTGTGTGTGTGTGTGTGTGTATTTACGACATTTTTGTTCCTACACGTTTCTATGGGACACGATAACTTTCGAACGCTTTCTCGGATCGAAATGAAACTTTGTACAAAAATCAACCTTGTTAATGTCCCGAACCCTGTTGTTTATGAAGTATATTTGACGTCATTATTCTACAATAATGAACCCCTAAACATTTTAAAAATCACGGCTCCCTTTGGCCTAAGGGAGGCGCGGAGGTTGCGAAGTGGCCAAACGCTGACGCTGCGTAGCGGCCAAGAGGCCGAAGTCCTATCGTTTTTTTTTAACTTATGATACCAAAAAAAGTACCCTTTAATTTATTGTTATTACCAAGGCTTGAAAAATGGTTGATTTTTCTTAATCATTGTGCATTCAATAATTTCTTCTAAAAAATTTTCGTTTCATTTAACAAAGTTTTCCATGACCTTTTATTCGGTACTACGATAATAGAATATGGAATAGACTTGCCTTTTTACTCAGGAGTCTAGCTCTAGGTATATCTAGCTGAGTAAATAGACTTTTTGAGCTAGTAACGAAAAAGGTCAAACTGTCGCAAGGGAAAGAGGTCAAATAGTCGCAAGGGATACATACCAGCACGTAGTCGACATTGGACCCTTTTTTGCTTTGTAAACCTTCCACATGAAACTCTTTATCATCATGGATCACACTTTATTCATAGAGATATATTTACTAGAGAGGCCCCTCTAGTAAATATCAGTTGAATTTAGAAACATCAAAAAAGTAACCAAAACACCTTCGGATATTGATATAGCCCAAAACAGCAGAAAACAATTACATAGTAATTTATGTAACATAAATGTTTAAAATACAAAACACAATCAATGCGTAAAGACCCCACAACGGTTGATTTACGATAATCTTTACTCACAATTGGAGTAGATTACAATGAGGTTACACACAGCACTTGAGAGCCCCAAAAAGATGTTTCAAGTTTCTTAATGTATTGAGGTAGGGAATGGTCCTTCTATTAATATATCTGCATGCAAATATCAAACTGGTTGTATCATATGTTTTAGTTAAAACGACTATAAAATAAATAAATAACCATTTATTTGTACATAATAATTATACAATACACTCACAACAAATAACTTAATAATTTACATTATAAGCGCAATTCGGCCTCAGCTGTGGTACCTCTTTTGAGGTCAATAAAACGAATATAACTATTTTTTGATTCTTTAGACACAAACATATCATAGAGTAATCTATTTCTAAGCTATATTGATTTTGTGTAAATTTTAGTAATAAACCTAGGTTAGAATTTATTTGTATCTTCATGTATATAGGCTTATTTTTCTGAATTTCTTCTGATATTGTTATAACTACGCCTCAGTATAAATAAGGGAATATTAATGTCTTAAATTGCACTTTTTTAGACAAAAACTTAACTAAAATTTGCTTAACTCTTAAAAATTTTAACGTTTTAAGTTTACTTTAAATTAAAAATCTAGTTATACTATTGTAAATTCTGTTATTTGTTGATTTAAAAAAATTAGTCTATGTATAAAGCCCTTAAAATTTTCTTTTAACTCTTAGAAAATGATCAAAAAAATTAAAAATTGGAAAAAAAATTTCTTTGAAACTTATGCCAAAGATATTTTTTTCAATCGGTTAAAGGTAATGTTTAATTTAATGTTGTAGGGATTTAATATAGCTGAAGGACTACTTGAATAGATAAAGAAACTTGATCGTTACAGAAGTTGTAACATTAGACTTTTAAGGAAGATTAACTTGATCTTAAATTGAGAACTGCTTGAATGGGGTAAAGAAGGGACTTAAGTGAAATAGTTTTGAAAACTTTACTTGTTTTCTAAGAAAGTAGTAAAGACAACTCGACTTTCAAGTTGTCAAAGGTTTTCTAATAGCTATGGGTGTTAATTGGAAATGACATTATTCATCTTATTTTACTTATATTGCTTATTTCAATCAAAGCTTTGGCTTTGTTTCAATTTTTGAATGATGAAGTGTTTAGTGAGGTGTATCTTTATAGGATGTGATTCACAAATATTCTTTAAAATTGCTTAAAATGTGGTATTTTTTTACACCAAAACCGATTTTATTAAAGTAAGAACTCCAACATTGATTTCCACAAATAGGCTTTCATTACTCTCAGTTGATCTGGCTTTCGGCAAATCTAGTAAATTAAAAGTGTTTTATTTAGTTATATAGTTCTGTCAGTTATGGTTCTACTTTTTAGGCACAGTAGTAAGTTTATGTGTGCCAAAACTAAGTTATTACTATTGTGCACTTGTAAACTTACAATTCTTCTATCATGGGGCATACCAAATAACTTAATTACCTAATGGGAAATAATTACGTTTATGAAGTATTATCGTTCTGTTCGATTTTACGGCCTAACCATATTTCGATAACAAATATTGCCTTGATAAAATCTTAATCAAATATAATTTAATTCATAATGTTGTGATTAATATGACTTTAAATTCATAATATTTTTTTACAAATTAATAATATTTAAATTAGTGTTATTAATATAAAATTCATTACATGAGTTTTTCTCTCTGCTGTACTGATAGTTATTGCTCCCAAACAGAGATAGTATAATATTGTCAATAGAAATCTAATTAATTACAACCTGAATTTTATGAATTTCCCTTACATAAGTTATTACCCACAAACACACACATATTTATACATATATATATATATATATATATAATATATATATATTTGTGTGTGTGGCTTACCATTCCAAAACATTAATTAAAATACTAATATTTAAGAGTAAAAATTCAAAGCAAAAGAATTTAAAAAAGAAATAATTAATCATGTTATTAAAACATCAAAGTCAAATAACTTTAAATATTAATACTTTATATTTATACTATATTAGGGGATATAAGGGAGATTAAGCAGTATAGAGGCGAAAATATCCGTTGATTTCATTTAGAGCTTCTTAAGCTAACTGGTTATAGTTTTATTTGGGTTTTATATAAACCTTTATAAGCCTTTAGGGTAAAATCCTTTATCTTAAAATATCTTCATTAGCTGTTCAAATAGGTTGGCTTTAATGAGGATATTCATATTTTTACTTCTTTCTTTTGAATGTATCAGCACTAAAGACTTACAGAAAATTTTATTTTTCCTCTCTGCTGGTAAATAGATGAGCATATTCATTGCGTATATTATGCATTACACATTTTTTCAATAAATTTATATATTATTTTCATTAAACGGTGCTGTTTGAATTTTTTTAACCCTCACATTGCTCCGAAGTACCTTAATTATGGTCACTATGATGTTTAATAAAAAAAACACTCTAAAATTAAAAACAATTAATATATTGTCAACCACAATAGTAGAAAAAACAATACAGACTGAGTACTCAGTCTGTAAACAGCTCTAATGATGACTTTAAGTCGAAACCGGTCAGTTATATTTTTTTATACTATTGTGGTTGAAAATATATTGATTGTTTTAAATTCTAATGTTTTTTTTATTAAACATCATGGTGAGTTTATACTTCAAAATCTCCGTCAAAACAACGAATGACTTAATTATGGTGCTTATTTTTAAGTGGAGTGACGTTTTCAATGTTTAAAGACTCTTACTTCAGCTGTCCAGAGAGGATACTCAAAGTTCTTAACATCCCAAACCTTGGTTCGAATCTTGGTGTCGACGAAAATTCTAAATAAGGCCTTAAGTTAAAAAATAATTGACTCCTTTCTTCTTCTCGTAAATAGCTATGAGGCGCTAAACTTCTCGTCTTAATCTACTGGGTGAAATATAGTCACAACTAACCGTGGTTAGTTCTTAAAAAAATATAGGTTAGTTCTTAGAAAAAGATTAGTTAGTTCTTAGAAAAAAATTACTTAATTGCTACCCTTAGCTAGCTTCTAAAAATAAATATATCCCTTGGCAAGCCTCGAGATTAAAATATTATGACCCTTTTGGCTTTAGTTTAGCCTTAGAAATCAACTAGACTGTCCTTGCTTAGGATGCAAAGATTCATTGTTTCCTTTTAGTTCCTATTGCCTTTTTATTGCCACACCCCGGCGCTGCCGCTGCTGCCAAATATTTAAATATATTTTCTAGCAAATTTCTTTTTATATTTACGGTACATGATATTCATTTTGTATCTTAGGGGTCGTCCCTTCCTGGAATGTTTTAAAATATTTTATTGATATATGTATTAGGGTATATGTTTACATAAATTTAACGTTAAACATGGCTAATAATATTTAATGTTACAATAATATTGTGAAAATAATGATACGTAATAACTGTTTCCGAACTACATTGTCATCTGAGGGGTTTAACTGTATCATATTTCGATATCAAAATATTTCGCAACTGTGAAATATTTCTCGGTGTCTCCCATAACAATGCCTTATTGTAAAATATTATATAGTATCTCCTAAAAAAAATTCTATGAAATAGAATTTTGAAATATTAGCTATTCCCTAGTTTAGATATAAACGATAAGGTATCTATCTCATGTAACAGTTTGCCATTGTAAATATTATATATATATATATATATATTATATATATGTATATATATATATATATATATATAATATATATATATATATATATATATTATATATTAAACGATATCGCATTTAGCAATTCCCTATATATTATTTTATTTTTAATATCATTGCTGTTAGAAAAAGTATCTCCTATAACATGTCGCTATAGTAGATATATTAAACGATATCGTATTTAACAATTTCTAATCTAATATTTTTAATATTAATTGCTTAGAAATAGTATCTTCCTATAACATGTCGCTATAGTAGATATATTAAACGATATCGCATTTAACAATGTCCAATCTAATATTTTCAATATTATTGCTATTAGAAATAGTATCTCCTATAACATGTCGCTATAGTAGATATATTAAACGATATCGCATTTAACAATGTCCAATCTAATATTTTAATATTATTGCTATTAAAAAGTATCTCCTATAACATGTCGCTATAGTAGATATATTAAACGATATCGCATTTAACAATGTCCAATCTAATATTTTCAATATTATTGCTATTAGAAATAGTATCTCCTATAACATGTCGCTATAGTAGATATATTAAACGATATCGCATTTAACAATGTCCAATCTAATATTTTTAATATTATTGCTATTAGAGTATCTCCTATAACATGTCGCTATAGTAGATATATTAAACGATATCGCATTTAAACAATGTCCAATCTAATATTTTTTAATATTATTGCTATTAGAATAGTATCTCCTATAACATGTCGCTATAGTAGATATATTAAACGATATCGCATTTAACAATGTCCAATCTAATATTTTCAATATTATTGCTATTAGAAATAGTATCTCCTATAACATGTCGCTATAGGTAGATATATTAAACGATATCGCATTAACAATTGTCCAATTCTAATATTTTAATTATTGCTATTAGAATAGTATCTCCTAAACATTGTCGCTATAGTAGATATATTTAAACGATATCGCATTTAACAATGTCCAATCTAAATTTTCAATATTATGCTATTAGAAATAGTATTCCTATAACATGTCGCTTTAGTAGATATATTAAACGATATCGCATTTAACAATGTCCAATCTAATTATTTTTAATATTAATTGCTATTAGAAATAGGTATCTCCTATAACATGTCGCTATAGTAGATATATTAAACGATATCGCATTTACAATGTCCAATCTAATATTTTAATATTATTGCTATTAGAAATAGTATCTCCTATAACATGTCGCTATAGTAGATATATTAAACGATATCGTATTTAACAATTTCTAATCTAATATTTTTAATATTATTGCTATTAGAAATAGTATCTCCTATAACATGTCGCTATAGTAGATATATTAAACGATATCGCATTTAACAATGTCCAATCTAATATTTTCAATATTATTGCTATTAGAAATAGTATCTCCTATAACATGTCGCTATAGTAGATATAAATTAAACGATATCAGTATTAACAGATTTCAATCTAATATTTTTAATTATTGCTATTAGAAATAGTATCTCCTATAACATGTCGCTATAGTAGATATATTAAACGATATCGCATTTAACAATGTCCAATCTAATATTTTCAATATTATTGCTATTAGAAATAGTATCTCCTATAACATGTCGCTATAGTAGATATATTAAACGATATCGCATTTAACAATTTCCGATCTATAATGTTTAATATTATCGCTATAGGTATCTTCTATAACAAGTCGCTATTGTAGATATATTGAGCGGTATCCCCATAGTGATAATACTACTAGAGGGGCCCTAAAGCTATAATTTTAAAACATCGACAAATTATCCTGACCACTTTGCTTATAAATGTAATTAAATAATTAGTTCAAAATTACAGATAACTTAAATAGAAATCGTTAGAATAATGTTAAAAATACAAATCAAAACACAAACATGTGCGAGAAGCCGAAAACAATTCATATATCCTTAACTCACTCTTGAAGGAAGTTTTAATAAGGTTACACTTATTAAAATAGCCCCTGAGAGCCCCAAAATGATGTTTCAGTCCTCTCAATGTATTTAGATAGGCTATGCCCCCTTTAGTATATAACTCTTTGGGTATCGCAATCAACAATTTGCGATCTATAATTTTTAATAGTATTGCTATTAGAAATCGAATGTCCTAAAACCATTCGCTATATGGTTATATTCCGATGTAGAAATTCACGCCACAAAACCAAACTGTAGATAAGCAAGTATAATTACTGCTGCGTAATTAAATGAACTAAATTTTTATAATAATTTGTTTCAGGTAAGAAAGTGGCCTGATCAGGACTATCCTCTGTATGGTACATAACTTGTAAGTTCTGTTTATTTTTACTTTTCCTCATTCATACCGTAGGTACATTGGAAATGTATTGTGTTTGCAAAAAATACTTTAAAAAAAAAAAGATTTTCATAAGGCTTAAAATTTTCTAGGATATTAAATAAGATTTTTCAAAAACAATTTTCAAGTAAATAAAAAATATTTACCTGATAAATTTTATAATGGAGAACTTTTTTTTCTGTTTAATCTAAAACTATTTATTTTATGTTTTCATTTATTCGTATGCTTTAACCCATTAATTATTATGCATTGGATGAATATGAAATAGTTATAGAAAATAAAATTGTTGTAGTTTTAGTAATTTTTATTTATTTGTTAGCATGTTAGGATTATCTTTTTGATAAGACGGACATATCATTCCTTCCTCCTTCAAAAAGCCCTCTCTCTTAATCAAAAAGTTAATATTTGGAAGTTTCAAGAGAGTTATATATATATAAATAGTAAATAAACCAGTGGGGAGATCCTGACAAGTCAAGGTATAAATTTAGCTAACATTACATTATTGAAAGGAATATTACTTTCCTAAAGCGATATTGGATAATACTGGAAGTATTTGTATCCGTATTTATTGTTTGGCTCGTTGAAAAGAAGTTATAAGGTAAAAGATATTAAAGGGCTTTTATATTTTACATAAAGGAGCTGTTATAGTCTACAACCATCTTCTCTTATGTAGATAGGTTTTCCTAAACCTTAATCTATCCTAACCCCACAACATTTTCCATCTCACTTTTACGCATCAAACCTTCCCTTATTTTGTGTCCTTCCTAACCTTATTCTGTAGCTATTTTAGCATAGAATAGGACCATTGGGAAACAGTATAAACGACACCGGTATGCTTAACATAACATGCAATTTCGCTCCAGTAAAGTTCCTCGTGTAATACTAACAAAAGAAAATAAGTAATAAATAATAGTAGTAGCAGTAATATAAATAGTAGTAGTAATAAAAATATAATAATTAATTATTTTGCTAGGCAGTAAAGTGGCGATTTAGTGCCTTGGAAATTTGTTTATTGATTCGCCATGCCTCGTCAATAAAATATCTCCAAACTAATAAAACCACTTCACAGCCATGTAAGATATACCATTACTTTGAGTCCGCATTATACCTTACTATCCACACAGATTTTTAATTAAATTTTTTATTTATTTAAAAAAAAAACGGGTACGGGGTACCTCGTAATTATTCCTTATCACACCGTATTCACTACGCTCATACTCCCAGCTGCGGACTCGCTTCACTCGTCCTTAGAATATACAAGTCGTTAAATTTACACTGCAAAACGTAAAGGATATACATCCATTTCGTTCCAGCGGTCACTCATCCAGGCACTTTTATGATCCCACAAAAATCATGTCGTATTAATACTTGTACTAAATTTAAACTTAATTGGACTATTTTCCTATTTTTTACAATTTTAATAGTCAAAACGTACACAACTCGTATAATAAGATGTAACTAGGCACATATGCTAGTCTTATACATGGCTATATCAAAGAGTATATAGGCTATATGTCCTAAATATCAATCTGATAGCATAATGTTTCCGCGTTTTATGATCGTTCGAAATTTTCGATAAGTCATTATTGCGGGTAAATGACGTCATAAAAACTTTAAATCCCGAATAGCACAACTACACCTATTGACTGATAATTGTACGAATTTTAACACTTCAGCATAAGTAAACTAGGAGCTACGATGATAAGAGGTAAAACACACACGCACACACAGATATTATTATATATATTATATATATATATTATATATTATATATATATATAATATATATATATATATTCATTAATTTGTGTATTAGAGTATTAAACACACAGATAACGGCATCACAGACGGGATGTCGGTTGGCATTCCCGACTTTACTCATATAGCGGCGGTATAAATGACAAAAAGTAAAAATCAGGGACAGGTTACCCGGTACTTTTCCTGACAACATCGGATTCACTTGGCTCGCCATCAGAATGTTAACAAGAGGCAGAAGGTCTCTTGTTGATAAAGACCTTCGGATACTAATATTTCCAATATTCTCCAATAACGCTTTAGGAAATTAATATTCCTGTATATAACTCTCTTGAAACTTCCAAGTATTAACTCTTTGATTAAGGGAGAGGGCTTCTTGAAGGGGGAGATGATGGTGTGTACGCCGTATCAAAAAAATAATCTTAAGACGTTAACCCATAAATAAAAATTATTAAAACTACAAAAATTTCATTTACTAACTATTTCATTTATTTCCGTCCAATGTATAATAATTGATGGGTTAAAGCATACAAATAAATTAACATTTAAAAGAAATAGTTTTAGATTAAACAAACAGAAAAGTTTTTCATTAAGGGTAGCTTTTATAAAATTTATCAGGCAAATATTTTTGTTTATTTAAAAATTGTTTTTGAAAAATCTTATTTAATATTCTAGAAAATTCTAAGCGTCATGAAAATCTTATTTTTTGACTTAGATTGTCAAAATGCCAAATGAAGTGGAAAAGTTAAAATGAAAATCTCTTGAGTAGGTTAAATTAAGTCTCTTTATTTTTCATTATAAACCTTACCTACTATCTCTACCTTCCGCTACTTCCCTTTAAGTTTTAATTTATTAAAAACTTCACAAGTTAAATGAAGGCTGTAACTTATATTTAGTTTTTCCTCTTTTACCTTTCTAAACTTGTTACTTTTAAAATAAAAACAAAATAAGACCTCATATTGAAGCTTGTATAAGCAACAGGTACTTTAGAATTTATATCGGCCCCATTTATCCAAAATTTATAATTATTAAAATCTTTTCTGTTCCTTACGTTTTTTTCTTAAGATCTGAAGCATTTAATCGAATTAGCTAGCGAATTCCAAATAGTGATAGTGATATATATGCCACTGCGGTAATTATGCCAGATAAAGCACATTATACATGCTAACAATAACAACTTACAAGAGGTGAAAAAGAGTTTGTAGGAGTTTAGAAATTTTTTACGAGCGGTAGGTTCCGGTCTATCACCGGGAGTGGTGATTGGTGTCTAGCCAATCACCTTGGAACCTCCCGCTAATCAAGCTGAAGAAGGCAACTAGTAGAAAATTTCTAAAATCCAAAAGCTTTCATTTACCACCTCCGGTAAATTATTATTTTGTCATTACTATTTCATTATTTTGCACTTTCCTTTTCATTATTTATTTAAATATTTAATATATATATATATATATATATATATATATATATATATATATAATATATATTATATGTGTGTGTGTGTTTATATGTATATATAAAACAATCGATGGCGAAATTTATAGTATATAAACTTAGAGTATAGCCTGTACTGGAAACACAGTACAGGCTATGTTTCCAGTACTATACTCATATATGACAGCGTCATATATGACACTATACTCATATTAGCAACCTCCAGTGCTAATATGATAATGATAGTATATTATACATATAAATCTGTGAATTTTTTGTAATAAATATCAGGTTAAAGCTGTGTTACCGAAGTATTTTCGTCTAAATAGTTTCCAGCTTTGTTGACATTAAAATGACAACGCCCGTTAGTACGCCGGGTAGTACTGCCCGTTAGACAGTACTTAGTTTATTTTTAGTTCTTTCTTAACCGACTATAATCTTTTGCTCTAGGTATAACTTAGTATCCTTTGAAAATCGTGATCACGAAGGATATTAGAAAACAAGATAGGTTTTGGTTTGAAGAAATAATCTGTAGATTAATAGCGTTATCCTTCAGGTATAAAAATTATGTCTGACCACTTTTTACGATGCGATTTGTGCGTTCTTATTATTTCTGCCTGGAAATTATTTAACGAAAGTAATGTACTGAAAATTATCTTTTGTGTTTATGCGATTTTCTCTTTACTATACTAATAAACTTTAGTATTAATGAATATTTAGTAAGTGTAGATGTTTTACCCTTGATTATAAAATGGGACGGAATATCTTGTCGGCCCCAATGAAAATATTTGTTTCCAAATAATGTATTCAAAATAAATTATTGCTTAAAAATGTAAATACTTTGAGCTTGAATATTTTTATTTTTTATTAAAAAAATGGCTGAAAACACGTTCTTAAAATATGGGTACAAAATAAACCATAACAAAATTTTAACAAATTTATGCGCAATAAATGAAAAATTTTATTATAAGCATTAAATAAAGTGCATTATTGTCTCACATTTATAATTCAAATTTTAATGTTGTGACAATTTCCTCTTTTCTCTCAAATCATTTTAGAATGAAAATAAAAGGAAGTCTAGTTTTAGATACTTTTTTCATATTTTCGTATCATATTGAAGAAAGTTTTTGTTGAAAATGGTCCCCTGAGAGTTTTCTAAGAGTCCCCAAAGACTTCGGGTTTCCCAGAATGCTAAAACTGGCCCACTTCTAGCTCCAGCCCTAAACACACCGGGAATTTGTATTCAGTCATCCTTAACATAATTTTATATCTTTTTTCCGTCATTTTTATTTTATACCGTTCCATTTTTTGTTTTCTCAGAATCTAAATAACTTATTTTTCTATCCTAAATACATTTTTCTTTTTCTATTCTTATCGTAAAACTAAGCTTTTCTTTATTATGCATTTTCTGATATAAAATTTAACTTAATATTTCTCTCCTTCCCATTTCCAAAAACAAAAATAATACTTCCCCATTCCTCATACATTTGCAGGAGATAGGGTATGTAGTTAAAAGCCGTAAGGCAGTCATTATAGTCCAAGAGCCAGGACGGCCTGAAAAATGTGACTCATTTTGTACTACTACCAACCAATTTTTTCTAAAAATATACCTTTAAATTATGAAGGAAAAGCATAGTCTGCCTATCCAGAGTGGAACCTTTCATATGTATGCGCTCGCTCAAAATATTAGAAAACCGCACAAATTCCAGTAATATCATATATCAGTAATATATATATATATATATATATATATATATATATATATATATATATATATATATATATATATATATATATTGTATATATATATATATATATATATATATATATATATATATATATTATATATATATATATATATAATTACTTTCAATTGAATAAAAATAATATAGCTAGTGTATTAAATAATGAATATCCATTCTCGTGTACTGTGAGGCATATTCATATCATAATATGTTCAATAATAACATAAATAAATATTTTTTAAGTTGACATAAATCAATGAAATAGAAGTAAATAAAGCGTAGATGCTTTGTAGTAGGGTACGTATTGTATATGTAAGCTAGACAAAGATAGTTTGCCTCCTCTCCTATATTTTTACGTTCATACCCAGTACATACCCCTTCCCTTATGATGCAAATGTAGGGAATTTGAAAATCCGGAGATGCCTTGCGGAACTATAATTCATCCTCTATCTAGACGATTCTTTAAGTGGAAAGGGGGAGTTAGTTGGAATTATTCTAGCTAACAATTTAGTTTCGATTAACAGGAAATAGTTTTACTGATTATTGTAGAGATGAATACATTGGTAAAAGAATATTCTGTTAGGTTAATATTCCTTTGTAAATAGTTTGGTACAGGATATCAATCGACCAGTATATTCTATTTCATTAATTAACGGTTTAAAATAGAGAGTAAACCAATATAAACTTATTTCTAGACAATTTACTTAGCTTTAAAGTTTATTTAAAAGAATTTTCGATACATTGTATTATTATATTATATTGTATAATTGTATTATTGTATAACGAAGTCATAAAAGCCGGGAAACGTTTTAGTCCACTAAGAACGCAGCTGTGTTGCTGAGTTAAGGGGCTTTTTTGGAAAAGTCCATCCCTAAACATGTCCAAATAGATTTCCAAATTTAAATTTTAACTATTTAAAACTTTACTAAATAACCTGTTTGTTGACTTTAATATAACACAAGGTTAAAATTAGTTGACAGCGAGGGATAATAATGGGAGGGAGCTAATGAAGTTACTCCTACATGTTAAACTACGCCCACAATATGATATCAGACAAACCTTATTGGTTCCTTAACACTATTGTCACATGC
The DNA here is from genome assembly GCA_018340805.1 of Microvelia longipes. NCBI lineage: Eukaryota > Metazoa > Arthropoda > Insecta > Hemiptera > Veliidae > Microvelia > Microvelia longipes. The sequence goes on from JACMZG010000008.1 coordinate 61,525,419, forward strand.
TGTCAACTGATTTTGACCATGTTGTACTTATACTATAGACTACTAAGAAAAATAATAATTAGAATAATTACTTCATATATTTATTTTGTTTGCTTTGACATGGCAGAGGTATTCTGTAAGCTGCTGGAGAGGTGTATTTGAGTTCATTTTTATGGCTTGATATAATTTTGGGCAGAAACAGAGCCAAACTTGTTACCCATCCTAGTGATACTAAGCCTATCATTACTCGGGATCCTGATGTCGTCTTCATCCTTTGTTCTTATTTATATTTTGATTCATAGGTTCTAAATTGTTTCGTTGTTTGACATTTATATGTTTGTTTACTGTTTCTCACTCTAAACAAATCTCGTTTGAAGCCGCTAATCCTCGCTTTGTCTTAAATTAACTTAGTATAAGTTTAGTAAATGGACAGGGGGGGGGGCAACTTAAATGGGGGAAACCAGGGGTGTCGGACTTAAATATAGAAGTACTTTGTGGTGAACAAAGTAAGACTGATGCCAGTGCTAAGTGGCCACCTCTGATGGTTAAAAATGAACTATTTATAATTGTCAATAATTGTCAAAATATAATTAAGACTATTATATTTTCGTCCAAAAAACTAATGTGTGTTAATTTGAATAGATTTTAAAATAAAAAAATTAATATAAAAGTTTTATTTAACTTTTCTTATTTGTTTAAGTTGACGGTTCATTCCGTATCTTAATGACTCCAGTTGTAACTTTCCAACTAACATTAATTTATATAATAACACGGTTCACAATGAATTGTTTAAAACGTGAAAAAACAAAAACAACTTGAGATTTTATGATATTATTGTGAACCGTATTATAAATGTAAAATATAAAACATACAATCTAATAGAGTACGTGTGCAGTTAGTAAAAAGTGGGGATTTTAGGGCGAATTTAACTCGTTAGTTGCTCATTTGTCCGTAGTAGCTACCCAGCGTTGCAGTTGTTTCTATTGTTAACCAGTATCTTTACGTAGGTTAAATGACAGGTGGGGGAAAATTTTGGATTCGATCATCGCTGGCTACTAGAAATCAGCGCTGCACAGGACCGGTGCGGACAACACATAATCTAACTTCAGTAGCTTTCCAAAAATGACCGATTATATATTTAAATTTGAATACACCATGACTATTGGTCATGACAGTTCAAGCTGATAGAATTACTAACGTCTATTGATCTATCATCTTGATAAAAACTACTTTTATTGTTATAATAAAATAATTTTTCTCTTCGTTTCTTTTAATTTTAACCTTACAAAAATGGTTCCTCGTTGTCATTTTTTGTATTGCAAAAATTCAGAAACCAATAGTAAAAATAAGATTTTTAAGCTTGAACAGAACGCCACTGATAGGAGGTAAGTTTACTTTTCATTCAATCATTTTATTAGTTTAATCGACTTAAAAAGATAATCACATTTAATCGCAAGTGCGCAGCATCTTAACGATGTAATTAAAAGACGTTTTTAAATTGACCGTTTCATACTGCATTAAATGCCTAATTATCTTCTAACACGTGGATAATTTAGCCACTATTGTTCATTATTTCCTAATTAAATCGATTAAATTAATAAATTGTTGAATGAAATGTTAACTGTTCCAGCACAACAAGCATTTCTGTGGAAGTTCGATGACGAAGGCTGCGCAAAAGTCATACTTCGGCTAAAGAAGTATGACCTTACAAAGTATGCAAAGTTAATTTCAAACTGAATGAGTGTAAAAAGCCACTCAGTTAATAGGTAGGTCCGCCGCTGCGCTAGCGTCGACCGGGATCTAAATTTTCTCACTATTAATTCGACAGTCTTGTTGTTTAAGTAAGTATCAATAGTCTCTGGTATGGACTGCAGACACAAATCAGGGTTTTAAGTTTAACATGGCTGTGAATAGTAAAAGTTTATTAAACAAGTAATGGCGTGGTTAATTACTTCGTTTTGGGTCTTTTAATTAGAAAAGCCAATTATACAGATTTGTTAAGGATAAAACGGCTCATTTATTTGAACATCAAAAAGGTTTTGTGGTGAACGATGCTAGAGATGAAAATAAATAGAAATCTGGGAAGAACCTGGAATCCTTGATACTATTCAAATTAACCCAGAGCTTTATTATTCAGATAGTTCTCTTCTATTTTCAAATTAAAGGCATAAAAGCAACAAAAATATACTAACAATATACTAAAAATATACTACGGGACCTCGTTATTACCTTACTAATAATTTAAATTCAAAAGACCGCGGCCACATTGTTGTTGTCCTGTATCAGGTTGCCATTATGGTAGATTTTGTATGTGCAATATTGCAACTTTAATCTCTCATTGCTAAATGTATTAGTCAAAAACCGTGGTTTGTTTGGACAAAATTATATATGTCAAACGATAAAATCATAAATGATACTAATATTATTAATTATACTTCGTTATTTTGATTATGTTATATAGTAGTATATGTATACTTATTGTCAGCTTGGTCCGATTTCTGTTTATTTTAACTGGATTTTTGGTTAAGGTACGATGCCAATACACGGAATGAGAAAACTTTAAACTTTCCAGCACGGTCCTCTGGAATTTTTATTAGAGGGATGAACATTCTGCGTACCACGTCCTTCAGAAAGGACGTAAAGCCGGTGGTCTCAGTCTTGAGCCTGTGCGTTGTCAGGTACTCGTTAAAGATCCCTTACCCTAAATGAAACTGGATATAGGCAAAATTTATGACCCTCTTAGTAGATTTATTATAATACTGTGTGTCTGCCTTGTAGTTTAAAGTGTATGGAGGTTTGGTTTAACAGTGAGGGCACGTGTTGTTCCTAGTTTTCACTAGACTATATTAGTCAATGATATATGTATGATTGCTTGAAAATCATAAGAGGAAACATAGAAATTCACGGCCCTTCCGTCTAGATTAGATGAAATGTACCAACACTTGAAATTAAAAGGAGTAGAAAACTATCTTAGGGAGCTGGCCAAAAGGGCTCAACAACGTGGGCCTACTTGCTTGGTAGTTACTACCACTCCCCCATAGTACTACTGCTTATAAGCAACAGGACCTTATATAGAGCCAAGTCAAAGTTAGCAAAATTGTTCGCAATACTTGACTCCGATAGTGTAATAGGTAAATTTAATCAACTTCGTTTAGTTTCTTGGCCCTTTTATCATATACATATACATATACATATGCATATACATATACATATACAATATACATATAATGTCATATACTATAGACAGTACTTAGAGTTACAAGAGGAACCGCAACAAATTATTAATGGCTGTGATTTTTTTCTGTTTTCTTTTAATGTTGATGTGATGTTTGCGAGAATTGGAGTTTTATCTGACATCTGTCTAATAATTATGAACTCGAGTGAATAAAACATGTTAAAGAACATTTACTATACTGTAGATCTCAGATCGTATTTATTGCAATGGAAAAGTTAATACCTTTTTCCCCTTTATGTTTCAAGTTTATAAATAATTCATCATTTTCTATTGTATTGGCATTTTTTATTTTGATTCAAAAGGATTTTTAAAAAGAGGTACGGGCTTATAAAGTAAAAATCTTCCACGGAGAATATCTTGAATTTGTTTCATATTGGAAAATGTAAATATATAAAATTAAAACATGATTTGCAGTTTTATACATTTTCTCCCTTTAAACTGTACTTCCCACAATTATAAAATTGTAATAATTGCCATGCTTAGCGCTCTATAGCATAAATAAATAATCTCTTATTTATAGTTTATATATAGTTTGTAGTAGTAAAGCATCCCGAGTATAACAAGAAGAAAGTAACTCTCGACTTTTCCAATAGAAAGTAATTTTTCGAAGAAAAGTATTTTTCTCTGATAAAGCAGGCAGTTCAGCAGTTTTTTGAAAAAATAAGTTTATGAGGTTAGAGTCATAAAGGGGAGTAGGGGAGGGGGTGAATTTTTTGAAGGATGACTTACTGATCAGAATAATATATATTATATATATATATATATATATATAATATTATATATATATATATTATATATATAAAATTGGTCTGTGGGATTGTAGGGGGTGGTTAGTACATCGTAAAAAGCCTTGGTCTGTCGCCGAAAGTGGGGCCGTTTTAGAAGCAGTCGCTCCTCAAAAACTTAAACAAAATCCAAAAATGACCTCATAAGCCGCATGGAAAAGACCTTTATATTTTTACTCTGGGCGTTGAAACTAACTAAAATTACCAAGGTTTGTCGCACACTATAGGGCTGTTTTGAAAACAGGCCATAAATGAAGTTTTAAAAAAATGCCAAAATTTAAATTATTTTGACACACTTGAAAGTGCATGAAAAGTACTTATAAGTCGGAAATTTTTAAACATATTGAAACAGAAAAACCACTGGACTATTAACGTTCCTTAGCATTTTTGTCCATTTTATTCCAGACTGAACAAAACTGCTTTAAAGATTTTTAAAGAACGAAAAAATTAAAAACGTTAAACTTAACGTTAAACGTTAAGTGCAGTAACTAGATTACTTTGCGACTGATTCTCAAATGTATATAACCAAATTAAAGAGGTGACTATGATGTTTCAAAACGGTCTCTTTTATATTTTTTATACAATTAATACTTCGAAGATAGAAGCGAAAAATCCCCGTGAACATCTCAATTCCCGAAGCCTACTGATTATAAAATATTTGTTACCATTAACTTATAATAATGACACCACAAACATTTCAAAAAATTCCAAATTTTCAAGAAGTTTTTAGATCAGGCTAAATTTTTTTACACATATACTACTATGCATGGTTAACAAAATACTAAGTTAAATTTTATTATCAGTATTAATTCCGGTGTTATTAATTGACATAAACAACATAATGTAAACAAATAACGTTTTTTGAATAATACATTTATAACTTTTCTAAACAAATACAAAATATAGGAGCTAGACCTAAAAGATGGGACTCATTTTGTTTCATGTAAAACTTTTTTTTTACTTTTCCTCACTTTAACACTACCCTAGGTCAGGGGGGGTTAACTTAAATGAGGAAAAGTTTGGATTCGATTATCGCAAGCTACTAAAAATAGCGCTGCGGCGGACCGGTTCGGACAACTCATGGACTATAGTACGACACACGGCTAAAATCAATTGACAGCGCGCCAAAAATCTGTGAGGGAAAGAATTCTATTGGTTCAGACCGACCCCGCTCTTTCCCCTCCACCTCATGCCAACCTCGGTATAAAAAATACCTTTTTCGTAAATAAAAATCATAAAAAAGGCAACATTGGTTGTAAATATTTGTAACCTCGCGTCGCTTTTATTTCCCTCATTGTGCATATTGATTTGTTTGATTTCGTTTCGTTCATTCCAATCTGTTCAATTTATCAATTATCGCGAAGTTTTAATATGATCTGAGTGCCTGTATTTGACGCATGGACATTGACGTATTCTTTAAGCATTTCTTGCTTTTTGAGTACAGCGCAGGTTCTGTGCTCGGTCAACCAAAAGACAGCATTTTTTTTGAAAATGCCATGTCTTTCAATAGATGACAGTCTTGACTTTTTAAAGTCATGAATGCATATTGTGTCATATTATTTTATAATATGAAACAATACGCATTCAATTATACAAACTTGAACACAAAAAAGCAGTTTGTTTTGGAAAGTAATTATAGCTGGCAATTTATTTTAAATCGTCAAAACTTTTATCAAAGAATATTATGATCCATTGCATTACGTAATTGACAACTTTAACTCCACTTAATTCATACTCCCGAACATTTTAAAGCAACACTTAGTTGGTTAATTTTAAGATACAACAATATTCCTTTTAAAAAGTAAATAAAATAATTATTAAAAAATAAAAAATTCGATATCAATAAAAAAATAATAAAAATTCAAACATAACCTGGCTTTCGTGTTGCAGAGTAGGGAATTTTTTTTGTTTACATAAAAGAAGGGATTTTTTACTAAAAAAAAGAGGGTCTGAAAGCATTGAATTTTGGCGTGCTGTCAATTGATTTTGCGTGTGTCGTATTTAATCCAATAATTTCCAAAATGACTGATTATATTTCTATATTTAAATTTTATGAATACCATGGCAATTTTTGGTTTTATGACAATTACATTTATTATTATTTATAAAATTATTGTTTTCTGTATGTATTTTTCACAAAACGGTTCGCGTTGCATGTTCTGTATTTCAAAATTCAGAAACTAAAGTAAATGAGAAACCTTTTTTAAAATTCCAGAGAACGCTACTGATGGCAGATAAGTGTAAATTTCATTTTAATTAATTTATTGATTTAGTCGATTTTATCAGGTAATTACAATTAAATCACATGTGCGCATCATGCCGATGAAATTAAAATATAGCTGCATTAAATGGCAAATCTATCTTCTGCACGTGTTAAAATTTAGCCACTATTTCATTATTACCTGATTGAATCAATTAAATTAATAATTACTGAATGAAAACTTAAAAATAATCAGAAGCTTTCTGTGTAAGATAAAAGTGGTAGGGTTTGTTTAGAAGTATAACATTACAAAGTATAAAATTAAATTTCAACTGACTGTGGGCAAAAAGCGGGAAATCAAGACACGCCCACTCAATTGAAAGGTAGGTCCTCCGCCGCGCTAGTGTCGACCGGAACCAAATTTTCCCACCATTGAGTCGACAGTCTTACTGTTTAAGTATCTATAGTCTCTGCCCTAGGTATATAGAAAAAGTATTGTGTGTCTGTATGAGTGTTTGTCTGTTATTATTGTAGATGCCATTGGAATCATTAGGTTTAGTTATGTAATCCGAATAGTATTTATTAGAATATCATTAACCGGCAAAAATTACTTAACCAAAATAAAAAATCATAAATAGCCGAAAAATATTGAAATCGATTCAAAATTTAGAATGCATATAGACATAGTACTGCATGTAGTTCTAAAAAATCTCATACCTCCATACGCACAAACCCATGTGTAAATATATTTATTTATTTATTCATTTATAGAGTCCCCCCTTTCAATAAAATCTCCCTCTCCCCTTCCATCCTAAGCTCATTTTTCCTTCGGAGTGGGAACCCACTTCTTTTTTCTTCTTCTAGCCAATATTTTATTTCCATAAAAAATAATATCTTTTAACCAAAACATATATTAACTTGAGAGAGGAACTTGCTATGTTCGATATAAATAAGTGTGAGTTCTATATAAGTAAGTATATAAATGAAACTAATAAATAAATAAAATAAGAAAACATCTTCCTGTCATTACTTATTAATCTTCCTGTAATTGTCTTACTGGATTTTTCTTTTTATCCAATTTTTTTTTCTTCTAATTTCTACTAAGATGTTCTATTTACTCTTTTCACTCAGAGTAATATAATTTACTTTACGACTCTTGTTCGTGAAACCAACGAGATAGCTTCAGTCGTAAAATTTCTATCACGTTTTACTTCCAACACCTCTTATCCTTTAATTTAAAATATTTTATTATATTTTTTATTGTGATAAACTTTAGGCACGGTGGCCCGCATGTCGGGCGAATTTCCTTTTGAATGCGTGTTTCCGTGCTTAACAATCCATTTCTTGCTTAAGGTTCCAATTTATGTTTTATATCTTGAGCAGTTACTCCATTATCAAGCACTACTTGTAACTCATTTTTTTCTTTTTTTTAAGAAAATGCGCTTATTTATCCTTTTGGTTTTTAAGAAAACAATGTCTCTAAAATTGGCAGTGAATACCATTATTTGAATTAGTTTAATGGCCAGTTGGTGTTTTTCCTTAATGGTTTTAGCGCAGTTTCTTTGAAAAATACAGACAAATTAGTTACGAGTAGTGCTTGATAATTGAGTAACTGCTCAAGTTATAAAACTTAAACCGGAACCTCAAGCAAGAAATGTATTGTTAAGCACGGAAACACGCATTCCAAAGAAAATTCACCAGACATGTGAACCACCGCGCTAGAATTATTTTTTGATAATTGGTTTTTTTGAAAATGTTGATTTCAGCAAACTGAGTAATGACGTCACAACATTCGGTTTTCAATAGGGTTTGTGTCCTCGTAAGGTTAATTTTTATACCAAGTTTTATTCAAAATTAAATCCGTTCGAAAGATAGAGTGTTTATAAGATTTGTCTATAAATACATATCCCATCAAAAACGCATGCGTGTCAAAAAAAAGCCAAGTCTAGCTTAAAAAGTTATGAGATCATTGAATAAGCCTAATCGTAGGTTTCCAATAATAATTGTAAATATATAAGGTCTAGATGATTTCACTTTATGACTTGGCCGTTACGCATCACGCACAGAAATGCATAATAAGAATATTAAATATGCTGAAAATATTAATGTAGGATATGTCTACACTTTATACAAGATGTTAAGTAACACACTACCTTAAGGTGCGTAATGGCCAAGTCACAACGTGAAAACACTAAGACCTCATATATTTACAAGTATTATTTAGAACCTATGATGATGTCACACATTTTTACGCTAGACTTGGTTTTTTTACACGCATGTGTTTTTATTGGGATTTCATTCCTTTTTTGTAAGCTTGAACATTATTCCTTACAAAAATACCTTAAGAAATATTATTAAATTATTAAGTAGTTACAGCATATTACACCACTTATTTTTTCCCAAATCAAAGTGGCTAAAAGTGGTTGTTTGGTACTAAATACAATGTATTTTGAAGTAATTATTATATGGCTTAAGATTAGCTTAAAAAATAAAACAAAAAGCCTTCGGTCTCTTAGCTGCTCAGAAGCCTCGGCGCTAAGAGCCGCTTCGCAGCCCCGTCGCCTCCTTTATTGTTGTACTTAATCAATTCGTAATATTACTGGTTTATTTATAATTGGCTTAATGTCACAATATAAGTGAATTTTTAAATTTATTAGTCAAAATTTGTGATTTGCTTACATTATGTCACTCAAAGACATGTTTTGCTTGACATATATTTGTCGATCAATAAAACCAGAACTAAGACTAATAATACAATAAAACTTTGTATGTTTGTGAACCATTCATAGCAGTTTTTGTATATAAAATTGCAGCCCAATATAGGACCCAAAATCTCATACATACATACAATATAAACAACATCAACAATTATATATATATATATATATATATATATATATATATATATATATATATATATATATATATATATATATATATATGTATATATATATATATATATATATTATATTCTTTACCGTTCAGTCTTCTCTTCGTCTGTGGAAGAAACTTTAACAGTTCGAACGTTACGTTTTTTATTGTAAGTTTTCTTAATGTTTCTATATCTTTCTTTATAATTAAGTATATATATTATATATATATATATATATATATATATTATATATATATATATATATTATATATATATATATATATTCTTAATAAAGAAGACCCCTTTCACAAAATCTAACTTTCCCACTTCCCCCACTATGAGCCTAAGCTCATTTTTTAAAATAGGAATAGATTCGTAGATATTTTCGTACCCGTAACTGCAGTTCCATAACATAGGAAACTGTTCAAAAAATCGGGTACAAGGTACCTCGGAACTTTGCCTCATCAGATCGGATTCGCTATGCTAATCCTTCCTGCTTAGAACTTGCTTCGCTCGTCCTCAGATAGTAACCACATCCGCTTCATTCACAGCGGACATCTATCCCATCTATCCAGGCACTGACTACGCTCAATGCTGCTTAACTTTTATTACGACTAACAAATATTATAGATATACTCATCGTATTAAAATTAAAACTTAGTGTACCTATTTTTCACATGAAGAAATACACTTCTACTAAATTTCAACTAAATTGTATTATTTTCTGATTTTTTAAAAATTTTTAAAAAATGTACAAGCCATTTGATAAAAATTTAACTAATGCTAATAATAAGATGAAACTCAAAACATATATGTTGGTCTTATACATAGCTATAAGCGTGCCTAATCTCAATTCGATCGCTTCATTGTTCCGCGTTTTATGATTTTTCGACATTTTTGCTGAGTCATTATTGTCATAAATACATTGTTTTATATTACATACATTATATTTATATAGATGTTTTTACAAAGTTTCAAGTCTTTAGCATAATACTTGGAGCTACGTTGATATCAGACACACACACTCACACAGACATAAGACTTGGAGCTACGTTGATATCAGACACACACACTCACACAGACAACTTTGCGAAAAGTATTCAAGAGGCCTTTCAATCACCTGAAACAGGTAATTCTGGTGTCATCCCATTTTCTGATTTTTTTACAAAACAATACTTTTCCTATATCTACGGTATAAATGAGGAAAAGTAAAAAGACTTCGAAGGTATTGCAGCTATCTCCATAATACAGTTTGAGATGTCCTTATTTTAAGTACATATTGCATATCTGAACTTTCTGGGCATTAGAAATTGTTTTGAGTTATTCTTATTCTTTCAACTTTTCTTAAAGAAAATTTTTAAAAATAAATAAATAACTGGCTTTTTAGGAGATAGCTTATTTAACCCTAATACAAACAGTATCACCGAGTTTCACCCTACATGTCGACTATAAATAACTTGAATTTTATTTTAGTTATAACAAGTTGGAAGAGGAGAGTGTGCTTTTCCTAATACTCAGGAAAACCCCTTTAAGCGGAAAAACAGTTAATTTTCAAATCTAGATTTTTGATTTTTTTAAATGTAGTATTTAATTTTTCTGCGGCCATAAAAAGGAACTAATCTGTTATTGATTTTCAAAAATTAATAAATTGCAAAACCGTTTGAGCAACAAAACTATATCACTATATAAAAATATATCAACATATTTATTTCAGATCAAATTGGTTCTGCGATAGTTCTATTTTAATGATTATATTCCTGGAAAGTATCTGTGTATCTGTTGTGCCAGAAATTATGGATCTGTTTTGAAAAAACTGCCTTTCAGCAGTTGTCATAGAAATATATAGAAAGTTATAGAAAGTTAGTTATCATTCATATCTCATTTTTCTGCAATTTTTTGGCAGTTAACTTATTATAAACAAACATTACATGAATTCTCTATTTTGACAACATATACACACTAACTAAAAATGACAATAACTTAAGTTATGGATAAGATGACAAAAAGCTGATTATACCATGTTGTAGGGAAAAATTCTAGTACCTGCTAGAGTACATATAATAAATATCTTAAACTTAACTATATATAATAATAGTTAAAAATTATCATATACCGTGTATAATAATACTGTTAATATGCTATAAGATATTAAATCATTTTGAGCATATGAGGATGGAGACTGAGTGTTATAGGACTGAGTGTGAATCCACAAAAAAGTACAGCTTTTATTGTTCTTGACGGTAAAATTGAACAACGCTCTCTACAGCTAGAGTATGGTGATGAAATTGAGTCTGTGGATGAAGGAGAAACGATCAAATATCTTGGTTGTACTTTTTCAGGAGAGCTGGTATATAGTGAAGAATCCGTACGTAAGCTTCATGACAATCTAAATAAATTGACAACGTCGGATCTTTTGAAGCCTGACCAAAAGCTAAAACATAAAAAAACTAAACAGTATATCTTCCTGCCACTAACGTACCCGTTAGACAGCTCCTCTCACTAGCTACCAAAACAGTTTTAGAAGGGATTGACTCATCATCAGAAGAAGCACTAAAGCAATCATCGGACTACCTGCAAACACCACAAACTGCTATGTTATATTCACCTCGTCGTTTTAGAGGGCTTGGAATTAAGATGCATATGGGAACTCCTTTACAACACCTTAGCATAGCACAAAAATTGAGTGTAGTTCCTGATGAATTGTTTTCAAGATATATTTAACTATGACGAGGAAATTAATCAGTGCTTTGAACGATTAGGCGTAGAGAAGTCATCTAATGAAAACATGAATGTTAAAAAACTAAGGCAAGTTTAAGGAAAAGAGTTTTGATGAATGGTCAAAATGTAAGTGGCAGGGAATTGGTGTTCATCACTTTAAAGATTTCCGAGTGGTAACAGTATATTTGGGACGGAAAGTACTTACGGGATCTGAATGGACGAACTCAATAAAGCTTAACACTAACTACGCTCCTTTAAGAGCAGTTCCTGGGAATGTGTCCAGTCAACAGGAGATTGGGGGACCCTCTGTCGCCATTTGTGGCAGAGAGAATGAAACTCCAGCCATGTGCTTGGAAAATGCCCACACAACATGCTTCTGGTGACCAGACGCCACCATAACGTTAAGCAAAAGATCTCAGAAGTGCTTAAAGGAAAAAGTATACTTGTTACGACGATGTATATTGCTATTGAACTCGGAAGGTTCTTCCAGGTTTTCGATATAATAGCATTCCATCCAAACAACAAACTGCCCTTATAATCGACCCTACAATAAGGTATGAAACCAATGATATCGACCAAGCTGATAAAGTCCACAAAGAAAAGAGTAACATCTATGAGAAATGTATAGAGTATTATGCATGTATCTCGATGCCAGCATGGAGATAGGACTTATACAATACATGGTTTATGGTTTGGATCAAGGGGAACTATATCTGATAGGTCTAAAAAGTTCTTTGACGAGATCGGAACGGATCAAAATTTTCTAAGACTTCTCTCAGAAAATATAATTTTAGACTCTTTAGGCATTTATAAGTCACCAACATTTATTCTTAATTAATGTACTTTTCTATTTATTTATTTTACTATATTTTTTTTTCATTGAATTCATATTGTGTATTATTCTTATTTTTGACTAACCTATTTTTCTTAGCGTTATGTATATACTATGACTTAAATCTACCTTTATCAAAATATTTCTTTTATTAATTTTAATATTTGTCTTTAGATTGATAAGTACGCTGTGTATGTAGCAACCCTTTGTATAAGGCCAGCTCACATATTTATTTTTGTAAATAAAAGTGTTTATTATATATAGAAAAGACGCCATTAGAAAGTCTCTGTGTATAATTTTTTTATCAGCTTTTTTGAAGACCTCTGGTTGGATTTTTATAAAATATTCAGGGTGTGTTCAGGAATATAAAGGGAAAGGTCCTACATTCCTCAAAACAAAACATTTAACAAGTTCATGAGGGCTGATAAAAATGCCAAACGTTTTAAAAATATTGTTCGGTGAGGCTGTATACTTATCAAATATTCTCAGCCGTGGCCAAAACTTATACAGACAAAGAAGTCCGTCCATTTTTCTTGATAATATTATATATATATATATATATATATATATATATATATATATATATATATATATATATATATATATATATATATATATATTATTAACTTTCTTTTCGAAGATATTAAAAGTGGTGATACAACAACCAAATGGAAAAAAGACCATTTTTAAAAGTATAAGAGCATATTGGATAAAACCCATTGCTGTTTAATTGTTATATTTCTTCACTTAATTTTCTAATAGAATGTTATCACGCAAAAACCCTTCCGAACTTTATGTTTATAGCTCATTTTATAACACTTGATTTCTTTTCATTTTCATATTTTTTCTAATCTGCATTTTTTATTACACTATTATATTTAATTTACTAAAGTAACGAAGGGTCAAAGTATGATATTATCTCAAAGCCAAGTTGGCTCGAGAACCAACTAACTTTAATAAAAATAAAAAACTAATTTAAGATGAAAAAGAATATAATTTTAAAGTTATATAGCAATTTTTGTATTTTTCTTTTTACTTTATATATATATATATATATATATATATATATATATATATATATATATATATATATATATATATGTGTGTGTGTGTGTTGTGTGTGTGTGTGTGTGTGTTGTGTGTGTGTGTATTAAATCACCATTTTCATTTGTTTATTACTTATTTATTTATGTTATAACGACGGTTATCTCACATTTCGGTTCCTTACGATAAGCTAGTTAGGCTCTCTTATCAAAGCTAGGACAAAAGGACTTATAGGTCCTGTAAGAAAATGGAATAGCGGATAACCTGTAATTTGTAACATAAAAAATCGCATTCCATTAATTTTGCATTCCATTTATACGTATAAATCTCTTTAAAGCTGTACCATATCCATTTTTTAAGGAATAACTAAATTTTAAGTTAGTATTTTATTTTGGATTTGAATGATACTTTTAAATTGGAAACTTTTTTTATAAATTTATTTTAAAAATATACTATTCGAATTGTATTAAATACATGTTATAGTGTACAGGCTTTGCTCTGTAACCAACCTATGTGATGCGATTCGATTGTGTTCGCTTCGCTAGCCTGGATATTTCTTGATACATTGCTATAAATTCAAATTTTGCCACACTTTACGTGCTAATATTTGTTTAGAAGGTTAAAAATTATTACTAACGCTCATTCACATACAATTATTTTGCTTCCTTGTCCACGCATAGGATTTTACATATCTTCGCTCGCCAGTTACATATTTAGCTGTCCACTCAGTATATTCCTATTACATTTAGCTTTGCAAAGTCTTTAAATATGGTTCTGGTAGTCTAACCTCAAGTTGACAGACACGCTGGAATTTTATACTTACCATTTATTTTTATCTTACATTATAAACAAATTTCCATGTGTTTATTTAATCCTTAAAAGGCCAAAAACAACCAAATTAATTAATTATTTATCTAATAGTATTTGCAGGAGACCTAAGATATATTGTTTATCTATCCTGAAGACGATCGCGGTCCATGACGATGAAGCTCTGTCACAAAATAATCATTAATTCATATAATTTAATCAATTTCAGACGTCTGTCATTTTTTTAAGTACAATGAAAGGCTAACACCTACTTGTTTTCATTTATTTTTTTGTTTTATAGATCCGGGTACGTGTCGCGTATAAGTAATAATAATCTTTTTGACAGACGTGTTACACATAGACCCGAGCTCCTACATCTCGTTCTATTTAGATTTACGTAATATATGTTTTGCAAATCGATCCTTAAGTTTATCGAGTTGAATTTATTTATAATGATAAAACAGAGCACAGGCCTTATGTTATGCAACTTCCACCTAATATGTCATTGTGATACAAAATAAGTTAAAATAGAAAGTACTTTGGGGTCTTGCAAGGTACTGACAATCTGTCAAAACAATAAACTTTACGAGATCTAAAGTTGATAGTCTTGCTAGGGTTTCAGAATATATTGCTTAATCCTCCTCCTTTACTTTCTTGTATGTTTCTAAAGGGAAAATATATCAATTTTAAAAATGGAATCTATCTTCTATTTAGTAGGGTATAGCCAGTGACAAAGAAATTTTGAACTTTAATGATTCAACTCAAATTTTTCTCCAGAATGAAAATTGTACCATAATCTATTTACAAATGCTGTCCTCTTTAAAACATGAGAGTGAAGTATTTGCCCGCGCCTCATTTCGTGAGAGTTGAAAGATATTAAGGAGATCATCATTATCATAGAATGTAATCAGCGTATCCTAAAGTTATAATGAAGTCAGTTACTAATATCATATTATTCAATCTTACCTCATTAATTCAAAGGTGAAAATATAATTCGAATATAATTTTTTTTAAAATATTAATTTTTTAAAAACGATCTAATTTTTACTTTTCTTTATTTATGCCGCAGGTACAAAGGAAAAGTATTGTGATGAAGATTTAGGTCTTCCGGTGGTGACCGCGTTAATGTAGATGAAGAATCCGACGTTTCGCTTCCACTGTCGAAAGCATCTTCAGGGATATAGGACATTTATGGATAGAAACACAATGCTTCTCTACAACTGAGCTGTTCAGTTTTGTAGAGCATTGTGTTTTCTATCCATAATGTCCTATATCCCTGAAGATGCCTCCCACAGTGAAGCGAAACGTCGGATTCTTCATCTACATTACGCGGTCACCATCGGAAGACCTAAATCTTCATGACAATAACCGCGGAAACCGACGCAGTTTATTAAAAGTATTGTGTTAGCACTAAAAATCCAAAACCCGGATTTCATCTGAATTATCCCTTTCAGGTGTTTTTATGAGTAGTTTATAATACATTGTCTGTGTGTGTGTGTATATGTATCTGTATGTGTGTGTGTGTTATCATCATAGCTCCCAGTGTGTTTATGCTCGACAATTGAAATTTGGTAAAAAGATTAATATTTAGATCTAGTTTTCCTATCCGTAAAATATTTTTATGATATCATTAATAGACCATAATGTCTCAGCAAAAAAAAATCGATAGTTCATAAAACACGAAAATATGTTTCAATCAATTTGATATTCAGCACACATGCAAAGTCCTGTATGAGATCAACAAATGTGTCAATTTTCATCTTATCACCTATGTCATCTTATCATCTATGTCATCTTATTATCTATATTATTTCAATGAAATGAATAGTTTTTAAAAAATTGTTAAAAATCGAAAAATAATCCAATTAAATTGAATTGTGGTACCAGTGAGTTTCTTTATGCAATAAATAATTATACGATGTTTCAATGCGGTTAATCAATCTAGTGGTTGTCAACGTGGGCGATATCGCCCCTCTGGGGGCTATATAGGGGGGCTAATTTTGTTTCATAAAGAACAATGAAAAGACATTTTTTAGTACTGGCATGTGACAACAAGAACGATGAACTACATATTTGGAAGGAAATCATATATTCATTTGATTAATCAATATTTAAAATGTAACCTAGTAATCCCTAGTCCGAGTCACCCCACAAAATACTATAGGGCATTAATTAATAGAATGTTAAATTATTTTGCTCGGTTTTCGCAATAAATAAAGATTGTTCGAAATAAAGACAAACAGGGGCTTAGGAAATAGGCCCCCCCACCGCTTAGCAATGACCCAAAACAGTGCTTAAAAAATATACTTTTTTATAATAGAATTGGAAAATATTTTAAATAAACTTAAAGAAATAACTTCCACTTTACTAAAGAGTAGAAATCAATTTAATTTTTTTTTTAACTTTTTAAGATCTATATTTAATTTTGATTATTATTAAATAGCAAAACGCACCCTTATTGATAGATATGCAATAATTATCTAATTTTCTGCATTGTGGAGAAGTGATTTTATAGAAGAGGCGCTTTTCTTTGTTCCTTACTATACACATTTTTTATTGGCTCTAACTCTCTCTAACTAGTTAAGCCGCAAATATAAAAGTATCTAACATTATCTTTAAAATTAACCTTTTAGTATATATATACTCGCATGATCCTCTTTAAAAATCTGAACCTTTCCCTCTTTTTGTATGATTAAAAAAAGGGGAGGGGGTAAAATTTTAAAATTTTAAATCTTAAGGGCGATGAGTGAAAAAAGGTTGATAACCACTGCGTTAATCTACGGTTTTTGTTGGAACACTAATTTTCAGCTGCATTGAGTGAGGTCAGTGCCTGGATGGGTGATCGCTGGCAAAATCAGATGTTTTTACTGTCTGAGGCTGAGGAATTCAATGCCGAAGACGTTCTGCAATATATAATTAATGATCCCTGTATTCTAAGGACAAGCGAAGCGAGTCGAAATAGTGAGAATGATGTAGCTAATCCAATATTGTAAGGAAAAGTTGCGAAGTAACCCCCCCCATACTATCCTATCTTAAGTCTTAGAGGATAGGTTACGGACTAACGATGTAATTTTACAGTATATGTACTGAAGTAAAACCCTGTATGTTATGAAGTAAAACCCTCTCCATTTGTACTTTTCCTCATTTATGCCGAAGGTATATAGGACAAGTATTGTGTTTGCAAAAAAATCCGAAACCGGGATGCAACCGGAATTATCCGTTTAAGTCGTTCTTAAGACCTCCTGAGTGGTTTTCGCAAAGTTGTCTGTCTGTATGTGTGTGTGTGTGTGTCTATTATCATCGTATGATACGGATTCATTTACTGTCTGAAGACAAGCGAAGCGAGTCCGCAGACATTTTAAAGTATAAATTTGGCGAACTGTATTTCTGAGGACGAGCGAAGCGAGCCTGAAGCAGGGAGTATGAGCGCAGCGAATCCGATGTAAAGAAGAAAAGTTCCGAGGTACCCGATTTTTATTAGTTATTACAGCTGAACCAATATAGACTAACATTGAATGACTCATACGATCGTTGAATCAATACTGTTACTCTTGCATTTAGTCCTAAATGTACAGTCACGTTTATTAGAACGAAATAGCGAGCAGTTGAAACTTGTGATAACCGAGTGAAAGTGAAACCGCCTACGGAGCTGATATGAACTACTTGGTACGAGATTATTTATAGTTGGCTTTATATTCAAGTCTTGTTGTTGGTGTAGCTTATTCATTTATTTGATCTTTAAATATCTCTTTTTAAATTTTATTCCCTTGACTTGCTACTTTTCCATTTTAAGTTTAACTTAAATTAAATGGCCGGTTATTGGACTGGTTTAAACTTTCTGTAACTACGATCATGCTTTTAAAATTTATATCGGATGTCAGGTTCATAATCGTATACACATCCTCAAACGTATACGCATCCTCAAAACAACTATAAATTTACACCAGATTTTAATGATTAAGTTTAAATGTTACATTGTCTCCAAACTTGGGCCAACGCGATACTTCAGATTTAATGGGAACTCAATCTTTATAATTCTAAATAAAAAAAAAAAAACAGAGATTAAAAGTTTACGGTCCTCCAAAGGTCTCTGTCCTGCGCTAAGGCCCTCCATCTCCTGACTCCAAGGCGTCTGAGGTCATCTTCAAATTGCTAATCAAGCCAGCCTTAATTTTCTAAACATAATTATTAATACACGCCATCTATCGAGCCCTTCCTTACTATGTATAATCATTAATAGGAGCAATTTAGCGACTCCCTTTTTACCATGTATTATTTATTTACCAATATTAGCCATCGAGCAAAGCGAGCCTGTTTTTATTATTTTTATTTAATGCATTTTTTTCTAACGCATATAGAAAAACACGAGGTATTTCTCTCCAAACCAACACCAAACCCCTCATAGTAAAAAATAAATGGAATTAGTAAACTATGGAAAAATAAGTTAGTTACGTTAATAAAATTACGTTTAATTTGGATTTGGCATAAACAAATGGGCTTTCCTTAGTGGTTAAACTGGAATCAAACATCACAACGTCTTAGTTAGTAATTTTTACTAATTATACATGTGAATATTAATCCAATTGTGAATTCTTTGTAGACATACGGATCCACATCCCTTTACTTTGCTCTACTCTGATAATATTTATTAATGATTGATTTCAGTGGAAGCAGCAGTGAGGAAGGGGAAGAAGGTGTGTCTAGTTTAGAAGAAGCTAGAAAAGTTATCAAAGATCTCCGCGAGAGGCACAGAACACAGGCTTGCCAACTATTAGCATGGAGAAGAAGGGTCAAACACCAGGTAAAAATGTGTATTTAAACGAACTTACCTTCATCGTGTCGAAAAATAAAATTTATAACAAGCTGTAACTATATTTTGAAAGATTTATTATTATGGCTGAATCCATGCCAAACACTACTTCATATGCCATAAAATACTACTAATATGAGTAATAATGAAATGCAGATTTTATTTAAGTATGTAAATAATTTGTTTTACAGGAGGATCTAATAAACAGAATGAATCGGGAGAGGAAGGAACAGCTGAGGAAAGTGTCATCTCAGTTACTTCTCTTCGAAGCTCGGTTGTCCAGAAAACAGCGAGAGATCAGCCTTATGCTTTCTCAACGCGAAATCGTCATTGCCAAACAATTAAGAACTATCAGAGATTTGCAAACTAAACTAAAGGATGCAGGACTCGTGGAGGAGTCTTGTACCAATCTCGATTCTCTTAATGATAGCGATAGTGCTGTTATTATGGAAGACGAAGATGGTATTCCTAGTGGAGCGTGGCATGGTGTCGCTCGAAGCGTTTCTGATGCTAAATATGCTTTACTAAGGCGATCGTCAGGAATGTTTCTTCGGAGGCCAGAAGTTCTGGAAACTGTTTATAGTGTAGAAGAAGATCCTGATGCTGATAACAATGCTTCTTCAGCCACATCCCAAACAACTCATCAGCAACCACAAATATCAAACGCTTGTAAATTAAAACAAATAGGCGGGAGTTTCGAATGTCTCGAACGACTCGATCCCCCGCCAGTTACTACTTATAACCGAGTCATGTCAAACCACCGCTCAGTCACCAAACCTAAGGATGTCAAATATAAACGAATCAATAAAGCTAAATCAAAATCGTTGGAAGAACTTCGTGGTAGATTAAAAAACTGGGTTGATAAAGGACATAAAATTACAACGTCAATGGATCAATAACAGTCAAGATCTCTGGAAGAGCTGTGTGGTCGTCTTAAAAACTGGGTTGAGAAAAAATTTTGAGCTCTAAATCAGACGACTACTTAAATCACTTCTTCCAGACTTAGTGAAATAAAATGTTCACTTTAATTTAATGAGTAATCAAAAATTTAAAATAATTTATCTGGTGTTAAGTATGAAAAGAGTACATAATAAATTAAAATCAAGTTTATAACTTATTTGATCATCACGACTGATATTATTAAATAAAAGATGGTAGTGCACACTCGAGTACACATACTCATATTTGTTAAAAATATATCAAGTATAGATATATTTTCCATTGTAGTATTATTTAATTAAAATCATCAAAAAACCGTGTCCTGAATATTTTTTATTAGATGAGTTAACAAACATATTAACATATACCTTCACAACTAAGTCTCTTGTTGGCACTTATAATTGATAAACCAATATTTCCAAAACATTTATAAGATGCACTGGTGTCTGACTGTATTGTGCTTACTTTTTCCCTGATACTATCGTCCGTGGATATATTGTGCACAGTAATCCCCTTGATACTCTCGTTCCCAACTATATTGTACAAATGTGTCCTCTTGATACTCTCGTTCCCAACTATATTGTACAAATGTGTCCTCTTGATACTCTCTTCGTACAAAGTGTCCCAACTACTATATGTACAAATGTGTCTCTTGATACTCTCGTTCCCAACTAATTGTACAAATGTTCCTCTTGATACTCTCCGTTCCCAACTATATGTACAAATGTGTCCTCTTGATACCTCGTTCCAACTGTACAAATGTGTCCTCTTGATACTCTCGTTCCAACTATATTGTACAAATGTGTCCTCTATATGTAACTATATTGTAAATGTGTCCTCTGATACTCCGTTCCCAACTATATGTACAAATGTCCTCTTGATACTCTCATTCCCAACTATATTGTACAAATGTGATACCTGCTATACTGTTCGTACCCTCTAACAACTATATTGTACAAATGTGTCCTCTTGATACTCTCGTTCCCAACTATATTGTACAAATGTGTCCTCTTGATACTCTCGTTCCCAACTAAATTGCGCATATGTGTTGGGATCGAGAGTTCGTTCCCAACTATATTGTGCAAATGTGTCCTCGGCTATAATAATCACATGTGTTCCCTTTATATTCTCGTCTCTGGCTACATTTTGCACACATGTTCTCTTGATTCTCTTGTTCCAGCTTCATTGTTTTCTGGGATTTCACTATAATTGTATTAAATTTTAAACTAGCGGCCTATTTAAGAATAATATAATTAATACTATAAATATTGCGGAAAAATGTAAAATGTTAAAAATTATTTTACTTCATCTTTGTAAAATCTAACCTGTTAAACAACTCATTTGTTTACAAAAACAAAAAGGGTTTGTTTTAAGAAAATAATCTTTTTGTGTTATATTAGCTACCTCTTCCTTTGTTAATACAAATCTTAAAAAAAAATCACAAAAAGATGTGTTGTTTCCCAAAGTAAAATAAAGATATCACTAAAAACATTACCATAAAGATTAGTGTTCATTTCTTGTATCGTAATTTACATGTGAGTCAATTTTAATTAGAATTAAAAAAATCTTAACATTACTCTATATTTATAAAATTATTAAAAAAACAAAGAAATGTGTTTTTAAATGTTGTTTTTGTCGAGACTGTTATAAAAAACAAAACTCGAGAAAAAAAGCTTAAGTTCTTCAAGTCTAATGGAAATAGCAATGGAAACTTTCCTTTAGTATGCGCTTTCTTTTTTAACTACAATTATTTTCATGGTAAAAACTTCTCTTCAAGAAAACTTGAAAACTCTGTGTTAACGATCCACTCTTTAACTTTAAAAAAATAAATAAAAACTTTTTTCGTTCGCTTAAAATATTTAATTGTTAAAAAAAATTTCAAATAAAGATTAACATGAAAATGTACTGTTAGTAAACTATAATTGTCTTGCATCACGTACATTGCTGTTTATTTTATTCTTAATTTTAAATTGTAAATAGTAATTATAAGGAATAATTAATTGTTTAAATTATGTTCAAAACTAAACTAATTATAAATGAAAAAATAAAACTATTTTTCATGTGCGTCAACGTATTTTTAGTCCTTTTCTTTTATATAAAATACATCATAAGCGTCTTATTCTTTTCAAAATTTGCTAAAATTTGTATTTCTGACATTGATAGTTCAAAAATATGATATAATTTTTAAGTGCATTATATAATCCCATCTACTGTTTAAGTATCTATAGTCTCTGATCCCATGTAATGAACACTTCATATTAGTGTCATTTTCAGATAATAACTCGTTAAAAAGCAGCTTGTATCATTACGTCCCGCGGTAAATATTATTATTCAAAGATCTTGAATAAAGGGTATGATCATAGAGATATATACTAGAGAGGGCATGGCCTATCTCAATACATGGAGAGTCCTGAAACATCTTTTTGGTGTCCTGTATAACCCCATTAAAACCTCTTCAGGAGGAGTCAAGGTTATATTTATCAATTGATATAATATTGATTGGTTATATTTATTTTTGGGCTTCCTGCACATAGTTTGTGTTTTAATTTGTACTTTAACGTCCTACTATGTAAGTTATTGAAATTTTGTACTGCTTATTTGATTATATTTATGAGCGAAGGTGGTCAGGTTACTGTTTCAAAATTTAACCTATAGGTCCCCTCTAGTAATAATATCTCTATGGGGATGATAGGAAACTTTTCTGAACCCATGGATGTTATGTGAGATAGAGAAATAGAAGCAAACTTACCTTTCTATGGTTATAGCAAAAGCAAGAAGCCTTCGGCCTCTTGGCCGCTCCGCGGGGCCCGCGCCTCCGTGTGCCTGCTTTGCGATCACACATTGTTGTTTTATATCACTTTGTCATATTACTTATTTATATAAGTGGCATACTGCTACGATATAAGCGAATTTTCGAATTTATTAGTCCATGAACATTGGCGACCAAGTTAATGTGACGAAAAGTGAACTAAGGAAATTAAGATGGTATGGAAAGTTTATGGAATCTAATCGTGGGATTATGTTTAAGTTGAATTGGACTGGTGAAAAGTTGAATTGGTTTTTACATTTTGTTTGTTAGGTAGAAACAGGTGATAGTACAAGAAAGATGAGCGTGATTGGGTCTGTGGATGAATTCGTAGAATTAAAAGAAGACTGGGAGACGTATATTGGAAGGTTCGAGCTTTATGTTTGATTTAATGATCTAAAAGATGAGAAGATAGTAAGCACATTATTTACCATGATGGGACCTGAGGAGTATAAGATGGTAAAGCAAGTATGTGCGCCAGCTAAACCAATCACTGTAAGTTATAATGATCTAGTGGAAAAAGTGACCTAACATATATAGTTCCTGAACCGTACTTCATCAGTGAGGGCTGTTTTTAACCAAAGGAACCAAAAAGAGGGTGAAAGCATCCAGGAATATGTATTACAATTAAAGAAACTAGCGGAGACTTGAAAATTTGGTAAAAACTTAAATGAGAACCTGAGGGACAGGTTAGTTAGAGGTGCTTTGAGCAGGGAGTTAAAATATCCCATTAGCGAATTTTATTCCCAAAGGAAATTCGCTAAGAGATTTTTAACGACTAGAGATGACGCATTAACATTTGATAAAGCAGTTGAGACTGCGATAATAGTTGAAAGAATCGAACATGAATTAAAAGACAGTATCCCATCCTCTTCGCCAATTGTACTGTACTTAGAATGACTACTACTAATTAAAAAGCCAAAAACAAATTTAACATAACATAATCAATCTGAACACAAAATCACGTGGTATTCATCGATAAACAAGTCATGGATATTCAAAAGCAAAAGATATAATTTAACACAGGCATCCAACATGTCGGACACTTTACTCCATAACAAAACATGATTTGTTTACATATATTAAATGATAATAGATTTTATAATCATTTATAATATTATAAAATTATAATTAATTTATAATTTTAAAATTATTTTATAACTATAAAATGTATTATTTCATAATACTTCATGCACCATACATATTAGTACATGTGTATAAAATTCGATCAGACAATTTTTTGTTGGTTTATGACTTTTGAACTGTTCGCTGAGTGGGTTAATGACGTCATACATATTTCATAAACAATAGGGTTCGGGACATTAACAAGGCTGATTTTTCTACCAAGTTTAATCTTGATGCGAGAAAGGGTTCGGAAGTAATCGTGTCCCATAGAAACGTCTAAAGCATCTAGTAGATACATATCTACTATACAAAGAAGTTCAAAAACGTATTCCAAGTTTAAATTATTGTAACTTTAATGGTCAAAAATTTAGGAAGGAGATACATTATAAACATTTTTTTTATAATGTAACGATTGTAAGCATGCGCAGATCGTACCAAGTATATTCAATTTGTTTTTAATTTATGTTTTGTGATGAATTCATCTCTATTTTAGCGAATTTCTGAAGAAAAGGTGAGCTTCTGAAGTTGGGGCCATGGAGGAGGGAAGGGATGGGGTGGATATTTGTGAAGTGAGGGACTCATTGATCAAGAAAAAAATAATATATATATATATATATATATATATATATATATATATATATATATATATATATATATATATAATATATATTGTGTGTGTTCTATTATAAAACCCGGATCTCAACCGTTTTCCCACAAGGTCAAATTTATTATTTTAAAAAAATATTTGACCTCACATCATAAAATTATTAATAGCGTTTAAACTGTTGAAGCTAGAAAAGCAAAACTGGTCTCATAGAAAGCTGAGTTAATTTCCTAAAGGACAAAACTACTAACTATGTCAAATATTTTGGAACTACTGCCCAAAAATTTGCATGAAAAATGATTTTTTGAAAAAAGTTAATTTTATGGAATTTTTGTGGTAGGGCATTAGAGGAAGTAAGGGATGAGCAAAAGTTCAACTTGCTAGAAGTTGCAAAAACTGATAATTTTTGTCGTAAAAAAGTGAAAATAATGTGTTATTTTAACAAAATATTTTTTTTTCGAAAGTAAACTTATAATACGATTTTTAGACTCTAGGAGGTAAAATAAACATATTTTATTCTCACACATTTTTCTCTAAAACCACTATTTTTAATTATTTTATTGTAGAGATATGCAAAAATGCCAAAAAAGTTACAGTTTTTCTAACATCTAGGAAGAATGGATTAACATTTTGACTATTGAATGTATGATGAAGTTTGGGTTTCCTTAAAGGGTAATAATAAGAGAAGTTTTTTCCGTTCTTGGCTAAACTTTTGCTCATCTCTTACTTCCTCTAATGCCCTACCATGAAAATTCCATAAAATTCAATTTTTTCAAAAAATCATTTTTCATCTAAATTTTTGGGCAGTAGTTCCAAAATATTTGACATAGTTAGTAGTTTGTCTTTTAGGAAATTAACTCAGCTTTCTAATGAGACCAATTTTGCTTTTCTAGCTTCAACAGTATTAAGCTAGCTAGCAGTAGCTTCAACGCTATTAATAATTTTATGATGTGAGGTCAAATATTTTTTTTTTAAATATTAAATTGGACCTTGTGGGAAAACGGTTGGAGATCCAAGTTTTTATTATAGAACATTTTTTTGTACCCTTTGAGGAGTACTATCACATCCTTCTTTGGTGGACACTTTATATGAAACACCCTGTATATATATTGTTGAGGTTTAAATACATACACGTATGTATGTATGTACGAGATTTTTGTTTCTAAACGTTTCTATGGAACACAAGAACTTTCCAACGCTTTCTCAGGTCGAAATGAAACTTGGTACAAAAATTAACCTTGTTATTGTCCTGAACCCTATAGTTAATGAAATATGTGTTACGTCATAAACCCACAATAATGACCTCACGGTGCGGGGTCAATATTGTCAAGAGGTGGCCAAGTGGTTGGAGGTTTCTTGTTTTATTCTGAATGGGGTCACTTTGTTATATGGCAATCAACATGGCAATGTCGCCACTGTTTTTAAGAAAATAGATGGGACAACGTTGTCCCATATAGAGCTTAAATATTGGAGAAGCCTGTAAAGTTTGTGTTTTTCACTCTTTGGGTCAAACACGTCAACATACTTTAATCCTACTAATTTTGTACTTTCTTAGGATTCATAACTTAATTGTAAAAATAGTAAAAATAGCATTAAATAAGTTCAATTAACCACAAAACAATAATAAAGGTCTAAAATTTGGCTTGACCTGACAATAAAAAGGATGTGGTAGTGTTATGAGTTCCTGAGGAACTCATAACACTATAGTAGAAGTGGGGATTAAGAACAATCAACCGGTAGTTTCTCAGGGGAATTAACAGCTTTTCTTTTAATTTAATTGAGAATTATCAGCATTAGTTCCGATTACTTCGTTTAATGTATATAAAGATAAACATTTCTGGAATCAAAAGCTTATTTGAATCGATTTCTCATCACTTCCGTCTTCTGAACTAACTAATAAGAATAATTTTCTAATGAAATTTGGATAAAATTGTTAAACATAACCATAGATAGATAAAGTAACACTTTTAAAAAAATAATAGAAGGCAGTGGAATGATAATGGTTTGTCACACAGAAAATAGTTAAAAATCACTCAAAAAAGTTAAATCTGATAAAAAAACTATTTTTCAAAAAGCCCCCATTTTATGATTTTTTTGGAAATTGCTTAGATATTGTTACATTCTACATACATGTAGACATACATGTAATGTAGGCATGTACCTACATTACTGGTTTAGTAATTCATTCAGATCCAGTGCTTTCCAAACTTAATTTATCTCCTTGGTATTCACAATTCAAAACAATGCTCTTAGGTTGGTAACATTTGCATTGACCTAGAAAAAAAGTGATCAAATTCGTTTTTCCCATGGGAAACTTAAAATTTTACATTTTTATTGAAATGCATTGTTATTTAAGTGAGTTCACCGTATTTATTATCAAATAATAATGATTTATTAATAAATTGATATAAGTTGAACAAATAAAATGTATTAAATCAATAAAAATTAGATAAAATGAACTTCTTTCCATAAGAACCATTGTCCTTAAGTGCTACACTCTACACCCAAGTCTAGTATGATTTGCAAATATGTTTGAGGGGTAAAAATTCTTTAAGTTTAAGACATACCTTTCAAATAGGAGCTATCACTTTTATTATAAATATTATTTACAAATGAAAAATCAGTATGAAAGGTTTGTAAATGAGAATTAAAGGTAAGACAAATAATAAACAATTAAACCATCATCAGACAGGTATGTATGTGTGTCATAAAAAATAATTACAAATTAATATTAAGGCTTCAACAAAAATATATTTACCTACGTTTTACAAAATAAGATTAAGAAAAATCTAAAGAAAAACAAAATTATCAGTCTTTTGACACAGGAAAAAAATATTATTAAAAAATAATAGGAATAAAACGTTACCAACTAAGGTTATTTAAGGCCCTATTATGTCCATTCTTAAATTACTCTCTGAATTTGAACCCTTATCTAAATGGTATGTGTGCGCAAACATTAATTAATGTATTCCAAAAAAACATGAAGTGTAAAATTTATTGGCAAAAAAAGGTTAAAAAGTCAGTCATCATTAAATTTATGATAAATCTTTCTTTAAAACCCATATTTTTTCATGTAACCCATATTTTCTCTTATAGTGGATGCTTTAATTTGCTTCAATGCTCAGCAGGTTTGAAATAGACTTACACCAAAAGTGAGCCAACCATACACAGGTCTTAAGAGAGGAGTAAAATAGTTTCATGAGGATATGTGATATGCCTTATATACATAAGATGATGAATAACATGATTATATCAAGCTTTATATTATAGCTTGATAAAAAAAAAACAATATTTTATACAAAAGTTTTTTTTACAGTCTATCGTTTAGTTTAAAAACCTTGACAGGTCAGTTTAGACACCACTGATTCTTAAGAAAAAAAATCCCTGCAAGAAGGGAGCGGGAAAAAACTATGGAAACAAATCAGGTTATTTTACCCGTATTTTCTTAGCAATGTTTTTTTACATTTCTTATGTGTAGTTTTATTTTAAAATATCATTTTTATGATTAATTTGAAAGTAGTTTTCAAAACGATGTAATCAAAAGAAGAACCACAAACAAAGTGAACGATTGCCGGGAAGAAAGTTTTTCCCTACAGCGGTTATTATGGTAGGGATTTTTTATGAGAGGTTGGCAGCGGCTTTTCTGATTGGTCAATCCCCAAAATACTTATGACCTTGGGGATTTTTAAACTAAACGATAGACTGTAGAATGAGCACATATGAGGGCCTGTTAAAGTAACAATAAAACCAAAAATATTATTTTAAAATAAGAATTTATGATATTAAAAATTAGGTTTCTGATTCAAATCACTATCACAAAATTATTTATTACAACACTAATCAATTTTCACAATCATACAAAAATTAAAATTTATCACAATCCTTATAAGACAAGATGTTTTATATAACAAGCAAAGAAATAAAAACTAATGGCATTATTAAAGAGAAGCAATCTGATTGAAATCCATAGATTATTAAATATCTTGTAGAATGAATGGTAGGAAATTTTTAACATATAGTAGGAGACCAACAAACATGAAAATGAGCAAATTTAAGATTCTACCTTGAAAAGTTCCAATTACACTAAGCTAGGAGTTCCAATAACTCCTAGCTATAGCTTTCCTAAAATTTCACATAGTTTTAGAACCATGAGTATTTGTAACAAATCTCATACATACCATATTAGAAACAGTTTTTAATAATAAATATATATAAATAAATATGTTATTCAAGCTTTTGAGGAGGAATAGGTCCTATTTATGAACTTCTTAAATGTGTCATGTTCTTAAACCTGACAAGTTGCTCCGATAAAGCAGCATTACATTGGGCTGCTGGACTGTTGCGTGGTTAAAAGAATCCTTGTTTAGAGGGTAAACAAGGGACAAACTCAAACAATCAAAAACAAGATTAAGGATGAGTTATAAGAAGCTTACAGTATAGAAATTAAACTAATAAATTTGAATATGTCATAAAAAGAAAAATTACCCTGTTTTATTATTAATACAAGGTATTTGACTCAGAACAAAAACTGTGATTTAAAAATTAAAAGAAAATGAGCCCATTATTATTTTTAGCCCACATTAGTTTTTGAGTGAAGAAAAAAAATTAAATTTATTATTAAATTCTACTGTTCTAAATACAACCAAAAAGACAACTCAAATGGCCAAAATGCTGGAAAATGTAACTAAGATTAAAATATTTGAAGAAAAATAATATTTAGTAGATATAACAAAAATATTATTGTCAGAAGAAAGAGGACAATTAATAGCAGTAAAAAGGAAGAATATGTAATAAAAACCTTAGATTGATACCCCTACACTTCCTTATCTGAACATCTGCGTCATTCTTTTATGGAACTACACTAAAACCAAAGAGTATGTGGTATACTTAATAATCTTTGGCTAAAACAATACTTAAGGTTATAGTGAATATCAGTGTTTTAGTTAATAATACCAGATAATACCTATTTCATTGAGAACAGGCATATTTTACTCAAATTGAAATTATGTTAATTATGTTATGTACCATAGTAAGTACATATTTTCATACTTAATTATCCAAGTACATTATCCTACACAGCACTGAGTATTTTTTATTTCATTAATTATTTTGAATAGATATATAACAAACATATATGATCCAGAGTATTCTTAGCAATTGAATAGTGATGTATGGACAAGTGGGTCTACAAGATTTATTGGTGCTACAGAAGAAAGCACTTCAAAATGAAAGAATCAAGGCAGTTGTGAGCCTGTAAATATATATACAACACATTGTTATATATCAAATTAAATAAAGATAGCTTTTATGTGAATGAACATAGCCATGAGTACCAAACATGAGAAACAAACTCATCTTGCCGCAGCACAAATTGTAATAATTTAAATCAAGAACTTACAAGGCAACATTTCAAATTGTTTAGGACAATTTAAAGCAAATGTTAACAGACTAAGTGTTTAAATTTGTAAGGACTTTTTTAATAAACTGCTTTTCTTACGTCTTATCCTTATGTTATTTTTTTTAACAAAATGCAATTTAACTAAACAAAAAACCAGTTAAATTAATAGGAAGCTCCAATTATTGTTTCTGACATTCTAGAATTTTCTATGACAAAAGCAAATCATTTAAAATTATATAATTTTGTTGTACATAAACTTAACACTAGAAGTTACACAAAATAACTTGTAAAAATTATTAAAAAATAATTTACATGATTAATCTTTTAAAAAAAATTAATATAGCCTTTAATATGTCTGCTTATTACTACTAAACTGATACCATATAGAGACATAACTGATACCTTGAAAGAGACCAGTCACACAAATCGTATTAATATAGCTAATCAGGTTGCATTTTGTAAAACGATTCATTGATGATCTTGCAAGAAGTTAATTGATTGCAAAAAATGATACCAATCTACATTCAACTTTCGCTAAAATACCATCCATATTTAGAGCAAAACTTTTGCTATATCCTGAGTCAAGTGTTATGGGAATGAATATACTGCATTTGTTCCAACTGTACAGGTTTTAATCATTTTTACTTGTCTTCAGCTTTCAGGGATGTCTGTTCATTTACTTTTATTTCTTCTTAAATTCATGATATTAAGGTTGGTCTCTAACTAAATAGTGATTTTAATAAAATTAAGTGAGTGCATAAGAATATACCTAACAGATAGGTAAGGGGAGAAAATCCATAAAAAACTTTATTTTCATTTTTTTTTTTCAGTTAAACTAATCAACATAAGGATTATTAAATGAGATTTGCCACGTAGCAGGCCAGGACTATTTACACACTAATAAATACTTACAAGTCAACATTATTATTGCTTTACTTGTATGTTTTTTTATATTCTTTTTCTAGTAAGCAATTTCTAGCACCAAAAACTGTACATTTAATAATAATTTGTACACACAGCAAGCTATTTATTTATACATAATGAAACAAATTATTAATGGTGCTATAAATCTGAATGAGACTGAGGTTCACCTCCACCTAAAACATCACCAGGAACTATCAGTTGAGACCATTCATCGTCTTGCTGAATGGATTCAGAAGAATGTAGAGGTTCTGCTAATAGTTCATCAAAGCCCTCATCAGCAAGAACATCTGGTTCAATGTTAAGAAGCCACGGAGGAAAGGTTGAATCAACGATGGTATTATACATGGTGTTAGATGAGTCAGATGAGGGGTGCACTACAAGAGAAACTGAGCTAGTAGTTATACTGGGTATCAAGCAAACATCAGGAGTTCTCCAACTACAAGTACCTTGATGATATGGGGTACTAGTTTCAATCCATCCTAAACATTTCTTAAGATCTTCAGAAATAGACCTGTCCAGCTCTGGAACTAAAGTCTCATCAGAGAAAACAGAACCACAAGACATAAATCTATCTTCATTTTCAGAATCAGAATCAACATTGGGAAGAGGAGGAGGAGCTTGATCTAAAGCCTCGTTATTTCCTTGCTCCTGAATAAGTTGATTAAAATGCAGCGGCTGTCCCACTTCTATTTGATCTAAATTATTTCCCTCTCCATCTCTATTGTTATTAGCTACATCTCCGTTTTCTACATGCTCAATGAATTGAATCGGAGCAGCAGCTCCAATATCTCCATTTAAATCGTCTTCCTCTTCCCTTTCATCCAAACTGGATTCGTTTTCACTTAAAAGTTCATCTACTTGTTCTGGAGTCAGATCCATATCCATGTCTCTATCTGAAGTGTTAGGATAACCACTATCACCAGCTTTACTTTGACTACAACTATCATCAAAATTGGCTGTTGTATCGGCTCTAATAAGGTCAACTACTTCATCGAATGAGTGGCCACAACTTTTGGTTCTAAGACTGTCCTTGAATATATCACAAATGTTGATATTTTCTTTTTCACAACAGAGACTAAACCTATTAGACTTGCTGGTACCTTCTTTTTCTTTGATATACTGAAGTGAGAGGCATCTATTGATACCAGTCTGATTCTGATTTCTACTAGAATCTAATTTCTCACTGCAATCAAAGTCAATATTTTCTTTTACATCTGATGACACCTGATTAGAAATATTTTTCCCATTACATGGAAACCCTGTTCCACTTATACTAGTTCCACTAGAAGAAGCCAAACTACCATCTAAAGGACCTAAACTAAGACTGTTTAATTTAGAGGTGCATTTGATGTCATTGCTATCCCAGTGTTTTTGGGTTAAATGGCGACCTACTTCAAAATTACCATTTACATTTACTTTAATTGACTCTAAAGGCAAATCTAATGATCTTTTTACAGGAAACATGTCTTTTTTCGATATACTATGACTAGAAATTGAAGATTCATCAAATTTGTCTAACGATTCATTTTCTATTTTCTGTTGTAAATCAATAGATTCTAGGCCAAATAAACTAGTAGAGGTGTCGAATGGATCATTGCCTTTTGCAATTGATTCATTGATTTTGTTATGACTAGAAGGGAGAGATTCATACAAACTTACACTAGAATTCATATGGCAACTATCAGAATTATTTACAGAATGAAATAAAGTAACACTATTACAGTCACCAGAACTAAATTGAGATACATTTGTACATTGATACGATTTATTTTTACTTGGACTGTTAGTAGTACTTGTACCATTGCAAGCACTAGTAACACAACTACTAACAACTTCACAACCAGATTTAGGAAATTCTACAGGCTTTAGGTCTTCCTCAAATTCACCCTGATTTTCAACCCAATCAACATCATCCTTACAATCAACATTAAAACCAAAATCACTTTTTACAGTGGAATAAATGTCAGGGTTTTCTAGTTTAGAAGAATCTGGTACAAAAGGGTCTTGATCAGACCAAGCTTCTTCTTCATCCAATTGATATAGATTAGGAAATCTATCATCAGGTTCCAAGCACTCAGATGACGATGAACTGTAAGGAATGCCAGAGAGTGGCAACACTACACACTTTTCCCCAGACTTACTTTCTTCAATATCCCAATTGTTACTCTTTAAAATATCCCTAAAACAAACAAAAAATTCTAAAATAGTTAAATTAGGAGCTAAATATAATATTTATCATTTAAACTCTACTTGAAGATTAAGTTATTTTAAAAAGATTAAATTTCAAGTAAAGTTAGCATAAGAAAATACAAAGGTTAATTTTCTACCACCTTTGTCTCAGTAGTAAAAATTTACCCATCAAATATTTAAGGCCTAGAATAGCTCAAAATTGTTGCAATTGTTGCTGCAAAATTGATATAGCATACATAAAACTGTCAATATTTAATATCATCTATTTTAATCATAATATTAAAATTTGTAAGGCATCAAGTTTAGGTGGTATGCAACCCTATGATACCACAACTTAAAATATTCTTTGCTGGGTGGTTCAAATTTAGCCTGAATGAACAAAAGAGCTCTTAATAAAAATATTTAAGAATCAGCTACAGTCAATCTTTCTTGTTGGATATGAATATCCCTGGACCTAATTTTGCTTAATGTCATCATCAGTAGGTAGGGCAATACTCATCAGAGTGAATGTTGCCCCACCTGCTGATGATGACATTCAGCCCAAACCAGTGCAGGGATAAGTATCAACGGTAGCTGATTCTTCAATTGCTACTTCAACTTGTGGTAAATACAACCTCTTTGATTTAAACTAAATTTATTTTCATATATATTTTAGCCAATGCTAACAATTAAAATGCTAAAAAAATGGTCCAGCTTCAGAAGGCAACAAATATTTCTTTTGAGAGAGAAAATAGGTATGGAGTCATTAGCTAGCTTAATAGAGCTGATTTATGTCCCTTTTGTCTAATTTTAAGATCTTTCTTATTGCTAAAGAATTCTATTTTAAATAAAATCAATGTCAATGCAATTATTTCTGAAATCAAACAAAAGTAAATGACACTGGTCGGTGGTCATTTACTTTCTGTTTCATTTCAGAATCAAAAAGGAGTCAAATTATCTAACCATACTAAAGTATTAATAGCTAAATTAAATCATTATTCTTTGACAAAAGTACTCAATATGAAAGAGGGAAGAAAAACTAAATAATATCTAAGTTATGTATAAGTTTAAATGACAAAAGTGTTTTGTTGGTAGTTGTCATCTCAGAATGGTTAGAAATATGGTTGGATTTAGTAGAAAATTATAAAATTGAAATTCCAATAGAAAAAAAATTAAAATTAGTAGGAGATATTTTATTTGAAAATTAATTTCAAAAGACACTGCTATCAGATCTCATTCCATACTAGTTCCCTACTGTGGTGTTTTTTTTACAATTTTTTGGAACAGGTTAAATTTACAGATCAATTCTCGAACCAAATTTTCAAACTGTCAATTAAAGTAATTTTGAGAGGGAGGCTGGAAGGAGAAGACGAAGTCTACTCACTCTAGAGAGATCCTGTGTAAAAAAGGGGCACTGTATCTTTTGTTTAATTATAGAAGCTATGCTCACAGCTGTATTTATCAGTCATTCATTATTAAGAAAAAATAATTTGTATATGTTTACAAAAACATTTTACAGAGTTAAGAGAAATAAATGAGACGCGCATGTGTACAACAGCTATACTCGACAGTTTTTTGTTAAAGGCAAGTTTAAATTTATTTGAGCTTACTTTAAAATAAAATCGAATAGAATTAACAAGTGACTTTACTCGTGTATTTTAATATGACTGGAAATGTCAAAAGAAGAAAAGTTTAGCTGTCAGTGCTACATTTAGTGACTAATGTAATGTGATGATGTAATGTAATGTAATCATGTATATTTAGAGGAGGTTATGCCTACTGTCTTGTTGTATTTCATAAATAAAGGTTTCATTGTGAGACAAAAATTAGCACAAAACAATAACAAAAACATAATTTTTTTGGGCGCAAATAAAACAACATGGAGAGTAAAGAGCAGCAGCCATTGTTAAAATATTGAAGAAACTTTTTTTTAAATCGACTTTTCAGAGCTTGCACTAGTTTTCTAAGGGAGTTGGTTCACTTGTTATTCTAGTTCACTATACTTTGAAATGAACATCTCAATTTAACATGGAGAAAGGCTTAACCACATTAGATATGAATACTTGGAACCAATTGGAATAATATTACATCTCAGAGTTAAATATAGAGGAATTGAATAACAAGTGAACCGACTCCCCAAAAAGTCAAGTGTTAGTTTCAAAAAATTGATTCTCGAATTTTTAAAAAAGAATCGAGTTTACTCGATATTTTTAAAGATGGCTGCCACTCTGTAAACTGACAGAAGATTGTCAAATATAATATTTTGTAAACAAACCATCTGTGTCTTTTTATTTGTGCCTGAAAAATAAAAATTTCATGTTTTCATTATTATTTTGTACAAATTTCTGTAACACAATGTAATCTTCATCATAGACATGCAGCATGCAATTGGGTATAACCTCCTCTATGATTACAATAGCTGCTAAAATTAGCCCCTATGGCCAAACTTTTATTCTTTTGACATTTCCAGTTATATTGAAAGCCAGAAAGCCAGGGGTTCACTTAAATGAGGAAAAGTTTAGATTCGATTATCGGAAGCTACTAAAAATTAGCGCTGCGGCAGACCTGTGCGGACAACTCCTGAACTAACCCCAATAGCTCTCCAAAAATAACCGATTATATTTAAATTTATTAATACCATGTCAATTTTTGGCTATGACAGCTACATTTATTGTTTAATAAAATTATTGTTTTCTTTATTCATTTTTCACAAATTTATTTTTATGTTCTGTACAGAGACTATAGATACTTAAACAGTAAGACTGTCGACTCAATGGTGGGAAAATTTGGATTCCGGACGACGCTAGCGCTGCGGCGGACCTACCTTTCAATTGAGTGGGCGTGTCTTAATTTCCCGCTTTATACCCACAGTCAGTTTGAAATTTAATTTTTATACTTTGTATACTTCTAACTAACCCTACCACTTTAATCTTACACAGAACACTTGTGATTATTTTTAAGTTTTTCATTTAAGTAATTTATTAATTTAATTGATTCAATCAGGTAATAATGAAATAGTGGCTAAAGTTCTACACGTGCTAAAAGATAGATTTTGGCATTTAATGCAGCCTGTATTTTAATTACATCGGTGAGATGCGCACATGTGATTAAATGTAATTACCTGATAAAATCGACTAAATCAATAAATTAATTAAATGAAATATACTTATCTGCCATTATTAGCGTTCTCTGGAAGTTTTAAAAAGGTTTCTATTTACTTTTAGTTTCTGAATTTTGGAAATACAGAACATGCAACGGCAAACCGTTTATGTAAAAAATATATACAGAAAACAATCAATTTTATAATAATAATAAATATAGCTGTCATAACCAAGAATTGTCATGGTATTCATAAATTTATACATAAAAATATAATCAGTCATTTTCGGAAAGCTATTGGGGTTAGTTCATAAGTTGTCCGCGCCGGTCCGCGCTATTTTTAGTAGCTTGCAATAATCGAATCCAAACTTTTCCTCATTTAAGTTAACCCCCCCTGGTTCTGTATTACAAAAATTCAGACACTAAGAGTCAAAAAAGTCTTTTTAAAACTTCTACGGAATACTGATGACTGGTAAGTGAAAATTTCATTTGCCGTGTGAAACGGTACAGCTAGTTAGAAGTATAACTATACAAAGTATAAAAATTTAATTTCAAACCGACTGTGGGCAAAAAGCGGGAAAGTAAGACACCCCCATTCAATTAAAAGGTAGGTCTCCCGCTGCGCTAGTGTTGACCAGAATCCAAATTTTCCCACCATTGAGTCGACAGTCTTACTGTTTAAGTATCTATAATCTCTCGTAAAGTCACTTGTTAATTCTATTCCAATATAGTGTTAAATAATATAATAATAATAAAATAAGTGACAGTTGACATGTTTTCAAATTACAGTTGTTTCAGAATGTTATAATAGATTTTTGGACTTTATTTATAGTCAGATATTATAAAAATTATTTCGTATAGTCACCTTATAATCTTGAAGTATTCATGAACAAAATATAGCACTACATCATAAATAAACAAAATGTTAAAAATAAATTTAAAATGACACTTATTACAAGCAATAGAAAAAGGAATCTTTGTTAAAGATAAAGTCATTTTGAAGGGGGGTGTAAGGAGAAGAGGAAGTATACACACGGAACAAACAAAACATAATCGAGCACCCTTTTTCACACATGCAAACCTCATCCATTAGCTATCACTTTGTCAATCTGTCAAATGTTTGTGAAATCATTTACAAATTATTTAATGTTTGTTATTATTCCTTAAAAATTTATGAATTCTGACAGATTAAACAGCTGTGAGCACACCTTTTAAAATAAAAAAAGATATGGTGTCCCCATTTACTTACACAGGAACCCTATTGTGTGATTAGACTTCCTCTCTTTCTTCCACCCCCCCCCCCCCCCAATAATGAGGGAGGATGAAACTGGACTTCAGCTAAAGATAAACGTCACATTGGCAACTTTTTTCAAGAATATTCACTAAAAGGTACCAAATACATTATCATTTAAAAGGATTTAAGATTCTTTGATAAGTCATGGAGGGATGACTTTAATTTTTATCAAGAACATTAATACTAACAAGCCCTTAAATCTCTAATCATCAAGAAGTCAGTAAATTCACTACTTAGCAGCCATAAAATTGTCAAGAAGTTATTTATTGCTAAAACAATATATAACTCACTTAAGGCCTGGTAGATGTTACGTAAAACTTCTTGTGCATTACACAACCATATAACTCAATGGCGCTTTCTGGCGGTAAAAATTAAATTCCTTTCTAATTTAGCAATAATATCATACTTTACTGACAAATTTTAAGACAGTAAACTCAACACATCACAAGTCTCCAAAAAACAAATTTCTGAAGCAACAGTGGCTAGTTCCAAAATCTATTAAAATACAGATCTAATAGCACCCTACATAGATCTTAAGATTTTTTGGTTTAACAATTTAACCTAATTGAACTTGGTCTGTATTAGATGCTTTGGAAAGGAAAAAGGCCTTTAGGCTTGTGTCCTAAAGGCCTTTTTTTCAGGCTATCCAATAAAAAAAAAAGGTTCATAAAATGCACTTTTTCAGACAAAATATGTAACTCTTTCTTCATAAAAAGAAAGATAAAACATGCTGAATAATGTCTTAAACCTTCATAAGACTCGCTGCTACTGCTTGGCGGCCTCAAGGTTGTAGGCCTGTAGTAGTTTGTTAATTTATTAACTTTGCAAGAGCCATAATGTCACAATATTACCAAAAACCATAATTTGTTTACAAAAAAACTTTTATGTTTATATATATATATATATATATATATACACACACACACACCACACACACACACACACACACACACACACACACACACACACACACACACACACACACACACACACATATATGTATATATATATATACAATATTTTGCATTACTTTTTGAGGATAGGGACCTCTGAAATGGATTTCTGACACATTCCTGACCTTGAGCTCTTTAATCTACTCATATCAATAGCCAATTTTGTAGAGGAATTCAACTAATAGTAAAATTTTAAAATCTTTAATTTTTAAGTTAACACTTAAGCAATTAAATATATAAAGGCATTACTGTAACATTTGTAGAGAATCAGTGTGTTTTAATGTCATCTTCATAATTTTATTTAAAGGTATTTCAATTTGATCCTCCGTGCAATATTCTTCACAGTGAACAGCATAGTGAATAAATTTTTCAGCATCATATTTAATCTTGTCCTCTAATGAGATTTCTATTCTTGGATGAAATGGGAACTCAATTTCTGATATAACTTTGTAAAATTTATCCTGAAAAAAAAAAACATAAAAGATATATTTTATTTATTAAATATTAACTAAATATTTATTCACTATCCAGTCTTGATGATCAACCAAATATACAAAAAATATATACTAGTCCAGTTTTTTAAAACAGAAAATACGAGACAAAAAGCTTACAATTACAATACTAGACAGAAGACTAGCTAAGACTTTTACTAGACACACTAAAAATTTTCTTTCCTTTTCCCAGAGACATGCATTTTTTAAGCCAGCTAATTATTTAATACGATCCCACCAAAAATAAAAGAAATTAAACCAGTGTATGAATTTAAGAAGGAAGTGGATAAATGGATAAAAGAAGGCTTCCAGTAAATTCTTAAAAAACAAGTAAATTGGTCATATTACTATCTTTACTAACCAATTGTATTTATCTTAGATTCAATAATAATATTTTTTTAAAGTTTCAGTGGAAATATTTCTAAGGCACTTAGATGTAGGCCCATTGTACCTATTCCAGACAGGATATTAAATAAAACAATATTATAACAAAATAAGAAATACTTAATGAAATATTTGAAAATAATAAGATAGGATAATATTAAGATAACTGTAATGAGATAATATATATAGAATGTACTTCAATGTCCAAAAAAATTCCTAGTGCTAGTTGTTTCTTGTCAAGGACTTCCTCAATTTTCTTTTTCAACTAAATGGTGTAGAGCAGCTTCCCAAGATTTTCCTGACTGATAGGCAGCATACTGTTGCTTACTTAGATTTACCGTAAGGTTATCACGAATGTACCTATCAACTAGATGCTCTGATGTTTTTAAAAGAAATTATGTTAAACTAATAGGTCTAAATGATTTTGAGAGTGTAAAATAATTAAAAATAACATTAAAATAAATAATCAATAAAAATACAACTATAAATTTATTAAATAATAACGAAGAAATAATTCATAATAAAGTAAACAATAGAAATATTTAATAATTAAAACTACATCTCCAGGTTCAAGAAGTACTGCTTTTTGGACATGTAGAAAAAAAACAGTTTTTATAAAATATCACATATATTATTGTAAATAACGATAATTTTATTCAAACAAAAATAAAACAGATGCATAAATA
The DNA here is from genome assembly GCA_018340805.1 of Microvelia longipes. Taxonomy (NCBI): domain Eukaryota; kingdom Metazoa; phylum Arthropoda; class Insecta; order Hemiptera; family Veliidae; genus Microvelia; species Microvelia longipes. Next base: position 61,565,573 of record JACMZG010000008.1, read on the forward strand.
AAAAATTGTAATATGTATTTTTATACTATTCATTGTTGATGTAATAAATTTATGAAATAAAGAATATGATTATTATATAAATGAACATACAAGCCTTTTCCATTAAGAGTCATTCCATGTCAAATCATCCCACTAAAAAATAAAATTCACAAGCATGGTGACCGATTTTGATAAAATTTGGGTGAGGTGTAGGGTCTATGCCTTAAAGATAAAAAATCAAATTTGTAGCTTAAAATATGCAGCCACTTCTGCGCACTGATGGGGCAAAGTTGTGGAAAATAGCTGACTTTCAGTGTTTTCGCAGACAGATTATCCTTTGTATCTCTAAATGTCGCAAATATAGAAATTTCATTCCGATTGCAATTTTTAGCTAAACTCTAAGGCTTTCAATAGTATTTCATGTCATTTTGGCCCCAGCCATTTTTGCCCTTTGACGAGCCACTTTTTAAAAAATGTTGAATATCTCAAAATGTGTACTTTTAAAAATTCTGAATAATCCTAAATATAGCCCATAGTTACAGGAAAGTGTCCACAAAGTTTTATGATGGGACCTCCATGGCCCCAGGCCCAATAATTCTTAGGTGGCAAAGGGTATAGAGATTTTCAGGAAAATATGACTTTTGTTAGGACTTTGTAAGATATTTTTAATATTTATATTATTTTATCTATATAAAATTAATATATTTATATTTTTTACTTTAGTTTTGATAAGTATATGATATATACATGCTTATTTGCATACAGGGTGGCCCAAAAGTCTCCTACCTCTATTATATTTTGAACAATTTTGTATATAATAACGAAACATGAGATACTTTCCCTGTGTAGAGGGAACTGATTTTAATGGTTTGATACACTTCCGCTATCCAACAAGTATAGGCTAAGCTAAACACCTAACATTAATTGAAGAATGTATATATTATGGGCTATTCGAATTCTAAGTATTATTCTGACATTTTGGCAAAGAAATAATTTTGTGTTTAATCTCAAATGTGGCACTTAAAAGTACCCAAAGCTCAAATATATTTATTTTCAACTGTATGTCAAATCACCAGGTTTATAATTTTTACCAGTCATCATATGATTTGGGCACCATGATCTTGACACACTTTAATTTTAAAGTGAGAGTGAAGAGAGATGAAAGTTTTGAGGAAAAATTCCAAGTTATCCTTGAAAATTTTTGGCCTGAGAGAAAATATTATTGGGGCTGAGCCCATGGAGGTCCCATCATGAAACATTGTGGATGGTTTCCTATAACTATGGGCTATATTTAGGATTTTTTTCAGAATTTTTAAAAATACACATTTTGAGATAATCAACATTTTTTTAAAAGCGAAAAATGGCTGGGCCAAAATGACATTAAATACTATTAAGAAAGCCTTAGGGTTTAGCTAAAAATTGCAATCAGAATGAAATTTCTATACCTGTGACATTTAGAGATACAAATGATAATCTGTCAGCAAAAAAAATCAGCTATTTTCCACAACTTTGTCCCATCAGTATGCAGAAGCAGCTGCATATTTTAAGCTAAAAATTTGAAATTTTTCTTTTAGGCATAGACCCTAAATCTCCTCCAAATTTTATCAAAATCGGTCACCATGCTTGTGAATTTTATTTTTTAATGGGATAATTTGACATGGAATG